>SJYT01022388.1:62112-99995 GCA_006410635.1 Cephalophus harveyi
GGCTTTTTAGTTTCTCTTCACTTTCTGCCATAAGGGTGGTGTCATCTGCATATCTGAGGTTATTGATATTTCTCCCAGCAAACTTGATTCCAGCTTGTGTTTCTTCCAGTCCAGTGTTTCTCATGATGTACTCTGCATACAAGTTAAATAAGCAGGGTGACAATATACAGCCTTGACGTACTCCTTTTCCTATTTGGAACCAGTCTGTTGTTCCATGTCCAGTTCTAACTGTTGCTTCCTGACCTGCATATAGGTTTCTCAAGAGGCAGGTCAGGTGGTCTGGTATTCCCAACTCTTTCAGAATTTTCCACAGTTTTATTGTGATCCACACAGTCAAAGGCTTTGGCATAGTCAATAAAGCAGAAATAGATGTTTTGCTGGAACTTTCTTGCTTTTTCAATAATCCAGCAGATGTTGGCAATTTGATCTCTGGTTCCTCTGCCTTTTGTAAAACCAGCTTGAATACCAGGAAGTTCACGGTTCATGTATTGCTGAAGCCTCGCTTGGAGAATTTTGAGCATTACTTTACTAGCATGTGAGATGAGTGCAATTGTGAGGTAGTTTGAGCATTCTTTGTCATTGCCTTTCTTTGAGATTGGAATGAAAACTGACGTTTTCATCCACATCATCGCCCTGAGACAGCTTCAGCCTGTCCCTCCCCTCTTCCCTGCCTCCAAAATACTGGGTCTCAAGACGGGTGTACCCACCTTTTCACTCTCTCTGGATTAAGGTGTGTGCGTGTGCTAAATTGTCTCTGTTGTGTCCAACTCTTTGCAACCCTATGGACTGTAACCCTCCAGGCTCCTCTGTCCAAGGAATTCTCCAGGCAAGCATACTGGAGCAGGTTGCCATGCCCTCCTCCAGGGGATCTTTCCAACCCAGGAATCGAACCTGTGTCTCTTATGTCTCCTGGATCAAGGTAAGAAAACCTATTTTTTAGTGTTCCAGTGTGGGAAGGACTTTTTTTTTTTTTTTCTCATTTTCTGAGATCACTGGTAATTTTCTCACTGAAACAATTTTAGGGAAAAAAAAGAAAAAAATCCTGGTGGGGGGAGTGCAATTTTCCAGATATTTCTAAACTTTCACACCACTAACTCTGGGATTAATCACATGAATATCGTGAATCTTTTTTCAGTAACTAAGCACAGAACAATTTTCTAATCTCTGCTTTGCCATTTTCTTTATAATTGTGGGCTAGTGACATATGTTCCTTCATCTGTAAAATGGTGATAATATTAGCCTACTCTAGGGAGACTTTGTGAGAATAATAGAAGAAAAGCCTTTAAGTTCAGGTATAGCAGCCACCCCCATGGATGAAGGTTTCAGGGGATTTGGGAGGGATGGGAGGGAGCACAGTGGGAGTGGGATGGTATAAGAAGCTCAGAGAAAAATATTCAGCCCACCCCTCCCAAAGCATAGCATCCCACCTTCTCTTTCTCTCTTATGTTCAAGCTCTCTCTTATGATCTTCTTCCTGCAGGTCTCAGGGAACTACTGATCTCATGTTAAGAACACTAGCTTAAGATTTTGCTTGAGATTCTCACATTTCTATATATTCATTGCTGCTTTTAAGACTACACAAAATATGTGAATGCCATGCCTGAAGATTCCTTCATTAAGGAAATTATAGCGATATGGAACCTGTTGACTTTTTCACCTTGGAGACCACCAAATATATTACCATCCACTCCCTGTTTTAGTCTTAGCTCATATAATCACCTATCAGTAAAGCAAAAGCTGGTCTCCAGGATAGATCATCTTGTCATTCTTTTTTTTTTTAATGATTTTCTTTTTTTTTTTCAAATAAATGGTTCTTTTTTACCCATTTATTTATTTATTGGCTCTGCCACACAGCAAGTGGGATCCTACTTTCCCGACCAGGGATGGGACTCACGCCCCCTGTGGTAGAAGCACAGAGTCCCAACCTCTGGACCACCAGGGAAGTCCCCACCCTGCCTTTCTTACATACCATCAGCCTTATAGGAAATAAAGTAAGACCCACCACTGGAGAGCCAAGGAAAACAATAGGGACTAATTTCAACTGAACACCGTCATGGCAGAATTGTGAAAAAATAAAGCCACAACTTTACTGGATTTTAAAGGAAATTACATAGAGAAAAGCACATTTCATTTTGTATACCCAACTAATAACATGTAACTCTATTAGAAACTTTTACTAGTAGTAAAAGCCCACCCTCTTCTACTGAAAACATTCATTTGCAGACAATATGTATCAATGACTATAGGTCCTAAAACACTGACAAAAACTCAAGATCCAAAATATAACCAACTTCAATTCAGTTTGTTTTAATCACAGATGCCAATGTTTTCAAAATGTTAGAATATCCTTTCATAGCAACCACTGTTTCAAAAAACAGACCTCTTAATTGTGTTTGTCTAAGAATTTAATGTGATAACCCCACTTTTTTAATTAAATAAAAATTCAGTATCTATATTGAATTTGATAACGATGTTTACCCATAAGTTCAGTTCAGTCGCTCAGTCGTGTCCAACTCTTTGTGAATCGCAGCACCCAGGCCTCCCTGTCCATCACCAACTCCCAAAGTTTACCCAAACTCATATCCATCAAGTCGGTGATGCCATCCAGCCATCTCATCCTCTGTCGTCCCCTTCTCCTCCTGCCCCCAATTCCTCCCAGCATCAGTGTCTTTTCCAATGAGTCAACTCTTCGAATGAGGTGGCCAAAGTATTGGAGTTTCAGTTTCAGCACCAATCCTTCCAATGAACAACCAGGACTGATCTCCTTTAGGATGGACTGGTTGGATCTCCTCATTCAGATTAGGGGATTTTATTTCCAAAAGACAATCTTCAAAGGAGTGTTTCATAGCCTTCAAAAATCTACATCAAATTTGTAAAACTTTGATTGTGAAATATTAAGCACTATCATTGCAAAGTACCATCACAAAGTGGCAAAAAATCTATGCACAGAATATACACAAATGTATATGCGTAAAACAATCAGATATAAATACATAAATAGAAGTTATTTTGGTAGGCAGTTGTGTGCATGTGTGTTTAATATTTTTGGCAGCTCAGCATCCACTTATCCTTTCTATAAAACACAAATTTTCTTTTGGAGAATGACTTCTTTCCAGTGGTATTGTTTTGGTGGTGGATTAGTCTCTAAGTCGTGTCTGACTCTTGCGACCCCATGCCAGACTCCTCTGTCCATGGGATTCTCAAGGCAAGAATACTGGAGTGGGTTGTCATTTCCTTCTCCAGGGGATCTTCCCAACCCAAGGATCAAACCCAGGTCTCTTGCATTGCAGATTCTTTACCAACTGAGGGAACAGTGAATCCCATGCCTGCCTCTCACTAGGAATGTCAAATAAATCAGCATTCCTCACACTTTCAGGAGTCAGAAGCCCAGGGAATCAGCTACTGTCTTCCAGGATTTGCATGTTATGTTAGAGATTCTGGGATGGAGGAAACTTGAAATTCTTTCCAGCTAGGGTTCCCTGACATGATTGTGCCTTGTCTGGAAACATACTCAGCCCTTCGAAGCAGCCTTAAGTAGTGACTATTACCAATCCCTGTTCTTAGCTTTCCAACTGATTTGCTGAGCTCCTGATCAATTTCCAGGAGATTCCCTTCTAAAATTGCCCAAAGTCAGTTTCTCTGGACTACAATCCAAGAATTCTGACCATTCAGTTACTGATGAAACAAACTCTAAATAGGAGCACAATTAAATATATTATTTAATTTGGGGCAGTGAGTATATACGGATAGATGCATCTTATTGATCAATGAGTAAAGAGGATCCAGGGAAGCTGAATTTCCGGGCAGGAAGGCTGCCATGAACTCTCTCCAGGGGAAATGACAAGTGCTAAGAAAACATCTTTTCCAGGCATGACACACACAGACATGTATCTAGTGATATATTCTGAAATTTCATTAACAGGGGTTTTCAGTGAGTATTGCAACCCACTTCAGTATTCTTGCCTGGAGAATTCCATGGACAGAGCAGCCATAACCCATGGAGTTGCAAAAGAGTCGGACACGACTGAGTGACTAACGCTTATTCCAACAGCAACGAAGTGAGTTACTTCCCTGTGTTGAAAAATTTTGTATTGTATGCAGCCAGTTTAAAAAACATTTCATCCAACTATTCAATGTATGTGTAGCATATTATACTCAATGGCTCAGGAAATTTCATTGTTCACCCTTGCGATCTTTTTTAATAGTGACTTACTATCCCGATTCCCCTACATCACTCAGCAAAGAGGGGATTTATTCGCTTTGTTGATGCAGAGCATTAACTTAATGTTGCAGAATTTAAGGTCTTCTCTTCTATAAACTTACAATATCCCCTCTCTCCCTGTGCTGTAAGTCTGATTTAATTATCTTCCAGAAATCAGTTTAGGTACTATTTTTGTCTTTGCTTGCCCTTAATCCTTATTTGATTAAAGTTACCACATTCTTGATTGGACTCCTCCATTAAGAGGAGTCCTCCATTCTAAATATCAAAGGCAACAGTGGGACTGCTGGGTTAGTTTTAACAGGCACCTTGGATTCAACAGACTTTTCTGGGATAATCAGGTAATTGGTGTAATCTACAAAATGCCAGTTCCTGTGTTCCATGCTGCCCTGAACTACCAAGCCCTCTCATCTCCTCTGAGCTCTGGTCCCCTCCTCTCTCACAGTTCTAGCCAGCAAGCAAAAGGGGATATTTATAGGAATGAGGAGGGTGTATGAAACCGATTATCCTCATTCTAGAAGGCTGGAATCTTTTTCAATCTTGTAGGTCTTTGAAAGACTTCAAATACTATTTGATTGAAGCCCTGCAGTATTGGCAAGAAAGGGCCTCACTAAAAATTTCAGCAATTGAAAAAGCAAGAGAAAACCATAGATCCCTGTCAGCACATATTTTTAAAGAAAGTACATGTATCACTGTGATGCTTTTACCAATGAGTGACCTTTAAGATGGTAGGAGAAATGGAGAAGGAAGGAGGGAAGAGAGAGTTGTCTTAGCTCCAAGAGGGAGCAATATTATAGCAAAAGCACTTTGCCACCAGCAGACATTTCCAGGGTTTCCATGAACACCAGGCACACCTGTAGCAGGGAAAGAAGACATTTCAACACTACCCAAAGTGTTAGTTTCCTGCAGGATTGTCATAACAAAGCATAACAAACTGAGTAGCTTCAAACGGAATATTTTTCTTTCATAGCTCTGGAATCTGGAAGTCTGATATCACAGTTGGTTCTTTCTGGCGGTTCCAAGGAGAACCTCTCTCCTGCCTCTCTCCTCTCCTGCTGGCTGGGGTTGCTCGGCGTTTTTTGGTTTGCAGCTCTATCACTCCAGTCTGGTCCTCCGTTGTCACATGGCACTCGTCTCATGTGCCTCTGTGTCCCTGTGTGCAAAGCTGCCTCCTCTTATAAGGACACTCGTCATTGAATTAGGGCCCCACCAGAACCCAGAATGACCTCATCGTTATTTGATTTCATTGCCAAAGCTCTGTTCCCAAATAAGGTCACATTCATGGGTTCAGTTCAGTTCAGTCATCCTGCAGGATTGTCATAACAAAGCATAACAAACTGAGTAGCTTCAAACGGAATATTTTTCTTTCATAGCTCTGGAATCTGGAAGTCTGATATCACAGTTGGTTCTTTCTGGCGGTTCCAAGGAGAACCTCTCTCCTGCCTCTCTCCTCTCCTGCTGGCTGGGGTTGCTCGGTGTTTTTTGGTTTGCAGCTCTATCACTCCAGTCTGGTCCTCCGTTGTCACATGGCACTCGTCTCATGTGCCTCTGTGTCCCTGTGTGCAAAGCTGCCTCCTCTTATAAGGACACTCGTCATTGAATTAGGGCCCCACCAGAACCCAGAATGACCTCATCGTTATTTGATTTCATTGCCAAAGCTCTGTTCCCAAATAAGGTCACATTCATGGGTTCAGTTCAGTTCAGTCGCTCAGTCGTGTCCGACTCTTTGTGACCCCATGAATCGCAGCACGCCAGGCCTCCCTGTCCATCACCAACTCCCAGAGTTCACTGACTCACGTCCATCCAGTCAGTGATGCCATCCAGCCATCTCATCCTCTGTTATCCCCTTCTCCTCCTGCCCCCAGTCCCTCCCAGCATCAGAGTCTTTTCCAATGAGTCAACTCTTCGCTTGAGGCAGCCAAAGTCCTGGAGTTTCAGCTTTAGCATTATTCCTTCCAAAGAAATCCCAGGGCTGACCTCCTTCAGAATGGACTGGTTGGATCTCCTTGCAGTCCAAGGGACTCTCAAGAGTCTTCTCCAACACCACAGTTCAAAAGCATCAATTCTTCAGCACTCAGCCTTCTTCACAGTCCAGGGGTTAAGACATCAACATATCTTTTGGGGAGATGCAATCAACTCACAATACCCTCTATAATACTGACACAAAGTAGCCTTGTACTACTGCTTAGCTATTCTGTGCTCCTCTTTGTATATTCAATTCTTTTTTTTTTTTTTTTAATTTGGCTGCATAGGGTTTTGGCTGTGGCATGAGGGATTTAGTTCCTTGACCAGGGATCGAACCCATGTGCCCCTGCCTTGGCAGCACAGTCTTAAACACTGGAAAACCAAGGAAGTCCCTATTCCACCCTTTATTGAACTGGTTCTCAGTCACTGTGGACCTTGCATGGATATGCCTTTGTATTTTAATTTAAATCTCATAGAGAAGAAGACAATTTGCTGTGGAAAAGAGGGAGGAATATTATCTGGATAAAGACTGTTGGTTCACAAGAACAGGAGTCCCCAACCTTCAGTATCTAATGTCTGCTGATCTGAGGTGGAGGTGATGATGTAATAATAATAGAAACAAAGCACACAGTAAATGCAATGTGCTTGGATCATCCCAAGACCATCTCCCTCCGCCCAGCCTATGGGAAAATTGTCTTCCCTGGTGCCAAAAATGTTGTAGACCGCTGCACTAGAACACACAAGAATTTTTGCCTTGTGTGAATATGAGAGAAGAAGTTCTGGGCAAACGGTAAATCCACCAAACAGACACCACTGGAGCAAATCATTGAGCAGTGTGATAAAGGGGCAGACGTTCCTGGACCCCGTGAAGTGTCACTAGGTAGTAATAGCAACTGCACTGTAATCGACGCTGGCTTGTCGTGCTGTGGGGAGACCCCCAACCTCCTGCAGTGTGCTGTCAGTCTAGAAGGCAAAAATGTTGAGAACCTCTGTTCTCAGGTTTGAGTGTAGATCAAAGGCTCCAACTCTAGCACCTCTGCCACTGAATAATCGTAATTTTCCAGGTGCTTAACTCAGTACACTGCCTAAAGATGAGACTTTCAGACCCATAAAGAAAATGATTTGGGGTAGCTGAGAACTTTTCCAAATTTACTCAGTGATTTGTTTCACGTATACAGGGAAAAGATGGGCTTCCCAGGTGGCACTGGGGTAAAGAACCCACCTGCCAGTGCACCAGACGTAAGAGACGAGGGTTCAATCCATGGGTCAGGAAGATCCCCTGGAGGAAGAAATGGCACCCACTCTGTTTTTCTGGCCTGGAGAATCCCATAGACAGAGGAGCCTGGGAGGCTGCAGTCCATGGGATTGTAAAGAGTCAGACACTACTGAAGTGACTTAGCATGCACTCACATGTAGGCAAAACAACCCCACCCGGGGCTCAGATAGAATCACCCAGTGTCACTGGGAAAAGAAAAACTGATCTCAAGAATATGAATCTTCAGAATCCATCTAGAGCTACTGGAGGGTACGTAGAAGGCTTTGCCCAGGCTCCAACTCCCAGCAAGTTGCTGAGGAGCCAGAAATCCTGTCACTGGGGATTTGCTCTGAAGATGTGTGAAGAGCTGCCAGACACAATACAAAACCCACCCCCACGTAACAGCTATCATCAGATATTTTTCCAGCCAAGAAAGAGAGAAAGGGACCTATCTGGGACACATAACGAAAAGAAAGGCAAAAGAGACCCAAATAATGTCACCCATCCATAGCTGTGCCAGAGGGCTGGTCTTATAACTCTTCTCCCCACGGAGCTTCTGCTCAGCATGTCCCTAGCTGACATTTTCCGTAACTTGGATGATGGAGGGGAATCCTTGAGGTAGGAGATCTCCACAAATATTCTCTCAGAGAAAGTTCACGCTCAGTGAAGAGAAATGAGGGAAAGAATAGAGATCTGGGGAAAAGGAAAAATAACATGCTCTGGTTTTGCTCCAAAGATCCAGTTTCCTCATCCTTCTGCCACCCTAACCTGCTGACTGCCGAGTCCTGTGAGTCTGATCCTGAAAGGCCACGTGAACATTAGGCTGTAAAGAGAGAGTCAAGGTCCCATCTTTCTGTCTTCAACACGAGGTCTGGGTGGTCTTCCGCAGCTCCGCACAGTCCATAGCAAAGCTGCTCAGGAAGACACTCCCACAATCCGCTGAGAAGCTGTTTTAAGTGCAGAGACATCAGCTAAATGCCAGCAAGCGCCTCATGAGTTTAGAGATGAGAGGAGGACTCTGGAAATGTGAAGGGTGCCAAATCTCACCTGTCCTCACCTTTCCTTCTCTCTCCTTTGGAAATCTCCTCCCTACTTTTCCCTACAAAATCCTCCAGCCAGAACTTCCAGGCCACTATGCTGAGACTATAACCAAGGCAGCTTGCTGTCTTCCACAGGACAGCCTTGTGCTGCCGAGTTAGTGATGCTTTTTGGTACTGAGATGCAGTGAGATCATTTTGTGGCAAAGATCAATAGTCATTTCCCTCTTCTCACCTGGGCACACATCTGGAACTCCCCTCCCAGCTCCCTCATAGTTAGTTACAGCCACAAGACTGAATTCTAATTAGTGGATTATGAGGGCTGAGCGGGTTGAAACTCCAAGCACAGTAATCTTCACTCTTTCCCCATCCACTAGTCTGATGTAACAAACACAAATACCTGGGAAGCCAAGTGGGGTGGATGGCAGAGCCACAAGATAGAAGGAGCCTGGGTCCCTAAATCACCACTAGGAGCCTTCAATCAAACCATTTAGGGTGTCACACAAGTGAGAAGTAAACTTCTATTGTCTTTGAGCAATTATACATTCTTTACTCAAACTTGTTTGTCACAGCAGTGAATCTATCTTAGTCAATCTTCTTTCTGAGATGCCCACCATAGAGGCCATGTGCTTTCTTATATCATTTATCACTAGAGCTTCTGAAATAATACAGATGGTATAAGAGAACCTGTTCCTTATTGATGATAAAACTTTACTCAACAACAGGATTTTATATTATTGTACAGAGGAAATAAGCCAGCTTTAGAGTCACACTGAGTTTGATCCTTTTTCCAAAGTATTCTGCCCAAGTGATCAATATCAGCTCACTTTATTTCTATGACCCTAAACATTTCTCTGTGATTGGGATCACTAGTCCTAATTAAATATTAGGACAAAGTCACAAAGCCTAACGTTTAAGAAGAAGAATCAAAGCACTTGGCACAGCACCTGGTACACAGTAGATCATCAGTCACTAGAAGCTATCATTATTATTTATATTTATTAGCATTTGCTTGATTGTACCCGTTAAGTTTAGAACAGTATCTTATTCATGCTTCTATCTTCAACATCAAGCAAGAGTTCCCAGAAGTTATGGATTATGTCTAATTTATCTTTATAACTCCATGCAGAACAGTGATGATTACTTCAATGAAAAGAAGCCCCCCTTTAGGTAATATTTTTTCACTAACTGTGACCTCCAAAGCAAGAATCATGTCTATAAATCTTTCCTTAGAATTTGGAAGGGTGACCTGCACATAATAGGAACTCAACAACAATCACTAATAAACTAACTTCTTCCCGGTAGGTCGATGATATCATTCTGGTCATAGTGCAGTGGGAGACACTGACTGTTATATCGCAGATAGATCTGTGGGAGAATCTGGATTCCAAATCGATAGCAGCTTGAATTTCCAAAATCTCCTATACCACCTATGTGGCATCACTCCCCACCACGAACAGAAAAATTCATTCAAAAGGAAGCATCCTCCGGTTCCCACGTATATAATTAAGACAAACAATGTAGCCTTCTCAGCTGCCTCACACAAAGTTGTCCTGAAGGTCAAACACCATAATGGATGGGAAGTGGTACGCATATGGTTGCTGTTGTTTAGTTGCTAAGTCATGTCTGACTCATTTGGGACACCATGGATTGTAGCCCACCAGGTTTCTCTGTCCATGGGATTTTCCAGGCAAGAATACTGGAGTGGGTTGCCATTTCCTACTCCAGGGGATCTTCCCGACCCAGGGATCAAACCTGCATCTCCTGCATTGGCAGGCAGATTCCTTACCACTGAGCCACCAGGGAAGCCCAATATACATATATACAGGGACCCTATTATTGCTGTTATTGTTATTATCACAAAAGCCCTCTTCTGTCATCTTTGTTATCAGTACTCTCATGGTCTACATTCTTTCCCCTCGTCTGGTAGGAGATTGTCTGTCACATTCTTCCCCTGCCTGATGCAGGACCATAAAGTAAAATGCTATTATTAAGACAAATATATTACATAGTACATAAAGACAAACACCTTTGTTATTAAATCGACCTTTCTTGGAAACACACCCAGAAATGACTCATTTCTTAGAAAACAGGTTAAGAATGCATTTCATTTTGTCCAAGATAAGATTGTATCACACACAAGTCAGAGTAGAGGTGATAAGTCCATTTCACTTTCTCAAGTTGTTTCAACAATGAGTAGACCCACAGGCAGCTGCTGAAATGAAAAACAGGAATTGGGAGGAGAAAGGCAGAATAAAGAGTTGAAATGAGAAGAGCAGGGTGAAGTTAAGCTTTGACTAGCTGGAGGAAATATAGCTCAGTTACACTATATGCATGTAAATAATTGCCCTGGTTACATAGAAATGAGGTTAGACGTGTCACCAGGAGGGCTGCCAGGCTTAGGGCCAAAGGACCCCTCAAAGTTACATTCCCCTGGGGGCTTTCTCCCTGAGCAAGGCCAAGTCCTCCCCTTCCTAGGCTCTGATACTTCATGATCTAAGTGTCCTTAGCGTAACCAAAAGTGGGGTCTGGCTGCTTGCCACTCAAAAGTCAGTGAAGAGGCAAGGTTAGTGGAAAGGAAAGTTTGCTTTAGTTTATATGCTGGCAGCTAGGGGAAAGGGGAATATTCCTGTCCAAAGGCCAATCCCGTACCTCCCCACTGACAATTAGCGGACAAGAGCTTTTATAGGCTGAGGGAGTGTGCTGCATGCAGAAGCAGCACAGTCAGCTCTGACAGTCATCTTGAAATTGGTCATTGGTGGTCTGACCAGCATCATCTTCATTGTTTTAAGTACAGTTACTTAAACTGTTAGGGCTGGTTTGTTTCCATTTCTTGAGGTCAGTTCTCACAATTGTAGCAGTTTATGTCATAGCTACAGTCCAATCATCAAGTAGTTAACTTCTCCCACCTGGTGGGGATTTCAGTATCTATAAGACAGCTCACAGGATATGGCTCAGAATATTATCTATAGCCCACGAGAAGGAACTAAAGGTCCTTGACTATGCTTAATGACTAACCAATTATTACTTGGGTTCCTTTGACTGTTTTCCTGTTTCTTCATGTTCTCACTTCTTTGATTAAACTTACTCTTTGGCTACAGTTTTTCTACAGATAAAAGGCAAGCAGAGAACAGTGGGGACAAGGATCATAGGATCCTGCTCCTTCCTTAGCACATGTAAGTGAATTCATCTCTTGGGGATTTAAACTCACAGGATATTGAGGGATAAACAAAAAAGCCAGCATCTGCATTTACACTGAGCCATGTAGCATTCAAGATCCTCATGAATGTCTCCTCTAGCCAGCCCAGCCTCTCTGATTCTGAATACCACACGGAATACAGACTGAAAGTAATTTGCTTTGTGAGTTTAGCCTTGAAGTTAGTACAAGAATTCAGATTATAGGATTTCCGGCCATTCATCACCACAACAGGAACACACATGTCTCTAGAAATTAATGCATTAACTTGGGGAAGATGGGTGCCTTCTGCCTTCCCAGTATAGAGTCTGAAAGATCAGTACCAACATAGACCTCTCTTGATTCCCTGCATCCAACACTCACTTGTCCTTTACTCCCTCTCCCACACTTGGATGTCATATCTTTTCTCATTTTTCATCATGTTGATAAGGTCAAACAAGGTTCTTAAGACTCATGGTGGTTGTATGTGAAATGTTTTATTTCTAAAGTTAATATTGCCTATTGTTGTTGTCATTGTTCAGTCCCTAAGTCATGTCTGACTCTTGGCAACCCCATAGACTGCAGCACACCAAGTCTATCCTCCACTATCTCCTGGTGTTTGCTCAAATTCATGTCCATTGAGTCGGTGATGCCATCCAACTGTCTCATCCTTGGCCACCCACATCTCCTTTTGCCTTCAGTCTTTCCCAGCATCAAGGTCTTTTACAGTGAGTCAGCTCTTCACATCAAGTACCTGAAGTACTAGAGCTTCAGCTTCAGCATCAGTCCTTCCAATGAATATTTAAGGTTGATTTCCTTTAGGATTGACTGGTTTGATATCTTTGCTGTCCAAGGGACTCTCAAGCGTCTTCTCCAGCACCACAATTTGAAAGCATCAATTCTTTGGCATTCAGCCTTCATTATGATCCAAGTCTCACATCCATACATGACTACTGGAAAAACCATAGCTTTGACTAACAGACCTTTGTTGGCAAAGTGATGTCTCCACTTTTTAATATGCTGTCGTAGCTTTTCTTCCAAGGAGCAAACATCTTTTAATTTCATGGCTACAGTCACAGTCCACAGTGATTTTGGAGCCCAAGAAAATAAAATCTGTCATTTCTTCCACTTTTTTCCCCTTGAAATGATGGAACCAGATACCATGATCTTAGTTTTTTGAATGTTGAGTTTCAAACCAGTTTTTTCACCCTCCTCTTTCATCCTCATCTAGAGGCTCTTTACTTCCTCTTCACTTTTTGCCATTAGAGTGGTATCATCTGCATATCTGAGGTTATTGATATTTTTCCTGGCAATCTTGATTCCAGCTTGTGATTCATCCAGCCCAGAATTTTGCATGATGTACTCTGCATATAAGTTACATAAATAGGGTGGCAATATATAGCCTTGTTGTGCTCCTTTCCCAATTTTGAACCAGTCCGTTGTTCATTGTCTGGTGCTAACTATTGCTTCTTGACATGTATACAAGTTTATCAGGAGACAGGTGAGGTAATCTGGTACACTTATCAGTTCAGTTCAGTTGCTCAGTCATGTCCGACTCTTTGCGACTCCATGAATCACAGCACGCCAGGCCTCCCTGTTCATCACCATCTCTCGGAGCTCACTCAGACTCAAGTCCATCGAGTTGGTGATGCCATCCAGCCATCTCATCCTCAGTCGTCCCCTTCTCCTCCTGCCCCCAACCCCTCCCAGCATCAGAGTATTCTCCTTATACCTTCAAGAATTTTCCACAGTTTGTTGTGATCCACACAGTCAAAGGCTTTAGCATAGTCAATATAGCAGAAGTATATTTTTTCTGGAATTCCCTTGCTTTTTCTATGACCCAACAAATGCTGGCAATTTGATCTTTGCTAGTATGTGAAATGAGTACAATTTCATGGTAGTTTGAACATTCTTTGGCATTGCCCTTCTTTGGGATTAGAGTGAAAACTGACTTTTCCAGTCCTGTGGCCACTGCTGGGTTTTCCAAATATGCTGACATATTGAGTGCAGCACTTTAACAGCATGGTCTTTAAGGATTTTAAATAACTGTGCTGAAATTCTGTCACCTCCACTAGCTTTGATTGTAGCAATGCTTCCTAAGGCCATAGGACTTCTCATGAAAGAATGTCCAGCTCCAGGTGAGGGACCAGATCATCATGGTTATCCAGGTCACTTTCTTATATAGTTTTTCTATGTATTTTTGCCTTCTCTTCTTAATCTCTTCTGCTTCTGTTATGTCCTTACAATTTCTGTCCTTTAGCATGCCCATTCTTGCATGAAATGTTCCCTTGATATCTCCAGTTCTCTTGAAGAGATGGCTAGTCTTTCCCGTTCTATTGCTTTCCTCTACTTCTTTGCATTGTTCATTTAAGAAGGCTTTCTTATCTCTCCTTGCTATTCTCTGGAACTTTACATTCAGTCGGCATGGCTTCCCAGATGGCACAGTGTAAAGAATCTGCCTGTGCAGGAGATGCAAGAGATGAGGGTTCAATCTTTGGGTCGGAAAGATCCCCAGGAAGGGGAAATGAAAATCCACTCCAGTATTGCAGCCTGGAAAATTCCATGGACAGAGGAGTCTGGCAGGCTACAATTCATGGGGTTGCAAAGAGTTGGACACAACTGGGCAACTAAGCACAGGCATACACAATATTGCTATTACACAATCTTAAGGACCATGCGATATTTTCATTCAGGTTGTCACCTCTGCTTAGAGGAACTAGTGTTACTTTTCCTTGGGGAAGAATATATTTGGCCTGTTTTTGATGCAAATACTAATCATTTGATGGTTGCATCTGTAAATCCTGAGGTATTAAACTTTCTTCTGGGAGACAAATATTCTTTTTATTAAGATGACTTAATAAGCATAAATTCCTTGACAAAAGGAAGTCTGAAATGGCAGATTTTGTAACTAAAATAACAACTGGTACCTGAGGCACAGGGAGGTTGCTGAAATAACATTAGACTGGGATTCAGAATACTGGCTCCTTGATCTGGTGCAGCCAGTACAGCTCTGGGAAGCCTTTTTTCCCCACACTTTCATCCTAGTTCCTTATCTAAACAGTGAAAGAGCTAGATGAGACCCTTTTCGGGGCTCTTTTCTGCTCTAAATTCTTATGATGCTAAGATACTAGAGTAGTGTACTACTGAGAAACACTGCTAAGATGGGAGAAAGAAAAGAGCTACCAGTGATGACATCTTTACCAAGTCCCAGGCATTTTGCACACACCATCTCATCCTGTCCCCAAGAGCATCCTGTGAGTGGGTCTTCTCATCATCTGCATTTTGAAGATAAAGAAACTAAGGCCCAGAGATGTCACACGATTTGCCCATTGTTATGGATTGAACATTTGTATCCCCCAAAACACGTATATTAAAGCTCTAAGCCTCAACGTGATGGTCTTTGGAGGTGGGGCCTGGGGGAGATGATTAGGCTTAGATGAGGTCATGAGGGTGAGGTCCTCATAACAGGATTAGTGCCCGTAAAAGGAGAGACTCCTCCTCCCCCATACCCTCTCCCCCGACCTGACCCTCCCCCCCCAACCACGTGTGGACATAGCACAACAAGTAGGTAGTTGTCTGCAAACCAGGCATTGACTTCTTGTTGTGTTGGTTGTTTAGCTGCTAAATTGTATCCGACTCTTTTCCAACCCCATGGACTGTAGCCTGCCAGGCTCCTCTGTACATGGGATTTCCTAGGCAAGAATACTGGAATGGATTGCCATTTCCTACTCCAGGGGATCTTCTTGACCCAGGGATCAAGTCCATGTCTCCTGCATTGGCAGGTGGATTCTTACCCCTGAGCTACCAGGGAACAGGAACCAAATCAGCCAGCACCTTGACCTTGAACTTCCAATCTCCAGAATGATCAAAAATAAATGCCTACTGTTTAAACTACCCAGTCTGGGGCATTCTGTTATAGCCAGCTGAGCTAAGACACCCAACGCCCTATAGTTAGTACCACATCTGAACCCTGTGCTAAAAATAGAGGCCAAATGAAACTCCGTAAATGTCTGAAGAAACTGTCCCCACGGCGGTCAGCTGTATGTCAACAGTTCCCGTTCTTGGGTCCTGCTACTCTGAAGGAAGGACTAAAATTAATTATTGTCAGGGCTAACCCTACCCCCGATGTGGCAAATGACCTAGATCGTCTGATCGGAAGGACAGGCATCTGGGGGCAACCTTGTGCAACAGTATCTCACTGACCCTGCAATTAGTAAGCAGGGCACCTGCTAAACCAGCAGTTCAAAAGTCCATTCTTCCGGAACAAGCACTGCCCTCTCCCCAGGGCTTTCTTTCAAACCATAAACTTCACTGGATTGGGAGACAGATGCTCCAGGTGAGCTGCACGTTGGCCAACTAGGTGCAATTGGCAAGACAAGAGAACACAGATGATAACAGGAGAGAAGGAAGCGATGAAGACAACCTCCTACTTCTCCCTTGCTGAGACCAATCTAAGAGCAGACGATCCTGCTCCAGGCTTAAGTGCAGATGTTAATGCCATTATTTATGTTTGCTGTTGTTGTTCAGTAGCTAAATTGTGTCCAAATATGTGTGACCCCATGGACAGCAGCACGTCAGTCTCCTCTGTCTTTCACTATCTCCTAAAGTTTGCTCAAATTCATGTCCACTGAGTCCATGATGCCATCCAACCACCTCACCCACCGTCACCCCCTTCTCCTCTTGCCTTCAATCTTTCCCAGCATCAGGCAGGGTCTTTTCCGATGAGTCAGTTCTTCACATCAGGTGGCCAAAGTATTGGAGCTTCAGTTTCAGCATCACAGTCCTTCCAATGAATATTCAGGGTTGATTTCCTTTAGGGTTGACTGATTTGATCTCCTTGCAGTCCAAAGGACTCTCAAGACAGTCTCCCAAGCCAGGCAGCTCCACTCACACGGGAAGGGTACCAGATGAAGCAGGGAGCCATGATGGAGGGGACATTACGACAGCAGATGGTGGCCATGCAAGCTGTGGCGGCAGCTTTTTCAGAGCGGATTCTGTTCTTTTTTCAGGGCATCTGTTTCCTAGTTAGGGTTGAGCCTCAGGTCTGCTGACACAGCTCCACTAGAATCCAAGTGGGTCTGGGGATGTTCATTTGCATCTGGACCCCTCAGCCCTGGGGCAGACTGCATTGAGCTCAGGCAGAAAATGGAATTTCCCCTTCCTGCCTCATTAAAGGAACTGTCTAAATTCACTTCTCTAACTGAAGTGATTGGGGCTGAATTTAGCCTTGAGCAGTAATGAGCAAAGGTATAAAGTTCCATGATCCTTCCTATGTCTCAGTTAACAAATGCACTGGAGTATGAAAGAAATCTCTACACACATCCTTACTCAGGGAGAGGGGGTGGATATGTGATTCCGTCTGCCATCTCACATGCTAAGGGCCATCGGTGGCAGTCATTTCTAAGAAATCATTTTTAAAAGCTGTTTACAGGTCATATTTTACATGTTTCCTCCATAAAGCATATTACTGGACACCAGGCAAAATACCATGAGTCACAAATACAGATGCATTTGTCTTTGTGTTCCTGAGTGCTGAGTTGTTTCAGTCGTATCCAATTCTTTGTGACCCTATGGACTGTAACTCGCCAGACTCCTCTGTACATGGGAGTCTACAGGCAAGAATACTGGAGTGGGTTGCCATGCCTTCCTCCAGGGGATCTTCCCAACCCAAGGATCAAACCTATGTCTCTTATATCTCGTGCACTGGCTGGGGAGTGTTCTTTACCACTAGCGCCACCAGAGAAGCCTCCTCACTGTCTTTAGATGCATTTATGTTCAAGAGAGCAAGCCTTTCTAGAAGTTTCATCCGGAATATCCAGATAATGAAGTTGCCACTTTAATGAGATGTTTCTTATAACATCTCTCTAATCCCTTCTTCCATCTCCCATGTGTTGATCCAGATTTAACTTCAGCTTCTTCAGCTCTACCTCAGGCGCTAGATTTATTGCTCAGGTTTGGACGGTAAGGAGGAAAGTGCGAGAATGAGATCAGAGGTCTTACCAAACCTCACTGCCCCAAAGCACAGTGAGCCATTTTTGGCAGCCTGGCCAGTCCAACAGGAAGGCCAGCGGCTGAGGAACAGCGCCAAGCTTTAGCTAAGCACTCAAGTGTTGAAAAGTTTCATGCGAAAATTCTGAAGCAGAGCAGTGGAATTTTCAGGGAGTGGAGCCCCCTGACTCCTGCCCCGGAAATTGTGTTTATGGGATGCTTTCTGGCTCCCAGCAACCCGGCTCAATTTCCATCAGGCAAACAGAAATGAGCGCAAACTTTCCACTACCCCCATCCTCCCCATGGAGGGTTTGCAACAGGCTCTGACTCCTCTCACTTCCTGCCTGAGCACAAGCTCTCAACACCCTCTGCTCCACACGGGAGGTGGGTGGCAAACAGCCAGGATCTGAGCAGTCAGGGGAGCTGAGACACAAGCGGAGACCTGGAGTCCTGTGCACTAGGAATATGGGTCCCCCGGAGGGGAGAGAGGAGGTCTTAAAGGCCCTTAGAGTTCAAGGTCCAGGCATTTCATCGTGTGTGTACACGATGCCCACTTTCAGCATTTACTGATGAAAAATCCATAGGGGGTGGTGGGGACTGACGATGACACAAAGGCAGAGCCAGGACTAGAATTCAGATGACTCTCCATCCACTCCTCCTCTTGGCCTCCTTGTTGCTGCAAGGAAAGAGAAGAGAAAGGAGGTAAAGATGGTTCCTGGAGTGGAAAAGTTTGAGCATGGCCGGCTGCGGGTTTTCTGCAGCAGAAATGGTGGCACCTTCATCGGTTCTGCCCACAGCCCTCTCGAGGCATCTGGTTGGCTTCTCCCTGCCTCCTGGTGCCAGCTCTGAATGCGGGGGCAGCAGTAACGGAACTCAGCTCAGTGCCCAGGCGCAGAGAAAGAACCTCTGCATCCCAGGGCCTCTTGCTTGCAGGCTGGGCTGCCTGCAGCTACAGTGGAAACGTGTGGAAACAGAAAAAGGGAAGCTGTGGTTCGGCCTCAGCAGACCGAATGCAGAGAGGGAGCGTGGAGGGCTCTCGGCTAACCCACAGCTGCAGGGCCCCTGCCCTCCTGCCCCCACAGGCACTGCTCAAAAGCCAGTGTGAAAGCAGGCGAATTTCCCTGCAGAAACTGTCCCGTTAACTCATTTTAAAACGGGGCTTTGAGAGTCTAAAAATAAAAGATACGGTTTCTTCTGCTTTAGATTATGGACAGATGGGCAACACAAAACCTAGATTTTAAGCCGGGGGTCACGCCATCTTTAGAAAACAGGTATTCATGCTGAAAGACTTCCCAGGTGGCACTAGTGGTAAAGAACCTGCCTCCCAATGCTGGTAGCTTAAGAGACAGGGGTTCGATCGCTCAAAGCTCCTCTGGAGGAGGGCATGGCAACCCACGCCAGTATTCTTGCCTGGAGAATCCCATGGACAGAGGTGCCTGGAGGGTCACAAAGCATCGGACATGACTGAAGCGACTTAGCACGCATTCATGCTGAAATCCGAGCCTCCAGGATTTTTCATGTGGGTCCTCCAGATGGTCTTGTTTTGTCCCTGCTGATGTGCTGAGATAACGGTAATCACTCTTTGTGGCCCACGCCAGAGACCTCAGATATACTAGGGAGAGTACATGTTCCTATTCCCACTTGACAGATAAATGAGGCTGAGAATTTCTGGCTGTGTGACTGGCCCTGGATCGTACAGCTAAGGAGTAACAGGGCTGTGATTCAAAACCAAGCCTGGGCCAGGAATCTGGCGGCTCTTTCCAGCATCTCAGGTGCAATTGGACAAAGCTCACTTAATCAACTCAGTCTTACTCCTTGCTGAGCACATAAAACTTCCCTGGTGGTCCACTAGTTTTGAGTCCCCCTGGCAATGTAGGGGACATGGATTCGATCCCTGGTCTGGGAAGATCCCACGTGTAGTGGGGCATATAAGCCCACGTGCCACAGCTACCGAGCCCATGTGCTGCAAGTACTGAAGCCTGCACACCCAGAGCCTGTACTCTGCAGCAAGAGAAGCCTCTGCAAAGAGAAGCCCACGCACCACAACCGGAGAGTAGGCCCTGCTCTTGCAACTAGAGAAAGCCCGTGCGCAACAGTGAAGACCCAGCACAGCCCCAAATAAGCCTAGCACGTAGAAGCCCTGGTACACCCATCAACTCCACACTCTCCTGGACTGCTGAGACTCAGCGAAGGTGAACTCTCCTCCCACTGTCCCCTGAATGCTCACCAGAGAAAGGTGAACTGCCTCCTATTCTCTGAGATACTCTAAAGCTCTTCTGATATGCCAATTGAGGGACCTACTTTTTAAGTGTGCTCCCCATGCTGGCTGCTAGCAGATGGGTTTCATCTTTCAGTAATATCTATATATCAGTGGCCATACCAGTGGTTTACTTTAGATTATAATCCTGCATGGGCTTCCCAGGTGGCTCAGTGGTAAAGAATCCACCTGCCAATGCAGGAGATGCATGTTCAATCTCTGGGTCACGAAGATCCCCTGGAGTAGGAAATAGCAACCCACTCCAGTATTCTTTCCTAGGAAGTTCTGTGGACAGTGTCCCTGGTGGCTCAGATGGTAAAGAATTTCCCTGCAATGCAGGAGACTGGGGTTTGATCCTTGGGATGGGAAGAACCCCTGGAGAAGGGAATGTCTACCCACTCCAGTATTCTGGCCTGGAGAATTCCATGGACTGTATAGTCCATAGGGTCACAAAGAGTCGAATACAACTGGGCTACTGAGCACAAATGCACGAGTAATCCTAGATAGAAGGAATCTAGGCTGTTTAATTTTTTATTCAGTATCACACTGAAAAATCATCTAGAATTAGGTCTTTAATAAATGTTTGATCTCTAATTGGAGATTGTGAAGATGAGGATGAGGATGACAGTAAAAAGGCCTGTAGGCTTTGTTCTGTATAAGAGTCTAGAGTGCTTTACCAGAATTATCTCTAGAGATTTGCCAATGAGTTTCAGTAGGGGACTTGGTGGACATGGGGGAGACAGTCTCTGTGGACTGGTTTTCTCTGAAGATACCAGACAATGGTTAGTGTCTCCTCTCTCCCAGGACACTGGATGAGGCGGCAGCAGAGTCTCAGAGGCTGCGGAAGGCAGCAGGTCAGAAAGAGTGCCTGTTAGCACACAGAAGCATCACCTGCTCGCACAGCAGGGAACCAACCATGTCTGAGTCACCGAGCTCGCAGCCAAACTGACAGGCTGGAGAAAGAAATCAACAAAACCTTCCCATCGATGCATGGACTGCTGGTTTCCCTGATAACATGCTGAGCGTGACTCAACGCGGGGAAGCCAGAGGAGAGAGCCGGTCCCCTGGGGGCAGCCAACTGCATGCCGGGGTCTTCTCCAAAAAGGCTCTGCATCCTGTGATCAAGCTACAGATTACAGTCAGTGCGATAGCACCAAGCCTCACTCATCAACAGTTAACAACCACAGTTGAGATGTGAACTTAAAACGAGGGCAGAGGTAATAGGTGTTAGAACTATGGGACACTCTCGAGCCAGGATGGGACCTCCTCCACAAGACACTCAAGCCCAGGACTGTGAATACCTTTCAAAATGCTCCAAAACTGTTCCCCCAGGTATTCTACATCAGTCAAAAATTTCCCTTAGATTCTAAAGCATTAGATTTAACTGACCATAAATAAAGAATACAAATAGCTTCTATTATGCATCAAGTCAATAATATATCGTATATCCCAAACCAAGAGGCATTGCACTGATTCTGTCTTGCATTTAGGACATTTGTTTTTTATTGCATCTATGGTTTGCTGAATACTTTCAGGGGAAACATATAAAGCTTTGAAAGTACAGCACATGAAATTTATAAATTGGAAGTCTTTTTACTGTTAAAATAATTTGAGACATATAAGCGATTATATATCAATGGCTTACCATCTTTTAAGAAGACGTACTTTTTTTAGAAATGAAATCTTTAATATGAATATTTTCTGGCTTACTTTGGAAATGGGACACAGAAATTAACCTGCAGATTCACATTTCAACCATCTCTTGTCATTTTTGTTATTTTATTCCATAGCTCATGGAGGTGAGGACTGGAAAAGAATTAAAATGTGCTTTTTGACTCATAGACCCTTATTCCATTTTAATTGCAGGTAAAGATGACACACTATGGCAAAGACATTTTATTACAATTCAGAAAAAGGTTGAGTGAGTTATGAGCTGTACGGGATTGGGGGCACTGAAAGAGGCATGACAATTAAATTCAGAAATACCCACCATTTCCTGTAAATGGTATTGCAACAGATAAATAGCATTCATGTCATTCTTTGCATCTGCTTAAATAAATGGCCTTGGCTGACTATAAATACTGAATACTATCTTTTATATTAGGGTAAGCATCAGTAATGATACTACTGTCTCTGCCCTTGAGGTCAAATGAAAAGATGAGCATGCCAATTGCTAGGATGATGAACTCCAAGCATTCCTTCTCTCTAACACCCACACATCCATAACCAAACAGTGAGCAGGCCAGCCACGAAGTCTCAGAGTTTCAGTCTGGAGCCAGCCCAAGTCCAAGTTCTGACTCTGCCACTTCCTAGCATTACGACCTTGACGACTGCCCAGTCACTCACTCGGTGCCTCATTCCCCTCTGGAGGAAAGAGGGGCTAGTAACACCTCCTGGGATGTGAGTTTGCTGAGTTACATACAAAGGGCGTGGAACAGTGTCTGGCAGGTAATAAACGCTACATTGCTGTTGTTCAGTCACTCAGTTGTGTCTGACTCTGCAACCCCATGGACTGTAGCACACCCGGCTTCCCTGTCCTTCACTCTCTCCCGGAGTTTGCTCAAACCCATGTCCATTGAGTCGATGAGGCCATCCAACCATCTTGTCCTCTGTTGTCTGTCCCATTCTCCTGTACTCTATCTTTCCCAGCATCAGGGTCTTTTCCAACGAGTCAGCTCTTCACATCAGAAAGCCAAAATACTTCAGCATCAGTCCTTCCAGTGAACATTCAGGGTTTTCCTTTAGGACTAACTGGTTTGATCTCCTTGCTGGCCAAGGGGCAGCAGTTTTTTCAATGACAATGATCTTTTTTTCTTATCGGTGTTTTCTTTAGTACTTCCACTTTACTCCTCTCCAGCCCGGCTTCTACACCCACCCAACCCCACCCCAGGTGCCTGCAACAAGTAGAATATCAACAGAGCTTCCTATTCTAGTATGTCTCACCTCACCCACCTCCAGTTCAAATCAAACATCCCCTCCTTTGTGGCTCACTCTACCCAGTAGACACTTCTTTTTTTTTTTTTTTTTTAACTTTTTATTTTATATTGGAGTGAAGTAAAGTGAATTGAAGTGAAGTCGCTCAGTCGTGTCTGACTCTTTGCGACCCCATGGGCTGTAGCCTACCAGGCTCCTCTCTCCATGGGATTTTCCAGGCAATAGTCCTGGAGTGGATTGCCATTTCCTTCTCCAGGGGATCTTCCCAACCCAGGGATCGAACAAGCTTCCTATTCTAGTATGTCTCACCTCACCCACCTCCAGTTCAAATCAAACATCCCCTCCTTTGTGGCTCACTCTACCCAGTAGACACTTCTTTTTTTTTTTTTTTTTAACTTTTTATTTTATATTGGAGTGAAGTAAAGTGAATTGAAGTGAAGTCGCTCAGTCGTGTCTGACTCTTTGCGACCCCATGGGCTGTAGCCTACCAGGCTCCTCTCTCCATGGGATTTTCCAGGCAATAGTCCTGGAGTGGATTGCCATTTCCTTCTCCAGGGGATCTTCCCAACCCAGGGATCGAACCTGGGTCTCCTGCATTGTAGACAGACGCTTTACCCTCTGAGCCACCAGGGAAATAGGCGATTAACAATGCTATGACAGTTTCAGGTGGAGAGCAGAGGGGTTCAGCCATACATATACATGTATCTACTCTCCCCCAAACTCCCCTCCCATTTAGGCTGCCACATAACACTGAGCACGGTTCCCTGTGCTATACATTAAGTCCTTGCTGGTTATCTGTTTTAAATATAGCACAGAGTACGCAACTACTGCACTTTTGACTTTATCTATAGTAAGGTGCAGTGCCACTGAAAGACATAAGTTAAACATTTTTTTCCAGTCTATTGAGATATAATTGCTACACATGACTGTATGAGCTTCAAATGTACAGGATAAGTGTATGACTTACATATACTATGAAATGATTACCACAGTACATTTAGGGAACATCTGTCATCTCAGACAGGAATAAAGTAAAAAATCATTTTTCCTTGTGATGAGAAATCTTAGAATTTACTGTCTTAAAAACGCATATATAATTTACAGCAGCATTATATTAATCATGTTGCATATTACATCACCAGTACTTATTTATCTTTTAACTGGAAGTACTTTGATTACCTTCCTCTAAGCACATATCTGATCTTTTATTCTGTGAGTTTGGGATTCTTTTTCCTTATTTTATATTCCACATGTAAGTGAGCTCATACATTATCTGTCTTTATCTGACTTATTTCACTTATCATATGCCCTCCATCCTTGCATGTTGTCACAAATGGCAGGATTTCCTCATTTTTTATGGCTGAATAAGATTCCATTATAAATGCACACATTAATATTTCTATATATATTCCACTAATATTCCAAGGTAGATATACATTCCAATAATATGCCATTATATATATGCACATATAATGATATATATCACAATTTCCTTATTCATCAATCAACAGATATTTAGGTTGTTTCCATTTCTTAGCTATTGCAAATAGTGCTGCTATGAACACAGGGGTGCAGATATCTTTATCTGTTAGTGTCTTCATTTCCTTTGGATATATTTCCAGGAGTGGAGTTACTGATCACATGGTAGTTCTATCTTCAAGTTTTTGAGGATCTTCCATACTATATTCCAAAAGGGCTGTACCAATTTACAACTCCACCAATTGTTTACAATGGTTCTTTTTTTTTTTTTCCTGGTGGGCTCAGATGGTAAAGAGTCTGCCTGCAATGTGGGAGACTCTGGTTCAGTCCCCAGGTCAGGAAGATCCCCTGGAGAAGGAAATGGCAACCCACTCCAGTATCCTTGCCTGGAAAATCCCATGGATGGAGGAGCCTAGCAAGCTACATACCATAGGGTCGCAAAGAGTCAGACACAACTGAGCAACTTCACTTTCACTTTTTTCTCCACACGCTTGCCAACAATTGTTATCTCTTATCCTTTTGAGGATCATTCTAACAGATGTGAGGTGATATCTCATAGGGGTCTTGATTTGCATTAAGCAAGCTACATACCATAGGGTCGCAAAGAGTCAGACACAACTGAGCAACTTCACTTTCACTTTTTTCTCCACACGCTTGCCAACAATTGTTATCTCTTATCCTTTTGAGGATCATTCTAACAGATGTGAGGTGATATCTCATAGGGGTCTTGATTTGCATTTCCCTGATGACTAGTGATGCTGAGCATGTTTTCACGTGCTTAATGATCATACACATACCTTCTTTGGAAAAATAGCTACAAAAGCTTTTTAGTTTCAGGTAGTGCTTCAGGTACTTTAGGTGTCATACCCCAAAAATATCTGTGTCAAATTTTTCCTCTATATTTTCTTCTAGGATTTTCATAAGTAATATATCTTTTGAGAGCTGGTATCAGAAGCCTGCTTGGATAGGATATTGTCTTCCTATCTATCCTAAAATTTAAAATTTTCAGCTATTTTCTTCACAAGAAAAATACCTTGAGAGGTAAGTTTTGGCAGGAAAGATGAGTCCCAAAGACTCTGACTGTAATAAGACGAAGAAAGAGAGATAAACCTAATTTCTCTGCAAGAGAAGTACACATATATTCAGGGATCCAGGTGGGCAGGGAAAAATAAGTTGGGTGAATGGGACCAAGGCAGACAAACAACATGAAAAAATATGTCAGCTTGCAGAAAAAGGTGGCCAGTGAGAGATTCCTGGTGAGTGGGGCTGAAGAACATTTAAAAGAGGAATTGGTCCTCTTTAAGTTCAAATTGTTTGTATTTCTGAGATGTGAGAAAGACTTAAGACTTCTAGTAAACCCTGATATGAACACAAAGGGACATGTGGTAAGTGGTTTGGGACCAAATCAAGGAAAAGAAGCCAAGTTCCATACAGGAGTTGAGATGAAGTAGAGGGAAGAGGAGAACCATGGATATAAGATAGAAGTAAAGGTAGGAGTTCAGAGGCTTACAGCGTGGGGCCAAAGTGAGAATATAAACCTTCAGGAAATTTGCAGAAGTCTTGGTCATGAGGTTGGGCTTCCTAGGATATGTGCATTGAGTGACTCAAGGCTATATTATTTAAATCCCAAAACCTAAGTGCCTTGGCTTGGGTATGCCAAGAAGCGGACACAATTGGATGTATAAGAGATTTACTGGGGAAGCACACATGAAGGAGTAAGAGGAGAGGCCATAGAAGGTGAGAAGAGACTTCAGAGAGAGATGCAGATTTGACACTTATGAAAGGAGAGGGAGAGGGAAGGAAAAATGGGTGGAAAGAGCCTCAGGTCATAAAGCAGTTCTATGAAAGATCCAGCCAGACTGATGGAAAGTCCTTAAGTCAAAGTCACTGTTGGAAGAGTCTTGCAGTAATGGCCCCACCATGCTGGTAGCAGCCCACCAGAAGTGTGTACTTGGTGCAAATGTGATGGTAGATTCAGTGGGGCAGCAACTGGGGCTGTCAATCAGCCATGACCGCAGAGCTGGAGATTGGAGCTGCATGCTTTCATCACCACCACCACTTCAGCTGATAGAGTTCACACTTGAATCTTCACTGGAGTCTCGATTGCTCAACAAATGTTTGCTGAATCGATACAGGGATCCATCCTGCACATCAAATATTCAACCTAAATAAACTTCAAAACCAAAAGTTGTATACTTAAGAACTCATTATACTATTCTTTCTATATTGTGTATTTAAACAATAAGGTTTATTACATATGTTATTTAGAAACATTATGGTGTTTCCTCAAAAAGTTAAATACAGAATCACCATATGACCTGGCAATTCCACCTCTGAATTATACCCAAGAGTTGAAAGCAGGGACTCAAAGAGGCCTCTTCATTTCCATGTTTATAGCAGCACTATTCGCAACAGTCAAGAGTGAAAACAACCAGAATGCTCACCAACAGAAGAACAGATAAACAAAATGTGGTATGGAATGCCATTTGGTCTTTAAAATAAAGTAATTCTGACACCCACTTCATAGTTGAACCCTGAAAGCAGTATACTACATGAAACAAGCCAATCACCAAAATGCACACACTCCATGATTCCACTTATATGAGGTAACCAGAGTAGTCAAGCTCACAGACAGAGAGTAGAATATTGTTTTCCAGGGAGAAATGGAGAGATGAGGGTTAATGGGTACAGAGTTTCCACTTGGGGAGAAGAGAAAGTTCTGGCAGTGGATGGTGGTGCTGACTGCACAACAGTGTAAACGTACTTAATGCCACTAAAGTAGACACCTAAAAATGGTCAACATGTTAAGTTGTATCTTATGCATATTTTCCAACTCAATAAACATGAATTTGAGCAAACTCCAGGAGATGGTGAAGGACAGGGAAGCCTGGCATCCTGCAGTTCATGGGTTCGCAAAGAGTCGGACACGACCGAGTGACTGAACAGCAACAACCACCACAATAAAGATATATTATTTAGAGGACATATCTTATGGGAGGTCAAATAGAACTACTCCACATGAGCATGAGCTCTCATGCCCCCAAGTCCACCTCTCCGCCTCCTGATCTGTAATCAGGACAGCTCCCGATCTCTCCGAATCCAGCCATGTGGCTGGTGGAATGGTTCTAGGACTTTCCCTAATGGTTTCCTTCTCAAAGTCTACTTAGGGCAACCTCTCAGACTTCACACAGGAGCTTCCTCTCAGACAGCCTATCCCCCCAAAGGCCACAAAGCCCAGGGCTCTGTGGCTTCTTAAACCCCAGACACTGGTGCTGTCCTTTGATCCCTTTAACTGAGATTTTGCTTTTTTAAAAAGAACAGTGAACTTGTTACATAAAAGTGCAATAGTTTGATGGCGTCTCCTCCTCAAAGACATTTGCCAGGATGATGGTGTGAGACAGAAAACCAGGCGAGGAGCTGAGTCTTTGGGGTATATGCACCCTGAGTTAACAACAAAGAGGATAAACGGAGGTGGGGGCAGGAGGCAAGGCAGGGCGTGTCCTTGGTACCTGCTTTCCACTATTTTCCTCATGTTTCCAACCCCTGATCATGACACCCTTCTCACTTTCCACTCTGCTTCAGGCACTAAAAGATTGCAGATACCATGTCCTTCTCTCCATTTCCATCTTCCATCCTGCATATCTGTCCACTCACTCTATTAACATTATCATTCTAGAAGTTCAAAGTCATCAGGAACTCTGAGTTAGTTTGGGCTCTGCATTCCATGTGTTCAAAGCAGCGTAACACATCTGTCAATACAATAACTTGGGATCAGTAGGATTTGGAGGTACTGATCATTTCTGCTTTTAAAGGTGGCAAAGACAGCTGACCCAAGGCACCAAAAGGCCTATAAATCACCTAGACTGATTTATAGATCAAGGTACCTGGGTCTATAAATTGTGCAGAAGGGCGGGGAAAGAGGACAAAGAGGGCATAGAATGTTGAAATAAAGGATGCAAAAGTGCAGTTCTTCCCTACAGTGATGGATACTAGAGTGCCTGGGCCCCTCCGCCCCCAGAGCAGCTTGCCATGTTAGTTTCATTTTATATAATCCAAAACCAGCTATTCTAAATAGCTGGAGTAGAAAAAAAATATGATTAAATGATATTAATTCACTTACAGAAACTTTGGAAGACCCCACCAGCAGGCCTGGGGACTAATCAGCCAAGTAAAAAAGTAAAAGCTTCAGTCACTCAGACCTGTCCAACTCTTTGCGACCCCATGGACTGTAGCCTGCCAGTCTCCACTGTCCATGGAGTTCTCCAGGCAAGAATACTGGCGTGGATTGCCATGCCCCTCTCCAGGGGATCTTTCTGACCCAGGGATCAAACCCAGGTCTCCTGCATTGCAGGCAGACCCTTTACCACTGAGCCACTGGGGAATCCTCATATATACACTACTATATATAAAACAGATAACTAATAAGGACCTACTATATAGCACAGGGAACTCCTCTCAATACCCTGTAATGACCTATACAGAAAAAGAATCTAAAAAAGAGTGGATGCATGTATATGTATTACTGATTCACTTTGCTGTACAGCAGAAACCAATACAACATTGTAAATCAACTATACACAAATAATTAATTTAAAGAAACTACAGTGAGTGAGTGAAGTCGCTCAGTCGTGTCCAACTCTTTGTGACCCCATGGACTGTAGCCCACCAGGCTCCTTGGTCCATGGAATTTTCCAGGCATGAATACTGGAGTGGGTTGCCATTTCCTTCTCCAGGGGATCTTCCCAACCCAGGGATCGAACCCAGGTCTCCCATGTTGTAGGCAGATGCTTTACCGTCTGAGCTACAGGGTAACTATTATCTTATAACCCATTTGTCAGTAGGTCATGCACCATATGACATCACTTCTATCATCGTCTCAAACTCTTTGTGTCTTTCCTTATTTGTTTACTTATTTACTTATTTATACATAAATCCATCTTATCTCCCCAGTTAGCCACCAAAGCCCTTAATGGCAGAAGCTCTTGTTAGATTTCTTGGAACATTCATGGCATTTCACAGAAGACTTTGTTCATTTCAGGCAATCCATAAAGATATATGATTTTAAATTTACTCCATAGACTTATTTGTTTATTTATTTACTGATTTATATATATTTGCTCCCCTGGTGGCTCAGACGGTAAAGAATCTGCCTGCAATGCGGGAGACCTGGGTTCAATTCCTGGATTGGGAAGATCCCCAGGAGGAGGGCATGGCATCCAAACCCAGTAGTCTTGCCTGGAGAATCCCCATGGACAGAGGAGCCTGGCAGGCTACAGTCCATGGGGTTGCAAAGAGTAAGACACATTTACTTATTTATACATAAATACGTCTTATCTCCCCCATTAGCCACTAAAGCTTTTAATGGCAGAAACTCTTGATAGATTTCTTGGAATGCCCATAGCATTTCACATAAGGCTTTGTTAATTTCAAGCAATCCATAAAGATGGGTGATTTTAAATTTACCCCATAGAGTTTTTACCTATCAGAGTGACTAGGGATGCCCTTGCTTCTTAGCATGGCTCTGCCCCACATGCTGACACTTGTGCGTTTTCTTAAGTAGGACATTTTTCTTAGGGAATCCAGGTAGAAGGAAGTCAGCAGTTGATTCTTCCCCAGCAAGCATGCTGGCAGAGACAGAAATAACACCTCAGCATCTTCCATTAATCTGGACACACTGGCCCAATATTTACCTGAACAGTGCTGATTAGACATGTTAGGTACATGCTGAGAGCTCACCAATCCTTATGGCAACTTGATCAAGTAAATGATACTATTTCCATTTTACAGCCTGTGTAAAACTCAACTGGATCCCACGGCATATAGGGGACCAACCCAGGACTGAACCCAGACAAGCTGGCTCCAGAAGCAGTGCTTTTAATCACGGGTTAGTGACCAAGACACTCCCTTTTCATATTGTAAACTTAATCATGGTGTCTACAGAAAGAGTATATTCTAAGAATTTTTAAAGTTAATTTTCATCAAACATTTGTTATAGCATGGAGACTGGCTCAACAGAAGAAAACTTGCCAATATTTCTGTCTCGAATTTCTTTTTAGGGGACATCAGAAACCATGCACTGTATTTCCTCTCATCCTCCCTGAAGAGTCAAGTCAGATAAAACAGGGGAGAGAAACTTCTGCCTCTCTGTGGCACAGAGAGTCACATAGAAACATCTCCTACATTCAAAAGTGGCTGTGAGGAAACCAAACGTGCCTGTAACCTCTTCAAGTGAGTGGTATGCTAATCATTCTATCTAAGGCATGTCTGAGAATAAACTGCAAACCCTCAATTTTCAAGAAAATACTAAGAATGTGGTATAAATGGGAATCTATATCCTAGAAATCAAGTACTAATTTAAACATTTTTAAGTAGAATTAATGGGAAAGTTAACATTTTCTAGTGATCTGAGCAAAAAAAAAAAAAAATGCTCTTTTTTGCATCTTTTTTTTTCATCCTATTTCTGCTCTGTTCATCCAAGGAAAATATTATTGGTTATCTCTCGCTAGGTGTTCAACTTTCTTCTCTCATCAGAAATCTAGTTGACTTCATTTTTTTTGTACCTCAATGTTTCCTGCACAGGATGGTAAGCTTCTATACATCAGTGTTTAGTAAAGTGTAAGGGCTTTCAGCTTTTACTTGAGGAAAACTACAAAATTTCAAGAAATCCATTTGCTTTGGGAATGTCTTACCTCTCCCAGTGTCTTCTGAAAGCAGATACTACATGAGAAAATGTCTCTAAATTTTTGTTCTATGAAATGTTTCCCTTGAAATCACTTGTCTTATAAACGATGAAAAGTGATCATGTTTTCAGTTTACCTTGGCCACCAGGAGACTCAGCTTCACTTTCAGGCCCATCATATTTGGGTCTATTTTAGGTCCAGACAGAACTGAAGCCATTTACAATTTATGACTCAGTAGGCCAGTTAGTGGGCTTCCAGGTGGCTCGGCGGTAAAGAATTCGCCTGCAATGCAGGAGCCGCAGGAGACGCAGATTTGATCCCTGGGTCAGGAAGATCCCCTGGAGAAGGGAATAGCTACCCACTCCAGTATTCTTGCCTGGAGAATCCCATGGACAGAGGAGCCTGGTGGGCTGCAGTCCATAGGGTCGCAAAGAGTCGGATATGACTGAAGCGACTTATGCACACAGGCCAGCTAGCGATGTATTGCCTCTCAGTTCCAAATGCATTCTTTGCGTCTACTCTGAAAAGGGGTATGGGCCCTTTAAATGTTTTCCCTTCATCAGCTGGCACTGTTAACCTTTATCAGCAGTGGGCTCTGGAGAGACATTTCAGGATGAAAGGATTTTGTTTCCTGGTCTGGTGCTGGTTCTCCAGACTCCTGCAGGGCGCGCAGCTTCTCTAGGGCCCTCTGACAGCACACGTGGCTTCCCCAGGCCCCAGCACCTGCAGCAGAAGCAGCCTCCCTAGGGCTAGACTCCTGCATAGCACAGTGGTCCACTTCACCCAGCAGCCAACCCCTTCGGGCAGATTTATGGCAGAGTTTCTCCCGTGAGACACCCCCCTGTGCGTTCACCTCCCAGTGAACAGCTCCTCCAAATCCTAGAGGGCAGATTGCCAGCAAGCTCCTAGGGGTGAATTTCTGGATGATTCTTACAGCACAGCATCACACTGCTGCTCTGCTACCCGGGCAGCCATAGCTGTGCAATCTCCAACCAGGCCTGGGTCTCAGCCCTGGGGGAACCTCCTCCCATTCACTCTCAGCCCTTGGAAGAGTGTCTGCCCCACGTCTCTGTTCTTCCAATATTCCATAGAGCTCTCCTGATCTCTTCCCAGGCAACAGCTTGTTGCTTCAATTCCCTGTTATGGTCAGTAATTCTCTCTATTCAACTGTCCACATTCAAATGACTGTGTTTCTCTCTCCTGATCAGTTCCAAACTGGTAAGTTTCAGCATATGTGCATTTTGTATTTTCTTCCTACCCTGACATCTACCCCCAAACGTTTTACCCCTTGATTCCCTTATTTTTCAATTCAGATTTCATTACTTTACTGTATGTGTGCATTCTTTAAACTGCTTGTGGAATTTAAAGATTATTAATTAATGGAAATGTATATGCAAATGAGTATCATGCTTTTTTAACTTGCCATGCACCTTTTCCAGGAAATAACTAGACTCACGGCAGAAGATCAATTACTTTTGATGAAGAGAATAAGGCTGATAATCCTGCTGATCCTAGGTTAGACTGTCTTACAGCAAGATAAAACCTCTGGAGGCTTCCAAGTTAGTACAAAGAATAACAAAGCTATGAGTGCGTGCATGCTAAGTTGCTTCAGTCATGTCTGACCCTTTGTGGCCCAGTGGACTGTAGCCCACCAGGCTCCTCTGTCCATGGGATTCTCCAGGCAAGAATACTGGAACAGGCTGCCACGCCCTTCTCCAGGGGATCTTCCCAACCCAGGGATCCAATCCTCATCTCTTAGTCTTCTGCCTTGGCAGGTGGGTTCTTAACCACTAGCACCACTGGGAAACCCAAATTATGAGAGACCTATGATAATACTAGCTCATCATTGTGCTTCTCAAATCAAAATTTTCCAACAAGTGTAGCAGAGTAGATGATAACAATTTCAGATGAAAACAGGAGACACTAGTGTGCTTTGAGATGTGAGGTCGCAGACCAAATTCCCAGGGTGGCCCCAAATGAAAAACTTCCCAGGTTAACCACGAATTCCATTACCACTGTCCAGAAAATTGAGAACTGCAGTGTGGTGAGTGGAGCTGGCTTTTTTTGAAACCCCAGAGTCCACTGAATATTAATTATATATCCTTTAGCAATTATCTAGCCTAAATATCATAACAATGCCTACCTCCCAAAATTGCCATGAAGATAAAGAGACGCACTAACTTTGATGCCCTTTTCACAAAGCCTTCCACATGAGAAATCTAATTACTAATTACTAATACCTTCTCCCCTGAAACTAGTTTCCTAGGGCATCCACAACAAATACCACAAACAAAGTAGCTCAGAACCACAGAAGCTTGTTGTCTCACAGTTCGGCAAGTAAGACTCCAAAGTCAAGGTGAAGCTTGACCATGCTTTCTCTGAAATCTGTAGAGGAAGTTTCCTCCCCTGGCCCTTCCAGCCACTGGGAGCCCCGGACTCTGCTTGTAGCAGCCTAATTTCAGCCTCTGCTTCTATCTTAAAGTGACATTCTCCCTGTGTCACTTACGCAGTCTTTTCTCTGTGCATGTCTGTCTCTGTACCAAATTTCCCCTTTCTATAGGGATATCAGCCATATTGGATTAGCGCTCACACTAATGACTTCATTTTAACCTGACTAATGGTACCCCACTCCAGTACTCCTACCTGGAAAATCCCATGGGCGGAGGAGCCTGGTGGGCTGCAGTCCATGGGCTCGATAAGAGTTGGACACGACTAAGCGACTTCACTTTCACTTTTCACTTTCATGCAGGAGAAGGAAATGGCAACCCACTCCAGTGTTCTTGTCTGGATAATCCCAGGGACGGGGGAGCCTGGTGGGCTGCCATCTATGGGATCACACAGAGTCGGACACGACTGAAGCGACTTAGCAGCAGCAGCAGCAGCACTCTGAAGACTCTGTTTCTAAATACAGTTACATTTTGAGGTACTAGGGACTGGGACTTCAGCATATCCTTTTGAGGGCAAGTGGACAAAATTCACCCCTATTCAGTTTTTTGTCTAGAGGTCACAGCCTAGTTCCCTTCCTCCACAGCAAATAATCAATTAGCTCTTTAGAGTACAATGTCTGCTCTATCACAGATTTTGGAATATGGGTTTATATAATACACCCATCAGGGTAAAGCATAATTGAGTCCATAACTTAGAAACTTCCTAATTCTTCTCCAAGTCCCTCTTTCTGTCCACTGGCCATGGATGGTTGCCCTCAACCTTGTTCCCTCCAGCCTCTCCTGGCCTCTACTCACTCTAGTCACTGCCTCTCGTTGTGCATGTGTGTGTGTGTGTGTGTGTGTGTGTGTGAGTGTGTTAGTCATTCAGTTGTGTTCAACTCTTTGCTCCTCTGTCTATGGAATTCTCCAGGCAAGAATACTGGAGTGGGTTGCCATTCCCTTCTCCAGGGGATCTTCCCGACCCAGGGATCAAACCCGGGTCTCCTGCACTGCAGCTGGATTCTTCTCTGCTAAGAAGCCCCTGCCTCTCATTAGCAGCTGAACTCACCAGACACTTTTTTTTCCTTTTTCCTCTTTCTTAATCTGGTTCCTTAACCAAAGACCCATAACTATATATCAGCTGAATGAAAATCTCTATACTCTGCCAAACAGGCATATTCTATGAAAAATGACCCCGATGATGAGGAGGACATTTTAGTTCATCTGAAGGGAAGCTCTTCACAATTCTATGTTGAAATCCAAGTCCTTAATTGAAATGTCAGAACTCTGGGGAAGGGTGATACATTTTGCCACTAACTCCTTCATGTGAATGACAGGGATAGGGTTCATGTTAGGGCATTGTGGACCCTCCTGTGGAACAAAAAGACCATAAGGGAAGAAGCATAGACTGTGCAGACACGTGTGGACAAAGACATATCAATGCATTCTCCAACTGGTCCAAGCCAAGAAAAACCAGCTAATTTAAGAGGGGCCCCTAAGTTGTTTTACAGGCCCAAAGTCTTGGCAAAAATGGACTTGTAAACATTGTCTCTATGTCCTCACTATAAGCACCCTGTTTTTCCCACTTTATAAATTCCAAATTAAAAAAAAAAAAGTGATGGGTGGCCTGTAAGAGGCAATCCCATTTAGGCAGACACAAGAATGTTCTGATTTAAGGAGGAGTAAAAGATTCCCTCATTAAAAATCAGCCGCCACCCCCCCCCCAGGGGAAGGGTGATACATTTTGCCACTAACTCCTTCATGTGAATGACAGGGATAGGGTTCATGTTAGGGCATTGTGGACCCTCCTGTGGAACAAAAAGACCATAAGGGAAGAAGCATAGACTGTGCAGACACGTGTGGACAAAGACATATCAATGCATTCTCCAACTGGTCCAAGCCAAGAAAAACCAGCTAATTTAAGAGGGGCCCCTAAGTTGTTTTACAGGCCCAAAGTCTTGGCAAAAATGGACTTGTAAACATTGTCTCTATGTCCTCACTATAAGCACCCTGTTTTTCCCACTTTATAAATTCCAAATTAAAAAAAAAAAAGTGATGGGTGGCCTGTAAGAGGCAATCCCATTTAGGCAGACACAAGAATGTTCTGATTTAAGGAGGAGTAAAAGATTCCCTCATTAAAAATCAGCCGCCACCCCCCCCCCATCATTCCCCTCCAGGTCCACAACTCTCATCATTAGGATTACTCTTAAGTTAAAGGCACCCTATCTTTCCAAGACACACGGTAGGAGCAGAACACTAGCTGGGAGGAATGCACTGTGTCCTTAGTGATCTTTAGTATTTTCAGGAGCATTGGGTGTTGTATTCCTGGTGGTCACTTCAGTCAGCTGTCCCAAGGGAACAAGTCCAACTGTAGACATATGTTGGTTTTGTTCTCTGCTATATCCTCAGAGCTGTGCAAATCCCTGGATGTAAAATGAAATATGCATCTGCCTCTATAAAGCAGAGACAGGACAGCACCTAGCATTTCATGTTGTTTGGAAGAGTTAATGATGAACACATCTGAAATGGTTAGCACGGTTTCTGACACATAGTAAGCTCCCAGTAAATATTATTATTATTATCAGTATCATCATCATCATCACCAATGACTGATAAAACATGGGAAGTAAAGATGGGAGAGGAAAAATGTCTAGAAAACCAGAACAGGAAGGCCCCATGGGGTGATGTGAATAGTTGCAGCAGGGAGGGTGGGGGAAGGAAGTGGGCGGTGAGCTGAAACAGAAAGCGAGCAGACCAGCTTCCTCTACCATCCAAGAGTGTACAGAAGCCCCTGTGAACACTTCCCAAGTCCCAGGCACACAGCACTGACCAAAGCCCGCTGGGGGCCTGGCACTGAACTGCGGTCATCCTTTCCCTCTGGGGTTGAGCCAGGAGCATTTGCCTGTCTGCCCTACTGTGCACAGAGAAGCGTGACAAAATGCAGGAGAGCACTAGGGGGAGGAGCCTCCACACATTTGATTTCAGGACTCTGTCCTGAAACCTCTGAAAGTGAACCAGATCAACAGGGAGCACAGGGCACTGGAAAGCAGGTGTCCCGGATTCCCAACAAGGGCCCACGGGACAGCATCTGGCCAAAAGGAGAGGCAGGCGCTGCAACAGTTTCCCGGAGCACGTTACTGGTGGCTCGTGAAAAGGAAATGTATTCAAATAGGTTTCTGGGTTAAATACAGTTAGATGTACTTCTTTAGAATAAGCTTTCTCATTGTGGCTTCGAATATGCCACAATGCATTGTGCATTTCCAGAGGTGGATACTCTACAGTTTCCCAAATGTATTTGACCAGAGAAGCCTATTTTTAACAGTACCCAGAGGTTAGTGTCCTGCTAGAAAACCCTGGAGGTGCGAATAATGCTGGACACAGTATTAACTGAGCCTCACATCAGCCCTGGGAGACCCAAGACTGGGGTCTCCAAGACCAGGTCATCTAGAGTTTCTGAGCCCTTGCTTCCTCATCTGAAAAATGAAGGGTTCTTAGTTCAGCGGTTCTTATCTAAGAAGCTGGTAAAAGCCATGGATCCTCTCCCTGAAACTAGGTACATTTATATATGTGCCAGACTCTTTTTTTCTCACAAGTTCAAGGAATCATAAGTTTCTCAACCATAAGACATTCTAAGATCCCATATCCCATCATCTCTCAGATGGTGAAGGCACCTAAATTAGAAGACATCATGGCAGACAACCATCAGTCTCGCCTACCCAGCACCCTTCCCTTTCCTGTCGGTAATGGCACTAGTTCCCCTTTGTGAAACCTCCTTTTTCCCATCCTCAGTCCACGTGTTTCAAGAAAAGTAGAATAACTCCCTCCAGTTCCAGAAGTGGGCACATCACCCAAGCTTAACCAGTCAGAATACTTTCTTCCCCCTGTCCCAGCAAACAAATCATGGATGGCACAGTGTTCACGAGAGAGTTCTCTAGGGCATGTGCTGGAGCTATCAGATCAGAAAGGAAGGGGGAGGGATGCAGGGAAGGAGGAATTAAAGGCTTTATATTATGGCTTCTAAACTAGCAGAAGAAAAACTGGCAGTCTACACAGCCACCTTTATCTTTGAGACGGAGAGCAGTTCTTAATATTAGCTGAATCAACCCTAACATCCTCCTCCTCCCCTCCAAATATCCCATTTACGTGAGCCAATAAATAGTCTCTTCTGTTTACACTAACTTGCAACTGCATAATTCAGACCTCCGTCTTGGGTCTCTCAGAGCTGCTGTGAGGCTCAGTTAAGAGGCTCACCATGTTAATGCTGAGACAACACTTGACAGAGAATAAGCCCAAAGGATATTTAATGGGGGACTGTGTGTTGGTAGGTACCAGTAGGAGCTGACTCCTGTTCCATGAGATCTGTGTGCCAAGAAGACTACAGAGACCTCAGCTGGATTCTTCCACCTGCTATCTGCTGCCTGAAATGCCATCCTGGAGCATCTGGGATGCAGGGTGTGGCAGGGGGGTGG
>SJYT01022388.1:100202-125363 GCA_006410635.1 Cephalophus harveyi
GGGGGGTGGGGGGGGAGGGTGGGGTGAGGTGTGGGGGCATGGTTTAGCACTTTGAGATTATAATGAATCTAATCAATCTTCTTCTTTGAAAAATAAGTGAACATATTTGCCTGCAATTTCAGGGCTTCCTTGCTGGCTCAGGTGGTAAAGAGTCTGCCTGCAATGCAGGAGATTCAAGTGATGCCAGTTCAGTCCCTAGGTCGGAAAGATCCCCTGCAGAAGGGAATGGCAACCCACTGCAGTATTCTTTCCTGGAGAATCCCAAGGACAGAGGAGCCTGGCAGGCTACAGTTCATGGGGTCACAAAGAGTCAGATACAACTCAGAGACTATACTCAGGGATTTACAAACTCCCTGAAGCCTGGAAGAGACTTCTCCCTCAAGGGGTCCCAGGACTGTATGACCTCACTTAGGTAGAGAGGGAGTGGCTGGACTTGTTCCATGAAAGATCCCAATTTCTGCAAGGCTTGAAGGTGGGAAGGAAGAAAAAAGAGAGATTACCACCAGCATAGAAAGAGAAAGGAGGGTGGCCAATCGTCCAGACTCTGGCATTTAAACAAACAGCGCGAATTTGTCTCACTACCCACATCAGCCCTTTGAGGGCTCTTCCAATTCATGGAAATGGGAAGCCAGCATAGCTAGAGAGCCCCTTAGCCAAGTTTGGAATTAGCTTGTAGCCTAAGGTTTGGATTCCTGTTAAAGTGATTCCTGGAGAGAGAACGTTTTAAACTTCTGTCAGTCCTTCATACCTTTTCCCAGGTAACATATTCTAATAAGAAGAATCAGGGCATCTGAACAAAAGTAGGAGGGAGAAAAGAGACGACAGATGTCCTCTGCGGGCGGCTTTGTCTGGGTGGTGGTGGAAGCACTAGTCTCTAAAAAAAGCAATCGATCCTAACTTTGAAACCTTTTGCTGAATAACTGCTTTAAAGGGCTTTGTTCTTCCAATTGTGAGAGATTTTTTCCAAAAAAAAAAAAAAGAGAGAGAGAAAATTAGCCAAGATCTTACAACCAGGGAACTACTGAGTATACAGTTGGCCTTACATTTAATTGCAAAGTTACAGGCTGATGATTTAACAGAGCTTCACCTATTTTTCTTCCTATCCTGAATTTTTTTTCTCTTTCTGATCTTTTATTATTTCAAATCATGAAAGCATGATAACACATTCACAGGAGACTTAACAAATACACAACAAGGTTACATAGAGTTCCACTATATATACAATTCTTTTTCTAACTAGAGAAATTAAGATTCTTAGTTGGAGCTTCAATAGCAAACTTTAATAATAAAGTTTAATAGAATGAATTAATAGAATTAATATAAAAATTAATAGAATGAATATACAGAGAAGTAGAAGGATATCATAGACCTGGAAAAAGCACTGTGAACCAATAGTACAAATCTTAATAATGTTGAGTTGGCCTAATTTATTTTTTATTAAAACTGGGCTCTCCTACGGGAGTCCAGCTGTTCCAGTCCCAGCCCCCCCCCCAGCCCGCTTCCCCCACATCACTCCCAGCAAGCCTGTGCTTGTGACCTTCTTGAGGGTTCCTACACAGCCAAGGTCCCAGGAAGGAAGAGGAAGTGACATTGCAGCTCAGCTCCTGACATAGTCCTGCCACCAAACTCTTTATCTCCTGCCCGCCAAGATGTCAGAAAAACACATTTTACAATCCAGAGCCTTTTGCTAAGAACAAGAATGGTCTCCCCTGTGCCCTATTTCAGTCTCAAACTGAGAGCAGGCAATAATTTACATTTGCCCAACTCCTCCACAGAGTGGAAGTGCTTTTCTCTGCCTTTCTGCCTGTTTGTTTGTTCTACCTGGAACCCCAGAGGGGAGCCAAGATGTCAGATCTGCTCCACAATAACTGCCTCCCTCTAATTTCAACAGGGCTGGAGTCAGCATCACAATGGCACATGCAGATGCCACCTGAAACCCAGTCCATGGTGTGGCTGGCTGCCGGGAGATGTGACTGTTGTTGACTGTTTGCTTCCATAAATCCTTGAGAAATAAGACCAACTCATTTCTTACATGAAATAAGATCTTTACATCTAAATAGTCAAGAGTTAAACCAAGCCATTGAGTTTCACTTTGCTTTGAAAGACTGGTTTCGGTACCAAACTCACTCAACTTGGCATATTCCAATAGGAAGCTCATTGTGCTAAGTGAGTGCTAAGTTGCCTCAGTCATGTCCAACTCTTTGCAACCCCATGAACTGTAGCCACCAGGCTCCTCTGTCCATGGGGATTCTCCAGGCAAGAATACTAGAGTGGGTTGCCATGCCCTCCTCCAGGGGATCTTCCAGCCCCAGGGATCGAACCTGAAGCTCATTAAAACCTAAAAAAACAGCTTGGGCAAAGGCTTTTCACCATCAGCTCAGATTTGATACAAGCACAGGTTGAAACAACCCACTCCAGTATTCTTGCCTGGAGAATTCCATGGACAGAGGAGCCTAGCAGGCTACAGTCCATACATTCCATGGGGTCACAAAGAGTTGGACATGAATGAGCAACTAACCCTTTCACTGTCACTTTTCAGATCAAAAATCTGGCCACCAGGACCATCACCTATTTTTCTTCCTATCCTGAAATTTTTTTCTCTTTCTGATCTTTTATTATTTCAAATCATGAAAGCATGATAACACATTCACAGGAGACTTAACAAATACACAACAAGGTTACATAGAGTTCCACTATATATACAATTCTTTTTCTAACTAGAGAAATTAAGATTCTTAGTTGGAGCTTCAATAGCAAACTTTAATAATAAAGTTTAATAGAATGAATTAATAGAATTAATATAAAAATTAATAGAATGAATATACAGAGAAGTAGAAGGATATCATAGACCTGGAAAAAGCACTGTGAACCAATAGTACAAATCTTAATAATGTTGAGTTGGCCTAATTTATTTTTTATTAAAACTGGGCTCTCCTACGGGAGTCCAGCTGTTCCAGTCCCAGCCCTCCCCCCAGCCCGCTTCCCCCACATCACTCCCAGCAAGCCTGTGCTTGTGACCTTCTTGAGGGTTCCTACACAGCCAAGGTCCCAGGAAGGAAGAGGAAGTGACATTGCAGCTCAGCTCCTGACATAGTCCTGCCACCAAACTCTTTATCTCCTGCCCGCCAAGATGTCAGAAAAACACATTTTACAATCCAGAGCCTTTTGCTAAGAACAAGAATGGTCTCCCCTGTGCCCTATTTCAGTCTCAAACTGAGAGCAGGCAATAATTTACATTTGCCCAACTCCTCCACAGAGTGGAAGTGCTTTTCTCTGCCTTTCTGCCTGTTTGTTTGTTCTACCTGGAACCCCAGAGGGGAGCCAAGATGTCAGATCTGCTCCACAATAACTGCCTCCCTCTAATTTCAACAGGGCTGGAGTCAGCATCACAATGGCACATGCAGATGCCACCTGAAACCCAGTCCATGGTGTGGCTGGCTGCCGGGAGATGTGACTGTTGTTGACTGTTTGCTTCCATAAATCCTTGAGAAATAAGACCAACTCATTTCTTACATGAAATAAGATCTTTACATCTAAATAGTCAAGAGTTAAACCAAGCCATTGAGTTTCACTTTGCTTTGAAAGACTGGTTTCGGTACCAAACTCACTCAACTTGGCATATTCCAATAGGAAGCTCATTGTGCTAAGTGAGTGCTAAGTTGCCTCAGTCATGTCCAACTCTTTGCAACCCCATGAACTGTAGCCACCAGGCTCCTCTGTCCATGGGGATTCTCCAGGCAAGAATACTAGAGTGGGTTGCCATGCCCTCCTCCAGGGGATCTTCCAGCCCCAGGGATCGAACCTGAAGCTCATTAAAACCTAAAAAAACAGCTTGGGCAAAGGCTTTTCACCATCAGCTCAGATTTGATACAAGCACAGGTTGAAACAACCCACTCCAGTATTCTTGCCTGGAGAATTCCATGGACAGAGGAGCCTAGCAGGCTACAGTCCATACATTCCATGGGGTCACAAAGAGTTGGACATGAATGAGCAACTAACCCTTTCACTGTCACTTTTCAGATCAAAAATCTGGCCACCAGGACCTGTGTTTTATGAATGACGAGTCAGTGGCACAGTCTTGGGCACTGAATGGGGGATTTCACCACAGCGTCACTAAGGAGGATTAGAAAGAATGTGATGTCTTCTGGGTTGTCCCCTTCTCTCTCTTTTGCACCCTCTTATACATTCTAGAAGCCCTTGGAAGCTTCTCTCAGTCCTGCATCCACAGACACTATCTTCATGTTGCCCGTCCACATCAAAGGGCTCTGTGCCTTGAACCACCTATCCAGGATGGGAGTTTGAAGACGATGTTGCAAGAACAAGCTCACCCCAGGAACAATTCCATGCCATGGAGATGGCAGCACCATCTGGCAGGAAGCTTTTATCTTGCTCCCTAGCAACTGCTCCCACACCCATGCCTCTGACTTCCCTAGCTACCAGGGCTCCCAATCACTAGCCCACCTCTGACACCACCCCCCATCTGTTCGCAGCTTCCCCTGTGAACTCCTAGAACTACAGAGGTGGGTCCCAGGCATCCTGCCTCCTGGACCACAGACTGACTCTCAGCATCTACTCCAATTTCAATCCTGCCAAGTCAGCAATATGTTAGTCAAACCCCTTGAGTTCCAGCGTTTTAATTCAGTGTCAGGCAGTCTGGTCAGATAATGCAGTGGATCTCAATCCTCGATGCACACTTGAATCTCCTGGAAGCCTTTAAAAATGACTAAGCACCAGGTCCTAGCTGCAGAAATACTGATTTCATTGGTCTGGCATAGAGCAGTGTTTGGTTTTTTTTAAGCACTGCAGGTGGTTCAAAGGTGAGTCAGGGTTCCAAATTAAGGATCCAACCCAAGAAAAGCAGCGTACCAAGCTTGTGTGCAAATGCAAAAAAATAATTTCTTGCACAATTATGACTGGACAAATACTAAAGAATGTTATCCCAGTTTAATTTAAACAAGTAATTTCACTAGATTTTTTAATTTGTCTAACACTCAGTAAAATACATATTTTATAATTGTATTTTATAAAAAGCCAGTCCAGTTTTTTCTCTTTCAGGACAGCTCCATAAAACTGCATGACCAGTTGAATGTAAACTTTGTCTACGTGACTCCCTGGTTGAATATTATGCACCTTTAGATATAACTCTTTCATGCCTCTGAAGTGCTATGTGAAACTCTGAAATAGTCAGGTTATATAATATATAATAAAAATATCATTAATCATTTTTCCAATTAAATCTATACAACTTTTCACTTAGTCCTCCCAACTGTTATTGTTCAAGGTGAGGTCCACGAAGCACAGGAGAAATGCAGAGTCCACAGCTCCACTCCAGACCAACTGAATCAAAATCTACATTTTAACTGGATCCTCAGGAGAACCCACAGCTACATTCACATTTGAGAAGCACTCCAATAAACTGTTCATTGGATTCTCCAGGCAAGAATGCTGGAGTGAGTTGCCAAGCTCTCCTCCAGGGGATCTTCCCAACCCAAGGGTCAAACCAACATCTCTTATACCTCCTGCACTGGCAGGAAAGTTCTTTACCACTAGCAACAATGGACAGAGGAGCCTGGTGGGCTACAGTCCACGGGGTCGTAGTGTCGGACACAACTGAAGGGACTTAGCACACATCCAATAAACTACTTTTATCAGCCTTGATGTCAGAATAACTTCTTTGAAGGTCCTCCCTTCGTGGCCTCAGTGCCCCATGAATACTCTGCTCCCATTAAACCAAACTACCCTGCTTTCCAGACCTCTCAACCCTCTTCCCCACCAACTGCAAAGCCCTCTCCCCTACTTTTTGCCTAAAGGTAGAATTTGCTTTTCTCAAAGTCCCAGTTGAGGCTCTCAACTCCAAAATCTTCGCAGATCTCCACAGCCCAGGATTCTTGCCTGCCTGAGATTCCCTTGGATAGCAAGGAGATCAAACCAGTAAATCCTAAAGGAAATCAACCCTGAATGTTCACTGGAAGGACTAATGCTGAAGCTGAAGCTCCAGTACTTGGGCCACATGATGTGAAGAGCCAACTCATTGGAAAAGACTCTGATGCTGGGAAAGACAAGGCAAAAGGAGAAGCGGGCAGCAGAGGATGAGATGGTTACACAGCATCACTGACTCAATGATCATGAATTTGAGCAAACTCTGAAAGATGATGGAGGACAGAGGAGCCTGGCCTGCTACAGTCCACGGGGTCACAAGGAGTTAAACACAAATGAGCTCATGAACAATAATCTGACAGTACTTATCTAGCTACACATTCACCCAGCAATTCACAGCTGTTCCTGTTTTATTACTTAACTCTTATTCTGACTTTAATTTTCCAAGTAACTTCTGCTTTGTGTCTCCTGCTAGTCCATCATTTACATGTTTTTGCACCTGTCATGGGACTTTGCACATAATAGATTCAACAAATACGTGGTGTTTGGCTTTGACTCAGATCTCTGATGGCAAAAAAAAAAAAAAAAACTATAAATATGAGTCTAGCAACTAGCAAAAAATTTACCACACCTAAGCTTTGCTGCTATTAAACCTTCCAACATGCTGAACAAAGGAGCTGCAAAATAACATACTGTGCAGATACTGAACTAGTTCACATTCTGGAGAAAATAAATATCAAAAATGAAAATAAGACATAATATCAGGTATCAACTAACAATGTAAGTATAAACATTTCATATTATTGTTTAGGACAACTAAACAAATAAAATCCCTTAGCTACCAACAGCTGCTATCAAACAAAATGCATTGAAACCCAACACTGGACTATGATGTACAAAGAAAAACCTACAGGGCTTTTAACCAAAATTGTGTTTACCAGGGTACAGGCAGTCTCAAAACTCATCCCATTCCAACCCTGGATATAACGACCCCCATACGCTGTGGCAGGAATATTCAGGGGTGTTTTTTCCTATTCTTTCAGAAAGTCCATAAGTATTACTGAGAATTTAATAATGTGTCCTCTAGGAGGTCCCAGAAATACAAAAAGTGGCTAACACATGTCCTTACCATCAAGGCGCTCAGAGTCCTAGTGGGAAGAGGCATACATAGATCATTTTAACACAGTGTGGGCGGCACTGTACTAAAGTATAGATGCACGGGGCATTATGGGAACACAAGGAAGGGCAGCGTAACTCAACCTGAAGCAGGCAAGACTATGGGCTTTTGGAGTGGGGATACTGGAGTTGAGACAGAGTTGGCAAAGGAGTTAGCTGAGTGAAAGATGAAGATGGATATTCCAGGTCAGGGGAAATCTGTAAGGAGAGGGAAGAAGACACTGATCACATGTTATGGGGAAGGAGCCTAGATAGTTCTGCTTAGTATGAGGCTGGAAGTAATGAGATTTTCTCTACAGAGGCAGCAACCACTTGCTAGTTGCTAAGGTTGGAGGTAAGAGACTGGACTTTATCAGAAAGGCAAATGGAGAATGTCTCCGCTTGAAAGACTTCGTGCAGCTTCTGAGAGTTAATAAGCTAAATAAGAACAGCTTAGATTCTAGATGAACCACACTATAACAAATGCCACAAAAATCCTCATCAACATGGCTGCTGAGATACTGATTCAAACATTTCATGGGTCATCTCTGTCGATGGGTATTGGAGGAAATGACCTCTGAGTTAAATCCCTTCCAGTCAAGATTCTATTTTCTGATTTTAAATGGCCAGCACCACTATGGTCCTATAACATGGAACTATCCTTCTGAAGGCAGTTCGTACCGCAGGACATATACCACAGTGTTATTAAGACAGTAAAATGAAAAGAGCCTTAAAAGTGCCATAAAATAGAGGCCTTCTCACTCCTGGCTAACTTCTCTTTCCAGCAAATTATATTTTTCTCCAAGTATAGCCTGTCACATCGACAAATGGATATAATTATTTTTTCTTTATCCTTAGTATTTTAATTCATTTAATAGGTTTTTTTCACTTGCAAATGTGTTCAATTATTTGCCTCATACCTACAAATGCACACATACACACTGACTGTTACTCAATTTTGAGAGGTGAGAAGCTAGTTTATTTGAATGCTGGCATTTTGTGAAACTTTGCCTCAGTATAAAAAATAAATTGCTCAGTCCTGGATGTTCAAAACAATTTACACCGAAGAAAAACGCCAGCAGGAAATAATCCTGTTTGGTTCAGGCAGGTGACAAAATACATTATACCTAAAGTTATATATGAGCTGGAATCATCCAGCTGCCTGCCTTTTAAATATGTCATGTCTCCAATCTGAACTGTGCACACTGCTTTCTCTAATGGCTTCTAATCCAGGCCAGACTTCTCAAAATGGATAAAACTGGACTAACTCAGTCAACTTTTGCCAGTTCACCGTATTTGGATGCAATGTCTCATCTTTCCATCTCACCTGCGTAGGTATTATCTTCCTAGCCATGATTTTACTTCTTGGAGATGGGCAAATGTCCGTATTCACATTTTTAGCTTTTTCAGGACCACAAAATTCAGCAATCATCAGGAAAAATAACAATAATGACAAAGTTTAAAACAATATTAAAGAGGTAAGTGTGATAGTTAAAAAAAATTAAAATTAAAAAAGCAAGTAGACCAGAAGTGAAGCGCATGGGCCCTGGGGCCAGACTGCAGAGTAGTTCTTGGTTCCCTCAGTTGGTAAAGAATCTGCCTGCAATGCAGGAGAACCCGCTTCAATTCCTGGGTCGGGAAGATCTGCTGGAGAAGGGACAAGCCACCCACTCCAGTATTCCCAGGCTTCCCTTGTGTCTCAGCTGGTAAAGAATCCGCCTGCAATGCAGGAGACCTGGGTTCAATCCCTGGGTTGGGAGGATCCCCTGGAGAAAGGAAAGGCTGCCCACTTCAGTATTCTGGCCTGGAGCATTCCATGGCCTGTATAGTCCATGGGGTCACAAAGAGTCAGACATGACTGATCGACTTTCACTAACACTAGCTAGATGTCTTTGGAAAGGTCATTTACTCATTCAGAGGTCTCAGTCATCCAGCATGTAAAATGGAGATAATAATGCTGGTTCTTATATTATAATGTTCTTGACAAGATTTTTAACAGTCATTTACACACAGCATATAAATCAGAGTTTGGAACATAAGAAGCTGTATGTGCTAGTTATTATTATCATCAACATCAGCAACAGCATCATTATGCCGTGTTGTGCTTAGTAGCTCAGTCATGTTCAACTTTTTGCCACCCCATGGACTATAGCCCACCAGGCTCCTCTGTCCATGGGATTCTCTAGGCAAGAATACTGCAGTGAAGTAGAATCCTTCCTCCAAGGAATCTTCCCAACCCAGGGATCAAACTCAGGTCTCTCGCCTTGCAGGCAGATTCTTTACTGTCTGAGACACCAGGAAAGCCCCAAGAATACTGGAGTGGGTAGCCTACCCCTCTCCAGGGGACATGCCCGACTCAGAAATCAAACTGGGATCTCCTACATTGCAGATGAATATTATCATCAACATCAGCAGCAGCATCATTATGCCGTGCTGTGCTTAGTAGCTCAGTCATGTTCAACTTTTTGCCACCCCATGGACTGTAGCCCACCAGGCTCCTCTGTCCATGGGATTCTCTAGGCAAGAATACTGGAGTGAAGTAGAATCCTTCCTCCAAGGAATCTTCCCAACCCAGGGATCGAACTCAGGTCTCTAGCCCTTGCAGGCAGATTCTTTACTGTCTGAGACACCAGGAAAGCCCCAAGAATACTGGAGTGGGTAGCCTACCCCTCTCCAGGGGACATGCCCGACTCAGAAATCAAACTGGGATCTCCTACATTGCAGATGGATTCTTTACCAGCTAAGCTACCAGGGAAGCCCCATCATCATTATAAGGTACCACAATTCACTAATCTAAATTCTCAGAAACAGTTTCACGGAATGTCACAGCGTATTTCACATTCACATAGCTTCTTCTTTCCCAGTATTTCCTGGGATGTTTGAAATACAAGAGAAAAACAAAACAAAAAGCAACTCTTCTAAAGAGATTATTATAAAAATTAGTTAGCAGAAAAGTACTGTTGGCAGACATTGTTGGTTGAATGGGCAACCTCACTACCCTAGGTCCTCTTCCAGCTTGCAGTGTCCACATGGCACAATGCAGTTTTTCCCTTCTTCCTACTGAAATGATCACCAGCCAATGAAGGAAACCCCAAAAGAATCAAAGACCTTAGTGCTAACTTGCTGAGCCCCACAGCCTGTGCCAAGAACCCCCCACCCTCAGATTTGTCATCATATATGGAAAAAGACTCCTTTACAATTAAGACATCATATTCAGATTTTCTGCTGCAAGCAGCCAGATGCATTCCTGACCGATAGATAAGTTTATAGACTCCATGCTGCTCTTGAGACAACCTGAGAGATACCAGTCTGCAGCAGTCATGCTTTCCCATTGCCACTGATACCTGATTCCTTTTCAAAACTAGGGTAAAACTAGGTCCCTGGCACTCCTGCTTCTCTTTTCAGCGTTCCACCTTTCCCTGAATAACCTGCATCCTGGAAACATCCAGGGAGCCCTTCCTTCTAGGTCTTCCCCACTCCATCTTCCTATTCCCAGGGGTTGATGCACTTCCGGCTGCTCCTGCTGCAGGCTTTTCATTTCATGCCCTCCTGGAAGCCACATTCTGGGTGACCAGCATCCTGATGCTGGTGCTCCTGATTCCCCTTGACACCAGCTTCATAAACTTTTTTCAGTGTCACCCAGTAATGGGAGCAGACATCTTCCCATCACCTGTCTCTCTCCATCTTACTAGTTTTATTACTATGGCACATTTTCCTGGTGCCCTGTGGTTCTCAGAAACCTCTCCTGTCCAATCACTTCTCAGCCCCTTCCTACTTCCAGCAAAGTCTAGTTTCAGCTGAACACACAAAACTGATAAAAGCCACACAGTTTGCAAACAGCATTTCCAATTGTCATATTGTATTATTGTATTTAGATAATCAAACTGTTCACTGAAATACTTACATTATCAAGACATTTTTGAATTGTCTATGGACTTATTTCAGATAGTACTTCTTCAGATCTGAAAGTATTCACCATTTCCACAGCAAAGGAAAAAGCTGGAACTTGGACTTGATTGATTTTTTCCTTCATCAACTTAGTTCATATTTTGGAAACAAAGGTTTGTCTGCTTAATATTATATGAAAGATTACAGTCATCTTGGATAAACAACAGTGTCAATAAATAATATCTACATAAGGATGAAAAAAAAAAGCCTATATTCTTGCTGCCAGCAGAAAGATAAATTTTGTGGGCCTTTGAAAGCCAGGGGATTAACTAGCATTTGGGGGGAGATGTTTGGAAAGATACAGAACCTGTCATATTTTCTGCTTCATGAACTAAACATAAACACTGGGAAGGCTGTTATGGGTGTGTTACAGCTGTCTGCTAACAGATGAGGCTTTGGAGATTGTGAGCCGAAGGAACTGCAAAGACCATTCTGTGTTTAATAAACCTTATACCCTCTAGTATTGAGATTATCCCTGATAGGGAGTTAAAGTTGGGGGTAAAAAACAAAACAAAACAGTTTTTCCAAGTCATGGAGATATAATATAAAATTCTTTGATTGTAAAGAAATCACATGGGTTGTGAAGAGAAGCAACTGTGAGAGATATCATTTTTGAAATTTACTATAATTTACAAATAAGAGAGGTCTGAGCTGATAAAGTAGCATCCAAATTACCATTTTAAAATGATCTATATCACAGGGAAGACCAAAAAATATTTGTTTGCTTTTCTAGCAAAACATACATATGTGCATCAAAGTTAACAGAAATATTTTTCTCAACTAAGAAAAACTTTAAATCATAATAATAATGAAGATAAAAATCATTTTCAGGCAGTCGCTCAATAATACATCAAGAATACACATACATAACTCAGGCATAAGGTAATCCTCAAGACACATATCCCTAAAATAAAGAGGCAGAGAGCCTGGGTGTGCTTCTGGCTCTTGCTGTGCTACTCTGTGCAAATAACTTAACATCTCTGAGCCTCACTAGCCACATCTATAAAATGCAGCTAATAGCAATGTTTCAGGGTTGTTAAGTGAAATGAGGTGATTTTTCAGTGTTCAGAACTGTATATGTGTGTATATATATATATATATATAGTAAGTGATATATAAGTATAAATAACAAATAATAACAGCTGAGTAGCTTAGCTGATGCCTGATGGGATCAATTTAAACTAATCAGCCAGTGGAAGAGCCATGAAAGCCTTCAGTCTAACCTCTTATCTCATACAAGAATCCTCTATGAACCAAAATCATGACCCAGCAATTCCACTCCTGGATATATGTCTGGAAAATTCAAAAAGACACATGAACCTCAATGTTCATAGCAGCATTACTTACAATTGCCAAGATGTATTGTTAATTGCTAAATTATGCCTGAGTCTTTTGCAACTCTGTGGATTGTAGTCCACCAGGCTCCTCTGTCCATTGGATCTCCCAGGCAAAAATACTAGAGGGTTGCCATTCTAGGTCCCAATACTAATGGGTTGCCTTCCTTCTCTAAGGAAGCTTCTGGACCCAGGGATCAAACCCATGTCTCCTGCATTGGCAAGCAGATTCTTTACTGCTGAGCCACCAGGGAAGCCCCCCCAAAAAGAGTTCTAGATATATATAAATATATGTGTGTGTGTGTATATATGCCATTTTAGAGCAACATGGATGGACTGGGAGGGTATTATGCTAACTGAAATAAGTCAGATAAAGAAAGACAAATACTGTATGATATCACTTATATGTGGAATATAAAAATACAACCAATGAGTGAATAAAACAAAAAAAGAAGCAGACAAATTAGTGGTTACCAGTGGCGGGGGGTGGGCAGTATAGGGGTGGGGCAGGGGGAGGTAAAACTATTGAGTATAAGATAGGCTATGAGAACATATTATGCAACATGGGAAATATAGCCAATATTTTGTTAACTGAGTGTAACCTTTCAAAATTGTATAAAAAAAGAAAACTTAAAAGAAAACTTGACACTCTCTGACCTGAAAAAGGAGAACCCAAAAACTACCTCCCTGTAATTTCCACCTTGAATTCTAAATCTGACATTCTAACAGATAAATCCAAGTCTGCTTCCACATGACAAACCGTCGCAGTTTTTAAGGAGCCATCCTCATCCTCTTCAGGACAAGCATCCTCTGTCTTCACCCTTTGAGACTCTGTTGCAGCCCCAGTTTCTTCACCGTGCAGGACGCTTGCTCTACAGGCACTGAGTTTGTAGAGCTCCCTAGGAAAGTGGTGCAGGAAGCAGCTGGATGTGGTTCACATGGCGGCCTCTGTGCCACTTTCCTTCCGGACCTTGATTTCTGTCAACTGAGGTTGGGATGGTGCTCACATTTTTGGGCATCCATCTCACATTATAGCTTTATACTTAGTTTTCAGTTAATAAAACTAGACTCTTAGTCTGCTGAAAAGTCAAAGCATTCAACTCCATCTTACAATGACATTTTTAAGCCTACACTCAAAACTGTATATTTATCTCTATTAATAAGTCTCACTTGATTATTAATCAGGATAAATGTGCATGCAAACAGAATCATAGTACACCAAATCAAATTTTAAATTTCCCAGAGGAAATTCAGGTTTTTTTACAGAAATCTTATGATTAAATTTTGTAAGGCAAATCAGTATCCTTCAATTGACTTTTTGTAATTATCTATTAATATATTATAGTTGCCTACAGCAGGAAACAAATATATTTAACTTTGTATTATACCATATTATCTTATTAAAGTAGATCTGCCTTCCTGTACTTTGATTAAGCCAATATTAAAATTAGTTTATTTTCCCTGAATGTACTGAAACTGGAATATTAGCATGCAGAAGAGAGAGCCAGGAGGCCACAGACCCAAAACTATGCCTAGGTCTAAAATTTCCTCAAACTTACAATCTGCAAAGGGCAAACCAAGAGCTGATCTTGGCTTAAAAGTTCCCTTCCATCCCTTTTATATGAAATAATTCTGTTAAAAAAAAGTTACAACTGACCCTCTCCTATTTGTTCAGTTTCCATTTAATTTGTTTCCACAGTTGGCTCCCTCTCCTCTTGGACTTTCCACCAGGCAAGACCCTTCAGCTAAGCCTTCTACAGGCTGAGTCTAGCTCATGTCTCTTGCCTCATCTCTGATGAAACTCCATCACTGTTACCCCTAGAGTTTCACCAGCCCACCCACCTGTACTCTCAGTTCAGTTCAGTCGCTCAGTCATGTCCAACTCTTTGCAAACATATGGAGTGCAGCACGCCAGGCTTCCCTGTCCGTCACCAACTCCCGGAGCTTGCTCAAACTCATGCCCATTGAGTCGGTGATGCCATACAACCATCTTACCCTCTGTCGTCCCCTTCTCCTCCTGCCTTCAATCTTTCCCAGCATCAGGATATTTTCCAAGGAGTCAGTTCTTCGCATCAGGTGGCCAAAGTATTGGAGTTTCAGCTTCAGCATCAGTCCTTCCAATGAATATTTAGGACTGATTTCCTTTAGGATGGACTGGTTTGATCTTCTTGCAGTACAAGGGACTCTCTTTTCAAACAAGAAAAGACCTACTCTCAGCTCTACCCCATATCCAAAGACCAGTCCTGACAAAGGAAGCAGGTGGCACGATCTTCTCTTTTTTAATTATTTATTTTTAATTGGAGGATAATTGCTTACAATATTGTGTTGGTTTCCATATACCAACATGAATCAGCCATAGGTATATGTATGCAGTTGGTAAGATCTTAAATCAATCCTGTGGTAACACAACTAGTATCTAGTGTGGGAACCATAACTGAGCTAATCCTACAAAGCAGCTGAGGACACTGAGCCTGCTCAGATTCTGGCTGAGCCTTCCTGTCCCCTTACTGGGCTTGAAGCTCTTCCCCAAGCCTGGACACTGAGCTGAGGTGCTGACAACTTCCCCAGCCCATTTGCCGACCCCTGTTACTCAGTTATTACCTGGGATCCAGCCATAAATCAGAAAGACCAAGTATCACCATGTCACCTCCCATTAGACTCAGTGCCGGTGTCGGTGCCCACAGATCTCCACCACATTGGAGACTCAGCCACAGTTTACCCTGGATCTTTCAACAATCTGAACTACTGATATTAAAGAAAAACTTGAAGAAGAAATATGCAAACCCACATATAAAGTCAGAGCATTTTTTTTCTGAGTCTTAAAAGGGGTCTCAAATAGCCGAAGGAAGACATGTGGCATATTCCTGGGAATAACAAGGAGTCAAAGCCAAGATATACTGAGAATCCAGTTGAAGGCGTCAAACCTCTGGCAGCACCAATCTACTCATGGGGAGGTTTTCTAATCAGCAGGACTCAGGAGTGTTAGACTGATGGCTGAATTCATCCTGGCTTGAGATTTTGCTAAGCAGATGTGAGAGAAGAACAAACAAAAAGATAAGAGTTGATACTGTCAAAGAGAGACAGAATCTCTCTTAAAAATCTCATAAAATCTAAATGGCTTGGGAAATAAAAATAGAAAGTGGGCATGGCATCCAGTCCCATCACTTCCTGGAAGATAGATGGGGAAACAGTGGAAACAGTGTCAGACTTTATTTTGGGGGGCTCCAAAATCACTGCAGATGGTGATTTCAGCCATGAAATTAAAAGACGCTACTCCTTGGAAGAAAAGTTATGACCAACCTAGATAGCATATTCAAAAGCAGAGACATTACTTTGCCAACAAAGGTCCGTCTAGACAAGTCTATGGTTTTTCCAGTAGTCATGTATGGATGTGAGAGTTGGACTGTGAAGAAGGCTGAGCACCGAAGAATTGATGCTTTTGACCTGTGGTGTTGGAGAAGACTCTTGAGAGTCCCTTGGACTGCAAGGAGATCCAGCCAGTCCATTCTGAAGGAGATCAACCCTGGGATTTCTTTGGAAGGAATGATGCTAAAGCTGAAACTCCAGTACTTTGGCCACCTCATGCGAAGAGTTGACTCATTGGAAAAGACTTTGATGCTGGGAGGGATTGGGGGCAGGAGAAGAAGGGGACGACTGAGGATGAGACAGCTGGATGCCATCACTGACTCGAGTCTGAGTGAACTCCGGGAGTCGGTGATGGATAGGGAGGCCTGGCATGCTGCGATTCACAGGGTTGCAAAGAGTCGGACATGACTGAGCGACTGAACTAGAACAGAGAAAGAAAACAGAAGAAACTGGAGTCTGCAAAGTCCAATGTGACAAATAAATGATTCTTGCCAGAGGCTATGTCAAGGAAGTGAAGTCTGGATACAAAATTTCAGTGCTGAAGACAGGGGTGATGAAAAGATGCAGAGTATGAAAACAGAAGGACATGATAAAGAGGGCCTATGGTGGAAGCTACTGGAGAGAAGTAACTCAAAGCCCGGGAAGCCTGTGTCACTGAGGCAGGTGCTGAAGGCATCCCGAATATGACACAGCCTGAGGGTCCAGAGAAGGACTGAAAGCTGGTGCCAAAGAGGAACCTTTTTAGAATGGTGAGTGCATTGACTCTTTCAGGACAATGCAGAGGATGTATTGCTGATCCTATTCGTGGTGCCAATTGTCTCACTATATCTTACTGTGCACACTGTTCGCTGAAAGCAGGGTAGGCAAGGCACAAGCTAAAAGGTCGGAAGAAGATGCGAGGAGCCTAGGAACTGCAGACATGTTTATTCTCTCCTGGCTGGCTCAGCAGGCGGAGAAGCAGACATGACATAATACAACATGACCACACATAACACAATCCTGATGCTGCTCCAGGGCAGACCCAATGCGGCAGCATCCAGGGTTTCATGGTGACGCTCATGCAGGCTTACTGCACACAGTAGCCCGCGACCAAGTGAGTACCTCCTGAGGCGCAGGCGCAGTGCTATAAGCGATCTCAGCTGTTACATAGTCATTACTGACAAAACATGGGGCAAGAGAGCCTGAGCATGCTATCTTGGCTAATTTGCTCTCTCCATGCACACGACAATCAAAAAAGGAAACCGGAACTACCTCTGAGGCTTCCCCGGTGGTTCAGTGGTAAAGAATCCACCTGCAACGCAGGAGACACAGGTTCAGTCCCTGGGGAAGGAAGATCCCCTGGAGGCGGAAATGGCAACCCGCTCCAGTATTCTTGCCTGGAGAATCCCATGGAAACATGACCACACATAACACAATCCTGATGCTGCTCCAGTGCAGACCCAATGCGGCAGCATCCAGGGTTTCATGGTGACGCTCGTGCAGGCTTACTGCACACAGTAGCCCGCGACCAAGTGAGTACCTCCTGAGGCGTAGGCGCAGTGCTATAAGCGATCTCAGCTGTTACATAGTCATTATTGACAAAACATGGGGCAAGAGAGCCTGAGCATACCATCCTGGCTAATTTGCTCTCTCCACGCACACAACAATCAAAAAAGGAAACCGGAACTACCTCTGAGGCTTCCACGGTGGTTCAGTGGTAAAGAATCCACCAGCAACGCAGGAGACACAGGTTCAGTCCCTGGGGAAGGAAGATCCCCTGGAGGCGGAAATGGCAACCCGCTCCAGTATTCTTGCCTGGAGAATCCCATGGACAGAGGGGCCTGGTGGGCTACAGTCCATGGGATTGCAAAGAGTCAGACACGACTGAAGCGACTTGGCACACAAGGGACTTTAACTTTTCCATTTCTAAGACTGGATGGGGAAATGAGAATTCTTGGTTTAAAATGTTCCGGTTAATTTCACAAATCAAATTAACTTCACCAAGAAAAGTTATGAAACATGGTTCTCTGGCATAAACAGTAGCAATCAAGTGATATGGCACCACAGCATGAGATTTCAATAGTCTATATTTCAACACAATGAAATAGAACACTTCCTAGAATTTTCCCTAGCAAAAAAGAAAATGAATTCTGGGGGATTAATTATTAAAACATAAAATGTACAAAAATGCATTTAACAAATATTTATTTCGTTAGTTTAGAAAGCTATTTACAAATCATTAAAATTCTTATTACCTATAACCAAAAAGAAAATGCTGGAAGAAAAGGAATGAGACTGCTCCTAGCTAAGACAGAGGATAGGAACTAGAGTGAAACTGTAGAATATTGTATAAAAGTGACTGTCATGGGAAAATTCCAATCACCTGTAGCCTCCCTGGTACCAGCCCTCAATTTTCTTGGAACAGCATTCCGTTTCAATATATCAGTTCAAAGAAGATGTGCTTGAAGCCCTGAAGTTCTAATATCAAACCAAAAGTAAAAACTCAGGCATGTAAAAGCAAAAGGTAAAGTTCCCTTGGTCCTGATTCCTTTGATAAATAATTAAATAATAATGAAATTGGAGAGCTAATTTCACTTTAAAAATTCTAACTTGTTCAGATGAAAGTCTACTAAAAATTGCACATTAAATGACGATGCTTTGAGGCCCCAGTGCTTGATCCAAGGAAAAACTCCTTTGCAGTTTTGGTTAAAGTAAGATTCTCAACAAATAACCCCCAAGTATTTTTCTGATTAGTACTCATACACTAACTTCACAAAAACTCAGAAAACTATTAGGTTGGGGAAAAAGGAGACTGAGCAATCTATGACTGACTTTATGATTTTGTATTGGGGTATAGCCGACTAAGGTCCGTCTAGTCAAGGCTATGGTTTTTCCAGTATTCATGTATGGATGTGAGAGTTGGACTGTGAAGAAAGCTGAGTGCTGAAGAATTGATGCTTTTGAACTGTGGTGTTGAAGAAGACTCTTGAGAGTCCCTTGGACTGCAAGGAGATCCAACCAGTCCATCCTAAAGGAGATCACTCCTGGGTGTTCTTTGGAAGGAATGATGCTAAAGCTGAAACTCCAGTACTTTGGCCACCTCATGAGAAGAGTTGACTCATTGGAAAAGACTCTGATGCTGGGAGGGATTGGGGGCAGAAGGAGAAGGGGACGACCAAAGATGAGATAGCTGGATGGCATCAAGGACTCAATGGACGTGAGTCTGAGTGAACTCCGGGAGATGGTGATGGACAGGGAGGCCTGGCGTGCTGCGATTCATGGGGTCGCAAAGAGTCAGACACGACTGAGTGACTGAACTGAACTGATAGACGATTAGCAATATTGTGATAAGTTTCCGGTGAACAGCAAAAGGACTCAGCCATACATATACATGTATCTATTCTCCCCCAAAGCTCCCTCCCATCCAGGCTGCCACATAACATTGAGCAGAGTTCCATGTGCTATACAATAGGTCCTTGTTGGTTATCCATTTTAAATACAGAAGCATGTACATGACCCTCCCTAGGAAAAGTATCGTATGACATCTCTGATATGTGGAATTAAAAAATAAATGATACAAATGAACTTACTTACAAAACAGAAAGAGACTCATAGACTTATAAAGCAAACTTATAGTTGCCAGAGGGAAAGAATAGTTAGGGAGTTTGGATTGGTTAACAGTTATGGTAGAACCAAGATTCTTGGCAGGAAATTAATTTTTAAATGAATACATTTTTTTAATATTTATCTTTCTATACAGTTCCCTAGGGGCTACCCTGTTGACTCAGATGGTAAAGAATTTGCCTGCGATGCAAAAGGTCTGGGTTTGATCCCTGGGTTGGAAAAGGGAATGGCTACCCACTCCAGTATTCTTCCCATGAACAGAGGAGCCTGGCGGGCTACAGCTCACGGGATCACAGAGTCAGGCACGACTGAACGACTAACCCTTTCAATTTCACTGTTAAATTTGGGTTGGGTTTATTACTCTTTTTCATTTGAGAACCAACTTTTATTCATTCTACTTACATATGTTATACATGGAGACTGAGAACTTTAATTGAAACTACAAAAGCCCTAAAAATTAATAATTTCATTATTGAGGGCTCATAAACCTTAACAAGTAAGTCAACTTTTGATATTAATGTTTGAAACGAGTTTTTGTTTTTAAATCACAAGTAAAAAAATAGGCAAAAAATGAGGGAAAAAAAGGGAAACACACATACATATACACACGCAACAACTTTTTGTTTTATTTCTCTAAATACCAAAGTGACAAAGATACTATTAGTCAGTTTCTGGGTAGCATATAAGTATGCCAGCATTTTTCTCACATTGAAATTTTGAAGGGAGAATGGGTACTTTTTTCTATTAGCTTTGAAAATTGAGGAAAAATATGTGTCCAAAATAACCCAGACCAAGTGGGAGTATAAGATTTTAGCAAAACAAAATAAAAAAGTTAATGTCCATGTGCTACAGTTTAAAAAAAAAAAAAAGAAATATCTCTTTACCTCACGTCTCAAAAATTAATTCAATGTTTTTTAACTTTCCATAAGATTATCTTCTCACTTTAACATAAGAAGGCTGAGTATAAGCAAAACTGCATTTATTTCATGTTTCGTTCTCTGAAATAAATAAAGCAACATAAAGCTACTTCTCAGCTTGACACAGTAACAGTTAAACCATCCCAAACAAGGATTCTGTAACCTCTCTCTTTTAATTTGACAACTTAATCTCCAAGACTCAGTCTGGAACACTTGCTGACCAAAACATTTTATGACCTATTCCTGGAATTATTCAAAAGAAAACAATAAAACATATCACACTGAGTAATTCTTCTTTTTGGAACACCACGGTAAAACCTTACAAAGATTTGATTGAACAACAGTGTCTCTCTGGAGATAAATTTTAGCAAAGATGCTTTGACTAGGAAAATCTTTTTCTCGTAAGATATGTAAGAGGAGATACAAAGCAGTAAGTATTCATTTGCGCTTTTCCTCCCATCGGTGACAATGTAAGAAGGTTTTATCTACCTTCATTTTTGATGGCAGCATAAATTTAAGATAAGCTGTTCCCCTTGTAGACAATCCACTTGTAGATGTGTTGGCCCTGGTGGCTGTTTTCTTCCAAGTTATTTCTCTAAGAAGAAATTCTTTATGCTCAGAAAAAAAAAAAAAATCTGTCACAAAATAATGCATGCTTGTGAGTATGACTCAGCATTTTTTCCTTTAAAATTAGTCACTTCAGAAGAAGACAGATCATTAAACCTTGCCCTAAATATCGAAGGTTCTATTTCAGCAAAGAATTTTGAGATTCATGAGTGACTCAAAGTAGATAATGATTAGAGTTTAAATCAAGGGAAGGACTATAAAGCAATAGCCAAAATGCTGGAGACCAAAGAAGAGCAATAATGATAAATATCAGCAAAACCACTTACAAACAAGTTCCTTCCTTTATAAAAGCTTCAAATTCAGTGCCATACTAATTCACTGTATTTCTAAAAATGACAGTTTCTCAACATGTCACAATAAAAATAATCAAATGGGTTTACCTTAAAACATCTTACATGTTGTCAACATGGTATTTAAAAAGATTAGATTTTCAACCAAAATGTGACCGGCAGACTCTTAAAATTGGTGTCATATTCACTTTAAGAATACACTGCTCAACTTTTGCAGATCCCCTAGCTTACCTTTGCTCTTGCATCAATGAAGCATTTAATCTTGTCTGCTTTCAGCAAAACCAATGAAATAGTCACACTGTCCAGCAAGAATTGTTCTTTGAAAATATGAAGCTTAGGTGTCAGAACTTAGCCAGAATGTGTGCTACCATCCACAACTAGAAGCCTATGGTCAACTGGATAGAATTTTTCTTCTGAAAACCATTTGCTCTTTCTCCAAGTCCAAAGCAAAGATCTTTTGAGCAAAGTAGCTGAAAACACAGGCTCAGGATAAAGGGCAAATACAGACTGATTTTTTTAGAACTGACCTTTCCTTAAGCTAGAAATAAACTAATTTAGAACTTGTACACAAGAATCAGAAAGACGCCTTTCCTTTTTTATAATTTTTTTAAAAAGCAAAAATGTACCCAAATTTTGAAAGAAATATTGCTGGAATAAGAGCTATGAATTCAATATATTAAACTAAGTAAAATCGGAAAAATCTTTTTAGTACTGACGGCTTATAATTCCCATGTATTACTTCCTCTCACTTTTCTACCTTCCTCTTTGTCAATTTTCTTCTCTTTTTGTGTTTTCTTTTATCCCTGTCCATAGGTTAGAGAAGTTTCCATGGTTTGACCTTCTTCCAATTTCTTGTCTCTATCTACTTGATATTTCGTAGTTGAGTCTCACAGTATAGCACTTAATACATTGTACAATTACCACATTTGATTCTCATAGCCATCTTGTGATACAGTCCTGGAATTCAGTATAATCTTCCATTTTATATCTGAAATCATACATCTATTAAGTGGTAACATAAAAACTCATAGTAATCTTCCAGTTGTTTTCAACCACTTCAAAGAGACCAGACATATCACACAGAAAAAAAAAAGCTGTCCTGCATCAATGTGGTTTTAACAATTAGCAAAGTCTGTAGCATATGATATAGTTACACATATATAATATAGAACCATACACATATCATGAGAAACGCTGGACTGGAAGAAACACAAACTGGAATCAAGATTGCCGGGAGAAATATCAATAACCTCAGATAAGCATATCAGCAGTGAATATGCTCAATATGTTAGGTAATAAATGAATTACAGATAGCTCTACTTCTTATCTTTGTATGAAATCTTACACTTTTCAAAGTGCTTTTAAAAATAAGACCTCTCTGATGAACACAGAATTTTATGAATTAGAATAATTGATTACTTTGGTCCCCAGTTTTACTGATAAAGACATTGGGGCTCAGAAAAGCTAAAGAACTTACTCATAAGTAGCCAGGAGTAGTGCCAAGCTTAGAGACAAAAGAATATCAATATAAGAAGGGTTTTCAATCCCATATGAACCTATGGACTATACTATAACGTTACAATTAGGACTTCTGGCTAGTTATTCTCATCATTCTGCACAAACCCAATAATGCACACTGTCTGTTTATATCATGTGTGCTAGGCTATTTAATGCAGGAGACCCAGGTTCAGTTCCTGGGTTAGGAAGATTCCCTGAAGAAGGAAATGGCAACCCACTCCTGTATTCTTGCCTGGAAAATGCCATGGACAGAGGAACCTGATGGGCTACAGTCCATGGTGTCACAGAGAGTTAGACATGACTGAGCGACTAACACTTTCACACTTTCATGGCTAGCTATTTTCATCACTCTGTGCAGACCTGATAGTGCACATGTTTCTGTTTATATCACGTGTGCGGGGCTATTGGGATAAGCAAAAAACTTTACATATTTTTACTTAACAGATTGCCTCTAAGCTGTGCATTGAAATAAATCCAATTACTCAGTTCCTTCTAAAATATATAATTAAAAGATCAAAACACTTTAATAACTATTTAAGCCAAAATAAAAATTCCCCATGTCACTGTTCTGTATTAACACTCCTTTAAATAGAAAGCATTCATGAACGGAGACATTCCTAACACATTACATGTCTGTCCACACACGTATGGTGCACACACACTCTTTCTTGCAGTATTCATCACAAGGCACTGCCTTGCCTTTTGGCCCTCCAGATGGCCCATCGCTTCTAATCAAACTGAACTCCAAGTTTCCTCTTTCCTAATTGCTGGCTTCCAGAAGGAGCCATTTGTGGCAGCTGTTCCCCCCAGTCAGTTGCAACATTCCATTGCTTGAGCCTAAGTTTCAACATAGCCTTCAGGCTCTTCCTCTGCCTACCTAGTTCATAGCCACAACCAGTCCTTGATTATCCATGCAGAAAGGGGGAAGGGGCAGCAATAATTGAATATATATTTCCTCTTTCCTAATTGCTGGCTTCCAGAAGGAGCCATTTGTGGCAGCTGTTCCCCCCAGTCAGTTGCAACATTCCATTGCTTGAGCCTAAGTTTCAACATAGCCTTCAGGCTCTTCCTCTGCCTACCTAGTTCATAGCCACAACCAGTCCTTGATTATCCATGCAGAAAGGGGGAAGGGGCAGCAATAATTGAATATATCATCATCAAATGATTTTATTTGAATGAACGAGAACTATTGTTTCAACTAAGACCTGTGATCTGTTTTTTGGTCTCTGAAGGCAGCAAGTAGACTTGTGGAAAAATTTGGTTTTCAAGATAAAATGTGTTTTTCTTAGTAGTCATTCATTCATTTGGTAATTATAATAAAGAGTGTAGAGATATATAATGCCTCAGTCAAGTGGCTGGGGAATGAAATCAGAGGAGAGAGAAAGAAAGGGAAAAATAAAAGGAAGGAAGGAAGGGAGAAATGTGAATCATTATTTCAAAGCACCTACATCCTAAATGGAGACCTCCAGCTAATATTTCAGTGGTGATATTTTTTTCTCTCGGGCCAGCCCTGTGTTCTCCACTCTTTCCTCCTATCTAGCTAAGGCTGATTCATCATTTACATCCAACATCCAGTTTTGCCCAGTGGAAACTTCCCGTCAACCTACCTCCCAACCACAGTAGCTGGCCCTCCTGACTGTGCCTTCTTCCCCCATCTATTACCACACGAGATCTAATTTTATACTTTACATGTTTTAATTATATTTAAAGCATATTTAATACAGGCACTATTGAGGCACTGAACTGAACTGAAATGAACACATTGCATGTCAGTTCAATTCAGTCACTCAGTTGTGTCCGACTCTGCAATCCCATGAACCACAGCACACCAGGCCTCCCTGTCCATCACCAACCCCCGGAGTCCACTCAAACCCATGTCCATTGAGTCGGTGATGCCATCCAACCATCTCATCCTCTGTCATCCCCTTCTCCTCCTGCCCTCGATCTTTCCTAGCATCAGGGTTTTTTCAAATGAGTCAGCTCTTTGCATCAGGTGGCCAAAGTATTGCAGTTTCAGCTTCAACATCAGTCCTTCCAATGAACACCCAGGACTGATCTCCTTCAGGATGGACTGGTTGGATCTCCTTGCAGTCCAAGGGACTCTCAGGAGTCTTCTCCAACACCACAGTTCAAAAGCATCAATTCTTCAGCTCTCAGTTTTCTTCACAGTCCAACTCTCACATCCATACATGACCACAGGAAAAACCATAGCCTTGACTAGACGGACTTTTGTTGGCAAAGTAATGTCTCTGCTTTTTAATGTGCTGTCTAGGTTGGTCATAACTTTCCTTCCAAGGAGTAAGCGTCTTTTGATTTCACGGCTGAAATCACCATCTGCAGTGATTTTGGAGCCCAAAAAAATAAAGTCTGACACTGTTTCCACTGTTTTCCCATCTATCTGCCAGGAAGTGATAGGACTGGATGCCATGATCTTAGTTTTCTCAATGTTGAGCTTTAAGTCAACTTTTTCACTCTCCTCATTCACTTTCATCAAGAGGCTCTTTAGTTCTTCTTCACTTTCCACCA
>SJYT01022388.1:125791-169400 GCA_006410635.1 Cephalophus harveyi
TCTATCAGATCTAGTCCCTTACATCTATTTCTCAGTTCCACTGTATAATCATAAGGGATTTGATTTAGGTCATACCTGAATGGTCTAGTGGTTTTTTCCACTTTCTTCAATTTCAGTCTGAATTTGGCAATAAGGAGTTCATGATCTGAGCCACAGTCAGCTCCCGGTCTTGTTTTTGCTGACTGTATAGAGCTTCTCCATCTTTGGCTGCAAAGAATATAATCAATCTGATTTCGGTGTTGACCATCTGGTGATGTCCATGTGTAGAGTCTTCTCCTGTGTTGTTGGAAGAGGGTGTTTGCTATGACCAATGCATTCTCTTGGCAGAACTCTATTAGCTTTTGCCCTGCTTCATTCTGTACTCCAAGGCCAAATTTGCCTGTTACTCCAGGTGTTTCTTGACTTCCTACTTTTGCATTCCAGTCCCCTATAATGAAAAGGACATCTTTTTAGGGTGTTAGTTCTAGAAGGTCTTGTAGGTCTTCATAGAACTGTTCAACCTCAGCTTCTTCAGCATTACTGGTAATCATATTTAATTATCATATTTAATAAATATATTGTTATAGATTTTAATTATTTACTCTCTCCCCAGAAGCTAACACCATGCCAACCATTTAAGAGGTCTCCAATAAATATTCCTGAATAAAGAAATAAGTCAGGGACTTCTCTGGTGGTCCAGTGGTTAAGAGTCTGCCTGCCAGTGGAGGGGACACAACCATGAACACTCCACGTACCAAGGAGCAACTAAGCCCAAGCACCGCAACTACTGAGCCCACGCTCTAGAACTCACGAGTCACAACTATAGAAGTTCATGTGCCCTGAAGTCTGTGCTCTGAAAGAAGCCACTGCCCCACAAGGAAGAGTGGTGGTCACGGGCCACAATTAGAGAAAGCCCATGCACAGCAACAAAGACATAGTACATCCAATATCACCTTTTAAAAAAGAATGAGTTAGTAAATGATAAATTTAAGACAAAATGATGTAAGCCCCTAGTGGTTAAAAATGCAAACTTTGAGTCAGAATTCTGGGTTCAAATCCTTCAAGCTGAAAAAACTTGAAATTAAAGTTACCTCATGCAACAGGAGATTCCCAGTAAGGATTCTGTGGAGGTTAATTTTATGTGTTAGCGTGGCTAGTCTTATGGTACCCAAACACCAGGCAACGTGTTGCAGTAAAGCTATTTTTTAACATGTAATTAACATTTAAATCAGTAGACATTGAGTAAAGCAGAGTATTGTCCATAATGTATGGGACTCATTCAATCAGTTGAAGATCTTGAAAGACTGAGGTTCCTCAAAGGGAAAGAAATTCTCCTCAAAATTGTAACATAGAAACCCTGCCTGAGTTTCCAACTTGCTTCCTGAAAGCATTCAGACTCAAGACTGCAGCATTAACTCTTACCTAAATTCAAATTTCAGACTTGCCAGTTCCCACAATCATAGGACCCAATTCCTAAAAATCTATTTCTCTTTCTCCTTCTTTCTCTGACTCCTCACCTCCCTTCCTCTCTCTCTCTCTCTCTCTCTCTATATATATATATATACACACACACACATATATGATATAGAATAGCATGCAATATAATAATACATAAATATATGTGTTCTATATATTTTACATACATAAATATACACTAATTAATATTACATGTATATTACATACATGTAGAATAATTAAATGATTGAGTATTATTATATATACTATATAAATTATATTTATGATATATTATATATGATAATTAAATATTTTATATTATATAATGTGCATGTATAATATTACATTTATATATATCCTATTACCCTGGAAAACCCTGCCTAATACAGATCTATACTAGGGAACCCAAGAGATGCCAACAGCCCTGTCTTACACAGAAAAGACAGAATCGGGCTCCGGGACCAGAGCCACTCAGACACCCAGTTACTCAAGGCCTCAGCAGCAGGAATTTGTCCTTCTCCTTCTATGGCTTTGTCATCAGTGTGGCTCTGATTCTTCTTCACTCTCTACCATTCTCCAGGAGCTAGAGATTGACTCTTCACTAATCTGTTTCTCTTTTCTCTACCATTCTCCAGGAGCTAGAGACTGACTCTTCATAAGCTAATCTGTTTCTCTTTTCTCTACCATTCTCCAGGAGCTAGACACTGACTCTTCATATGCTAATCTGTTTCTCTTTTCCCTGCCTTGTATCTTCTGCTTAGTCATGACTTTGGTTTGTCGTGATCCTCACGGTGCTAACACTACTCCATGGCTTTTCTCTAAGCAATCTTTCAGTTTCAGCTCCCACGGCTGACCTCTTCTCTATCGTTACAATCCACAGATCACATTCTTGACAGAGAGAATTGAGTCAGTACAGATAATTTCTTGAAGCCAGATGATATTTTAGGACTCTGGACAGCCTGGGAATCAGCTGCCTCTGGGACAGGTACCAGTCTCTGGAACAATGAACTATGACTGGGGACGAGAGTCATGTGATGCCTAGGAAGGCCATCTGAGACTGTTGGTTCCTGGGGAACTATAAAAAAATTTTCCTTGGAGGATCTTTAAAAAATTATAAATAGAACTACCATATAATCCAGCAATTCACTTCTGGGACTATATCCAAAGAAAATGAAAACACTCACTTGAAAAGATAAATGCACCCCCGCGTTCATAGCAGCATTATTTACAATCACCAAGGTATGGAAGCAAACTAAGTGTCCACCAGTGGATGAATGCACAAGGAAGTAATAAATGGAATCTTATTCAGCTATAAAACTGAGGATATTCTACCATTTGCCACAATATGAATGAATCTTGATGGTATTAAGCTAAGTGAAATAAGACAGAAAAACAAATACTATTTGATCTCACTTATGTGTGGAATATAAAAGAAAAAAGGTGAAACACATGGAAAAAGAGATCAGACACTTGTGTTTACCAGAAGCAGAGGATGTAGGAGGGGAAATTGGAGGATGGTGGTTAAAACATACAAACTCCCATTTGTAAGATTAATAAGTACCAGAGAAGGCAATGGCGACCCACTCCGGTGCTCTTGCTTGGAGAATCCCATGGGCAGAGGAGCCTGGTGGGCTGCCGTCTATGGGGTCGCACAGAGTCAGACACGACTGAAGCGACTTAGCAGCAGCAGCAGCAGCAACAGCAGAAAAGTACTGTGGTCTTCCCTGGTGGCTCAGTGCTAAAGAATCTGCCTGCGATGCAGGAAACCCAGGTTTGATCCCTGGGTGGGGAAGATCCCCTGGAGAAGGAAATGGCAACCCACTCCAATATTCTTGCCTGAGCAATTGCATGGACAGAGCCTGGTGGGCTACAGTCCAGACTCACAAAGAGTGGGATGTGTCTGACAAAACTGAGCATAGCATAGAGATGTAATTTACACTGTGATGACTGCAGTTCATGCTGCCACATGATATATAAGAAAACTGATGAAAGAGTAAATCCTGAGGGTTCTCACTGCTAGGAAAATGTTTTTTCCCTTTTTTCCCTTTCTTTCCTTTTTATTGTATCTATACGAGAAGATGGATATTTGTTGTTGTTACTCAGTCATTTCTGACTCTTTTTGACCCCATGGACTGCAGCATACCAGGCTTCCCTGTACTTCACCATCTCCTGGAATTTGCTCAGACTCATGTCCATTGAGTCAGTGATGCCATCCAACCGTCTTATCCTCTGTCACTCCCTTCTCTTTCTGCTTTCAATCTTACCAAGATCAGAGTCTTTTTTAATGAGTCGGCTCTTCACATCAGGTGGCCAAAGTGTTGTGATAATCATTTTACAATATATGTAAACCAAACCATGATGCTTGTAGGCCTTAAACTTAACAGTGATGTATGTTAATGAGTTCTCAGTAACAGCGGGAGTCAGGGAGAATGTATTTCGGGGAAGGCAAAGATGTAACACACTTTGCATTCAGATGCTTCAAATGGGCTGCAATAGGTGTAGGATGGCTGTCCTAAGAGATAAGTCACATAGGCTTCTCTCCTGTAGACAATTTGGCTTTTAAATCATTAGGACTCAATGCTCTCTGGTGGCCTACTGGTTAGGATTTGACATTCTCCTTAGGACTCTCAGTTCAGTTCAGTTCACTCACTCAGTGGTGTCTGACTCTTTGCAGCCCCATGAATCACAGCACGCCAGGCCTCCCTGTCCATCACCATCTCCCGGAGTTCACTCAGACTCACGTCCATCGAGTCCGTGATGCCATCCAGCCATCTCATCCTCTGTCGTCCCCTTCTCCTCCTGCCCCCAATCCTTCCCAGCATCAGAGTCTTTTCCAATGAGTCAACTCTTCGCATGAGGTGGCCAAAGTACTGGAGTTTCAGCTTTAGCATCATTCCTTCCAAAGAAATCCCAGACTCTACATTGGGCCTATTCCTTAAAATGTTAAACACAGTGTCACCATATGAGCACATAATCCACTCCGAGATATACACCCATGGGAAATTAAAACAGCTGTTCATATCAGAACTTGGACATGAATGTTCAAAGCAACATCATTCATAATAGCCAAAGAGTTGAAAGAATCCAAATGTCCATTCATTGATAAATGAAAAACTAAAATGTGACATATTGGCACAATGGAATATTATCTAGTAATAAAAAGGAATGAAGTCCGGACACAAGCTATAATGCTGATGAACATTTAAAACCTAGGCTAACAGAACGAAAAACACCAATACAGTATACTAATGCATATATATGGAATTTAGAAAGATGGTAACGATAACCCTGTATGCGAGACAGCACAAGAGACACAGATGTATAGAACAGTCTTTTGGACTCTGCAGGAGAGGGAGAGGGTGGGATGATTTGGGAGAATGGCATTGAAACATGTATAATATCATATATGAAATGAGTCACCAGTCCAGGTTCAATGCATGATACTGGATGCTTGGGGCTGGTGCACTGAGACAACCCAGAGGGACGGTACGGGGAGGGAGGACGGAGGGGGGTTCAGGATGGGGAACACGTGTATACCTGTGGAGGATACATGTTGATGTATGGCAAAACCAATACAATATTGTAAAGTAACTAATCTCCAATTAAAATAAATAAATTTATATTAAAAAAAAAAAAACCTAGGCCAAGTGCAGGTCACTCACAGAAGACCATATAGTGTACAATTTCATTTGTATGAAATCCCCAGAACAGGTGGGGGATAAATAAATCCTCATGACAGGGAATAGATCACTGTTTGCCTAGGACTGGGAATGAGATGATGAGGGAGAATGGGAATTGACTATTTATGGGTACAAGGTTTCTTTTATGGATGATGAAAATGTTCTAAAATTGATTGTGGTAATGGTTGCCCATTTCTGTCAATAGCCTTTCCCTTCTCCAGGGGATATTCCCAACCCAGGGATTGAACGCAGGTCTCCTGCATCGAAGGCAGATTCTTTACCAGCTGAGCCACAAGGGAAGTCCAAGAATACTGGAGTGGGTAGCCTAGCCCTTCTCCAGCAGATCTTCCCAACACAGGAATTTTGCAATTTAAATTGGTGAATTGAAGAACATGCAAAGTACATCTTAATAAAGTTGTTTTTAAAAATGTTAAGCTTCCCTTGGAAGGAACTGTGAGCACATGATGACATGCCTAACAAAAGAGGAAATGGCATTGACAGAAAAGGGACCAGCCTCGGGACAATGACTAGGGTGGGAACTCTCTCATCCAGCCTTGTGGAGGGAGCGTTTGGCACCACCAATGGTGGCAGGACCACCATTCTGACCTGTCCTCGGTCACCTTCAGGGACAGGGAAGACTCAGAAGTTGCATCTGTTACAAAACTGAGTCAGAGATGATGACCAGTGTTTATAGTGTTGTCATGTAGGGTTCACAGTATTCCTAGTATTAACACTATCGTGAGCCCTATTCTTTTATTTTTACATTCGAGTGGGGAGAGCCTTCAGAAATATTTACTATCTTTGAGGGAGAAGGGATTTGACCAGGAATAGTCCAAACTCCAGAGCAACATTCAGCTACCCCATAGACCAGCTGCCCCCTCTCGACCTCAGCTCCTTGATGTTGTGGGAAATTGCAGTGGGACTTTGAAATGATTTCAGTCAGATCAATGTGGGCCCTTAAGGACCACTCCTTGCTTGGGGAGTACTGTTGAACTGAACTGTGGCAAGGGTACTGCTGAATAGACGGAGCTTATAGCTGCTGGGTTTGGAGAAGTCAATGGCAACCCACTCCAGTACTCTTGCCTGGAAAATCCCATGGACGGAGGAGCCTGGTAGGTTGAAGTCCATGGGGTTGCGAAGAGTCGGACACAGCTGAGCGACTTCACTTTCACTTTTCACTTTCATGCATTGGAAAAGGAAGTGGCAACCCACTCCAGTGTTCTTACCTGGAGAATCCCAGGGACAGGGGAGCCTGGTGGGCTGTCATCTATGGGGTCACACAGAGTCGGACATGACTGAAGCGACTTGGCAGCAGCAGCAGCAGCACAGCTTCTGGGTTAGTATGGAGCTATACTGCCTGATACAGTAGCCCCTTGATATAAGTGGCTATTTACCTTTAAATGAACGTAAATTTTAAATTTAGTTTTCAATCATGTGAAGCCACATTTCATATACTCAGTAGCCACGTGTAGAAAATCGCTATTATATTGGACAAAGAGAACATTTCCAGCATCACAGAAAGGTCTGTTGCACAGTGCCACTTGTCACGCTTATTTGATGTTCAGGATGAAGGGAACGGGAACACAGTCTTACTAGAATTTTCCTTACAGAAAAATGACCCTAAGATTTCTAGGAAGATACTTGTGAAGAGAGTTCCAAGAAAAAAAAAAAAAAAATATCATTTCTATTTATATAGCTTGGATAACAGCCTGTTGTATGGGTATATTGAATCTTATTTATTTGTTCAATAATTGATGGACATTTTCCCTCTTTGGGGCTATGGTAAATAATGTTGCTATGAACATTTGTCTGCAAGTTTTCATTTCTCTTGAGTAGGGACCCAGGAGTGGAGATGTGGTCAGATGGTATTATGATGCTTAACGTTTAGAGGAAATTCTAGAGTAGCTGCTAAGTCACTTCAGTCGTGCCCGACTCTGTGCGACCCCATGGACTGCAGCCTTCCAGGCTCCTCCATCCGTGGGATTCTCCAGGCAAGAGTACTGGAGTGGGTGCCACTGATTCTCCGTAGCTACATTTTATATATTCATTCCTGTTTATTTTCGTCAGCAAGGCCTGAGGGTTGCAATTTCCCCACAACCTCACGGACACTTGCTATTATCTATCTTTCGATTGCAGTCATCCTGGTGGGTGTGAAGCTGTATCTCACTGTGTTTTGATTTGCATTTCCCTGATGACTGATGGTACCAAGCAGAGTTTCATGTGTTTATTGGCCACTTAGAGGTCGTTTATGCGGAAGTGTCTATTCAAATACTTGGCCTATTTTAATTTGTGTTGTCTTTTTGTTCTTGAGTTTTAAGAGTCTTTTTTATATTCTAGCAAAAATCTCTTACTATATATGTAACCTGGAAAAAATTCTCCCAGTCTGAGGACTGGCTATTTACTTTTCTTGATGGTGTTTTCGAAGCACAAAAGTTTTAAATTTTGATTATCTTTTTTTTTTTCTTTTGGTTTGTTTTGTTTCTTATGCTTTGAGTGTATTATCTAAGAGACTGTTGCCTGACCTAACTGAGCTCACAAAAATTTATGCTTATGTTCTCTTCTAACAGCTTTATAGTTTTGATACTAAATTTAACTGTTAGCTATTTTTTTTTTCTTTTGGTTTGTTTTGTTTCTTATGCTTTGAGTGTATTATCTAAGAGACTGTTGCCTGACCTAACTGAGCTCACAAAAATTTATGCTTATGTTCTCTTCTAACAGCTTTATAGTTTTGATACTAAATTTAACTGTTAGCTCCATTTTGAGTTAATTTTTTTATATCATGTAAGGTAGGCGGCAAGTTACTTCATTTGGGCCGTTTATTGAAAAGATTATTTCTCCCACTGAATTGTCTTGGCACCCTTGTCAAAATTCAATTGATCAGAAAAGCTTATTTTCTGGGTTCTATTTTATTTTGTTCAACTTTATTCTATTCCATCCCAACCAATTCCACTGAACCGTCTATCCTTATGTAACGCTACACTCTACTGTCTTAACTGCAGTAGCCGCGTAGTAAGTTTTAAAAATCAGGAAGTATAAGTCGTCCAGTTTTGTTCTTTTTCATGAGTATCTGACTGTTTTTGAATTTCTATATGGATTTTAGGATCAGCATATGGGCTTCCCTAATGGCTCAGCTGGTAAAGAATCCACCTGCAATGTGGGAGACCTGGGTTCGATCCCTGGGTTGGGAAGATCCCCTGGAGAAGGGAAAGGCTATCTACTCCAGTATTCCGACCAGGAGAATTCCATGGAGTGTATAGTCCNTGTCACTCCCTTCTCTTTCTGCTTTCAATCTTACCAAGATCAGAGTCTTTTTTAATGAGTCGGCTCTTCACATCAGGTGGCCAAAGTGTTGTGATAATCATTTTACAATATGTGTAAACCAAACCATGATGCTTGTATGCCTTAAACTTAACAGTGATATATGTTAATGAGTTCTCAGTAACAGCGGGAGTCAAGGAGAATGTATTTCGGGGAAGGCAAAGATGTAACACACTTTGCATTCAGATGCTTCAGACGGGCTGCAATAGGTGTAGGATGGCTGTCCTAAGAGATAAGTCACATAGGCTTCTCTCCTGTGGACAGTTTGGCTTTTAAATCATTAGGACTCAATGCTCTCTGGTGGCCTACTGGTTAGGATTCGACATTCTCCTTAGGACTCTCAGTTCAGTTCAGTTCACTCACTCAGTGGTGTCTGACTCTTTGCGGCCCCATGAATCACAGCACACCAGGCCTCCCTGTCCATCACCATCTCCCGGAGTTCACTCAGACTCACGTCCATCGAGTCCGTGATGCCATCCAGCCATCTCATCCTCTGTCGTCCCCTTCTCCTCCTGCCCCCAATCCTTCCCAGCATCAGTCTTTTCCAATGAGTCAACTCTTCGCATGAGGTGGCCAAAGTACTGGAGTTTCAGCTTTAGCATCATTCCTTCCAAAGAAATCCCAGACTCTACATTGGGCCTATTCCTTAAAATGTTAAACACAGTATCACCATATGAGCACATAATCCACTCCTAGATATACACCCAAGGGAAATTAAAACAGCTGTTCATATCAAAACTTGGACATGAATGTTCAAAACAACATCATTCATAATAGCCAAAGAGTTGAAAGAATCCAAATGTCCATTGATTGATAAATGAAAAACTAAAATGTGACATATTGGCACAATGGAACATTATCTAGTAATAAAAAGGAATGAAGTCCTGACACAAGCTATAATGCTGATGAACATTTAAAACCTAGGCTAACAGAACGAAAAACACCAATACAGTATACTAACGCATATATATGGAATTTAGAAAGATGGTAATGATAACCCTGTATGCGAGACAGCAAAAGAGACACAGTTGTATAGAACAGTCTTTTGGACTCTGTGGGAGAGGGAGAGGGTGGGATGATTTGGGAGAATGGCATTGAAACATGTATAATATCATATATGAAATGAGTCACCAGTCCAGGTTCAATGCATGATACTGGATGCTTGGGGCTGGTGCACTGAGACAACCCAGAGGGACGGTACGGGGAGGGAGGACGGAGGGGGGTTCAGGATGGGGAACACGTGTATACCTGTGGAGGATACATGTTGATGTATGGCAAAACCAATACAATATTGTAAAGTAACTAATCTCCAATTAAAATAAATAAATTTATATTAAAAAAAAAAAAACCTAGGCCAAGTGCAGGTCACTCACAGAAGACCATATAGTGTACAATTTCATTTGTATGAAATCCCCAGAACAGGTGGGGGATAAATAAATCCTCATGACAGGGAATAGATCACTGTTTGCCTAGGACTGGGAATGAGATGATGAGGGAGAATGGGAATTGACTATTTATGGGTACAAGGTTTCTTTTATGGATGATGAAAATGTTCTAAAATTGATTGTGGTAATGGTTGCCCATTTCTGTCAATAGCCTTTCCCTTCTCCAGGGGATATTCCCAACCCAGGGATTGAACGCAGGTCTCCTGCATCGAAGGCAGATTCTTTACCAGCTGAGCCACAAGGGAAGTCCAAGAATACTGGAGTGGGTAGCCTAGCCCTTCTCCAGCAGATCTTCCCAACACAGGAATTTTGCAATTTAAATTGGTGAATTGAAGAACATGCAAAGTACATCTTAATAAAGTTGTTTTTAAAAATGTTAAGCTTCCCTTGGAAGGAACTGTGAGCACATGATGACATGCCTAACAAAAGAGGAAATGGCATTGACAGAAAAGGGACCAGCCTCGGGACAATGACTAGGGTGGGAACTCTCTCATCCAGCCTTGTGGAGGGAGCGTTTGGCACCACCAATGGTGGCAGGACCACCATTCTGACCTGTCCTCGGTCACCTTCAGGGACAGGGAAGACTCAGAAGTTGCATCTGTTACAAAACTGAGTCAGAGATGATGACCAGTGTTTATAGTGTTGTCATGTAGGGTTCACAGTATTCCTAGTATTAACACTATCGTGAGCCCTATTCTTTTATTTTTACATTCGAGTGGGGAGAGCCTTCAGAAATATTTACTATCTTTGAGGGAGAAGGGATTTGACCAGGAATAGTCCAAACTCCAGAGCAACATTCAGCTACCCCATAGACCAGCTGCCCCCTCTCGACCTCAGCTCCTTGATGTTGTGGGAAATTGCAGTGGGACTTTGAAATGATTTCAGTCAGATCAATGTGGGCCCTTAAGGACCACTCCTTGCTTGGGGAGTACTGTTGAACTGAACTGTGGCAAGGGTACTGCTGAATAGACGGAGCTTATAGCTGCTGGGTTTGGAGAAGTCAATGGCAACCCACTCCAGTACTCTTGCCTGGAAAATCCCATGGACGGAGGAGCCTGGTAGGTTGAAGTCCATGGGGTTGCGAAGAGTCGGACACAGCTGAGCGACTTCACTTTCACTTTTCACTTTCATGCATTGGAAAAGGAAGTGGCAACCCACTCCAGTGTTCTTACCTGGAGAATCCCAGGGACAGGGGAGCCTGGTGGGCTGTCATCTATGGGGTCACACAGAGTCGGACATGACTGAAGCGACTTGGCAGCAGCAGCAGCAGCACAGCTTCTGGGTTAGTATGGAGCTATACTGCCTGATACAGTAGCCCCTTGATATAAGTGGCTATTTACCTTTAAATGAACGTAAATTTTAAATTTAGTTTTCAATCATGTGAAGCCACATTTCATATACTCAGTAGCCACGTGTAGAAAATCGCTATTATATTGGACAAAGAGAACATTTCCAGCATCACAGAAAGGTCTGTTGCACAGTGCCACTTGTCACGCTTATTTGATGTTCAGGATGAAGGGAACGGGAACACAGTCTTACTAGAATTTTCCTTACAGAAAAATGACCCTAAGATTTCTAGGAAGATACTTGTGAAGAGAGTTCCAAGAAAAAAAAAAAAAAANATAATATCATATATGAAATGAGTCACCAGTCCAGGTTCAATGCATGATACTGGATGCTTGGGGCTGGTGCACTGAGACAACCCAGAGGGACGGTACGGGGAGGGAGGACGGAGGGGGGTTCAGGATGGGGAACACGTGTATACCTGTGGAGGATACATGTTGATGTATGGCAAAACCAATACAATATTGTAAAGTAACTAATCTCCAATTAAAATAAATAAATTTATATTAAAAAAAAAAAAACCTAGGCCAAGTGCAGGTCACTCACAGAAGACCATATAGTGTACAATTTCATTTGTATGAAATCCCCAGAACAGGTGGGGGATAAATAAATCCTCATGACAGGGAATAGATCACTGTTTGCCTAGGACTGGGAATGAGATGATGAGGGAGAATGGGAATTGACTATTTATGGGTACAAGGTTTCTTTTATGGATGATGAAAATGTTCTAAAATTGATTGTGGTAATGGTTGCCCATTTCTGTCAATAGCCTTTCCCTTCTCCAGGGGATATTCCCAACCCAGGGATTGAACGCAGGTCTCCTGCATCGAAGGCAGATTCTTTACCAGCTGAGCCACAAGGGAAGTCCAAGAATACTGGAGTGGGTAGCCTAGCCCTTCTCCAGCAGATCTTCCCAACACAGGAATTTTGCAATTTAAATTGGTGAATTGAAGAACATGCAAAGTACATCTTAATAAAGTTGTTTTTAAAAATGTTAAGCTTCCCTTGGAAGGAACTGTGAGCACATGATGACATGCCTAACAAAAGAGGAAATGGCATTGACAGAAAAGGGACCAGCCTCGGGACAATGACTAGGGTGGGAACTCTCTCATCCAGCCTTGTGGAGGGAGCGTTTGGCACCACCAATGGTGGCAGGACCACCATTCTGACCTGTCCTCGGTCACCTTCAGGGACAGGGAAGACTCAGAAGTTGCATCTGTTACAAAACTGAGTCAGAGATGATGACCAGTGTTTATAGTGTTGTCATGTAGGGTTCACAGTATTCCTAGTATTAACACTATCGTGAGCCCTATTCTTTTATTTTTACATTCGAGTGGGGAGAGCCTTCAGAAATATTTACTATCTTTGAGGGAGAAGGGATTTGACCAGGAATAGTCCAAACTCCAGAGCAACATTCAGCTACCCCATAGACCAGCTGCCCCCTCTCGACCTCAGCTCCTTGATGTTGTGGGAAATTGCAGTGGGACTTTGAAATGATTTCAGTCAGATCAATGTGGGCCCTTAAGGACCACTCCTTGCTTGGGGAGTACTGTTGAACTGAACTGTGGCAAGGGTACTGCTGAATAGACGGAGCTTATAGCTGCTGGGTTTGGAGAAGTCAATGGCAACCCACTCCAGTACTCTTGCCTGGAAAATCCCATGGACGGAGGAGCCTGGTAGGTTGAAGTCCATGGGGTTGCGAAGAGTCGGACACAGCTGAGCGACTTCACTTTCACTTTTCACTTTCATGCATTGGAAAAGGAAGTGGCAACCCACTCCAGTGTTCTTACCTGGAGAATCCCAGGGACAGGGGAGCCTGGTGGGCTGTCATCTATGGGGTCACACAGAGTCGGACATGACTGAAGCGACTTGGCAGCAGCAGCAGCAGCACAGCTTCTGGGTTAGTATGGAGCTATACTGCCTGATACAGTAGCCCCTTGATATAAGTGGCTATTTACCTTTAAATGAACGTAAATTTTAAATTTAGTTTTCAATCATGTGAAGCCACATTTCATATACTCAGTAGCCACGTGTAGAAAATCGCTATTATATTGGACAAAGAGAACATTTCCAGCATCATAGAAAGGTCTGTTGCACAGTGCCACTTGTCACGCTTATTTGATGTTCAGGATGAAGGGAACGGGAACACAGTCTTACTAGAATTTTCCTTACAGAAAAATGACCCTAAGATTTCTAGGAAGATACTTGTGAAGAGAGTTCCAAGGGAAAAAAAAAAAAAAAAGTGTTTGAGTCCCCTGCCTGAGATATTGAACTTTTTAAGTTGAACCATTTCCTAGAAGGGGCTTCCCTGGTAGCTCAGACAGCAAAGAATCTGCCTGCAATGCAGGAGACCCAGGTTCGATCCCTGGATTTCGAAGATCCCCTGGAGAGAGAAATGGCAACCCACTCCAGTATTCTTGCCTGGAAAATTTCATGGATGCAGGAGCCTGGCAGACTACAGTCGCTCAGTCATGTCCAACTCTTTGTGATCCCATGGACTATAGTATGCCAGGCTACTGCGTCCATGAAATTCTCCAGACAAGAATGCTGGAGTGGGTTGCCATTGCCTTCTCCAGGAGAAAGTAAAGTGAACACATCATAAAATATAGCCAAAGCCCCACCACATGAAATCACCTTTTCAGTGCCAGATGCAGCCCCATTATATCACAAGTATGCTCATACATTGGGGCACATGTCGGGTGCGTAATTCAGCAAAGCCCTTATAGAAGCTACAAAGAATCAGAACATTGGTGATTTTCAAGAGAAAGCCTAGGTGGGTCTCTGAGAAAGATTTCTGAAAGCTGACTATAACAAACAGCTATAACGAAGAATGGCAAGTTTGAGGAAGAAAAACCATGGAATTCACTGGAGTTCACAAGCACTTCTGTCCAAGGCAGCCATGCTCACACATGGTAGCTACTCGGTGTCGGGAGCTCTGAGAAACTTAATCATTCTAGCAGGACAAAGGAACCAGGTTAGAAATATTGGGCTTCCCTAGTGGCTCAGAGGATAAAGCATCTGCCTGCAATGCAGGAGACCCAGATTCGATCCCTGGGGTTGGGAAGATCCCCTGGAGAAGGAAATGGCAACCCACTCCAGTATTCTTGCCTGGAAAGCATCTTGAATTACAGTGTCCAACACTGTCGATTAAAACAAGAACAGTTACTTGAGGATCACCCCTGTACCCAGGTCAGAAGAAACCAGAAGGAGATGGAGCTTCACAGGTCCTCAAGTGCTTTTTGGTGTTTATTCAACAGTACTATGAATCACCTCCTTTTACTTTTTAATCTTCTCATAATGGGAAAACACCTAATAAATATCACTCTATGTGTGTGTGCTTAGTTGCTCAGCCATGTTCGACTCTTTGTGGTGCCATGGACCGTACCCCAACAGGTTCCTATGTCCATGGGAATTCTCCAGGCAAGAATACTGGAGTGGGGAGCCTATCCTTTCTCCAGGGGATATTCCCAACCCAGGAATCAAACCCAGGTCCCCTACATTGCAGGCAGATCACCAACTGCCATGCTGCTGCTGCTGCTGCTAAGTCGCTTCAGTCGTGTCTGACTCTGTGTGACCCCGTAGACGGCAGCCCACCAGGCTCCCCCATCCCTGGGATTCTCCAGGCAAGAACACTGGAGTGGGTTGCCATTTCTTTCTCCAATGCATGAAAGTAAAAAGTGAAAGGGAAGTCGCTCAGTCATGTCCAACTCTTAGCGACCCCATGGACTGCAGCCTACCAGGCTCCTCTGTTCATGGGATTTTCCAGGCAAGAGTACTGGAGTCGGGGGCCATTGCCTTCTCTGCCAACTGCCACGAAGGAAGCCCAAATATCACTATAGATGCTCGGAATATTTATTTTAACGTTTTCATTGTAACATTTATTGGTCAAGATTTTTTTTTACCCTACTGGGTTGGAAATTGGGTGGCCAATGGTAGAGCCTATTAGTATGTACATACCTCTGGGTTTGCCTCAATGGCTCTGGTTTAATATTGTTCAGAAGTTCTTATCAATAGAATCACTTTCACTCACAGAAGTCCCAGTTTGGACAATAAATATATGGTCCCCTACCCATAATGCTATTCTCTAAATGCACGCCAACATGCCAAAGGCAAGATGCATTGTTTTCAGCGGCTGGTGGTTTTACTGCCACTTTCCATCTCCGGAAATGTCACCTTGGGTGGAAGACATTACTTCACCAAGTTGCTATTGCTGACCATTTTCAAAACGATTTCATTTCGATGCCTTTTTTAACCTGTTTGTGCTTCTCAAATTCAATTTTAGTGTCAGTTTCGCTTGGCACAGCCTTCTTCCTGTCCTCCACTCTTCAAGAACTTTTCCTTTGGCTTTCTGTTTTCTTACCTTTGCTGTCTATTTTTCTACATTTACTGTAATGTGTGTCTTCTATTTGTGGTTTCCTTTCTTCCCACATTCAATCTGTCTGTCGTGTTTTCAATGACTATCTTTTTAGTAAATGATAGCATTTCACAAACATCCACTGATAGGATGTGCAATACCTGGTAACTAAGCTTTCCATTCTACCTCAGCTATGGGATATGAAACTTTAATCTGATAAGTTAAATTTTTTAGTTCCTTTAAAACTGTCCAAAAAGCAGTCATCTGCAGGTAAATGTTCACTAACCAGTTTGACGGGAGAGGGGAAAGGAGATATTGCGGGGGGTAGGGGTGTCCTGATTTGTACTATTGCTGATTTCCACGATGTAAACACCCCACCAAGGATAACTTCAAGCTACCAACATGACCTCAACCAACCTGTGAAAATTTAATATTGTCCCAGATGAGCCAGTTCCAGCTGACCACTGCCAAACCCTTGGCAGAGATACAGAAATTAAAGTTGGGGGGTGGGGGAGGAGATAAAGAGGGGAAAATCACATAATTTTAAAAATCATTCTAATTATTTGAATTTTGTATTATTATGAAAGAAAATATACATTGAAAAAATAGATTGAAGAGACACAGATATAGAGAACAAATACAAGGACATCAAGGAGGGGGAAGGGGGGTTGGGATGAATTAATATATATAGACTATTGCTATAATGTATACAATAGATAACTAATGAGAACCTACTATATAGCACAAGGAACTCTACTCGGTGCTATGTGGTGACCTATTATGGGAAGGAAATCCAAAAAAGAGGGGATATTTATATATACAGCTATGTGTGTGTGTGTGTGTGTTAATCATTCAGTCATGTCCAACTCTGCGACCCCATGGACTGCCACCCACCAGGCTCCTCTGTCCATGGAATTCTCCAGGCAAGAATACTGGAGTGGATCACCGTTCACTTCTCCAGGGGATTAGAGCTGATTCACTTTGCTGTACAGGCAAAAACAACACATTATAAAGCAACTATACACCAATAAAAACTTTTTAAAAATAAAAAAATAGATTGAAAATAAGCTTATATAAGAAAAATAACATGTAAGTTTCCATTTGGTAATTAAAAACCCAGTAGGGGCTATTTCTGATACGCAAACGTGTCAGGTGAACTACCTTGATTCTATCCTCCCAAAGATTATTCTCAGATCTCGAGGACATTATTATGCAGCGAGAAGTCTAGGCTTCATGACCGCCACACACTAAAGCAAATCCATGGGCCAGAAAACCTCCACGAGCGGGAACTGAGCCTCAGGGCAGAGAGTGAAAAAGTCAGATCCTATCAGAGCTATGGATCACTTGACTAGCTATTGAAAATCCTTTGGCATTTTAGCAAGGTTATAAGACTGCCTTTTCTCTGTTCTGAGAAATTCCAGAAGGGCCTAAAGGTTACAGTTGGTATCAGTGTTTTTTAACAGATCTAAGCATTATTTTTATTCAAAGCCAATTTATAGCTTTGTTTAGTCCTGATGGATTAATTCATTACAGAAACTAAAGAAGGTTAGAGATGGGGGAAGTCCTTTGAGGAGTAACTAGTATAAGCACCACTCGCATTAATTCAAATGCTTTCATCAAATGTAAGAGAGTCTACACACAATGTACTAGCAAGAGACACCCAGTGAAGGGCAAAATGACAATTATCTAGAGAACATTCTACAGCCAACACAATGTTACCTCTGAACTTGAAATATTTGGTCCGAAGGAAAAATCTAAGGGCTAAAGATTTACTGAACCCAAATTTATTAAGATAAATATCTTTGAACACATTAGCCATCTATCATTGTAGATTAAAAAAGAAAAAAACTCATACACTAAACTTTAGAGCTTCCCAGGTGGTGCTAGTGGTAAAGAAACAGACTGCCAGTGCAGGAGAAATAAGAGATGTGGATTCGATCCCTGGGTGGGGAAGATCCCCTGGAGGAGGGTATGGCCACCCACTCCAGTATTCTTGCCTGGAGAATCACATGGACAGAGGAGTCTGGTGGGTTACACTCCATAGGGTTGCAAAGATTCAGACATAACTGAAGCAATTTAGCATGCACGTACATGCTAAACTTTATAGATAGCAGATTAAAAATAAAATACTCCATTTCCTCCTCCAGAGGATCATCCTGACCCAGGGACTGAACCCACATCTCCTGTGTCTCCTTCATTGCAGGCAGATTCTTTACCACTGAGCCACCTGGAAAGCCCCAAAATAAAATAGACTCTGTTTCAGACTTGTAAATTGACGTATCATTTCTAGAAACAGTTCCTATTTATTAAGCTAGATTGGGCTTCTCTCATAGCTCAGTTGGTAAAGAATCTGCCTGTAATACAGGAGACCTGAGTTCAATTCCTGGATTGGGAAGATCCCCTGGAAGAGGAAATGGCAACCCACTCCAGTATTCTTGCCTGGAGAATCCCATGGACAGCAGAGCCTGGTGGGCTGCAGTCCATGGTGTCACAAGAGTCAGACACTACTTAGCGACTAAACCACCCCAAGTTAGATACTGTGCTAAAATCTCTCCATAAAATATTTTAATTAGTCTATTATGAACCTCCGGAAGTAGATGCTATGATTCACATTCTACAGATTAGGAAACCAAAACTTGGGTCAGTTACTTACCCAATATCATACACCTAAAAAATGGCAGAATCTGTGTTAAAACTCAAGTGTGACCAAGAGTGCCTACATTTAACCAAATTGCTACCCTGCCAAAAACCTTAAAAACCTTAAAAGTATCTTATACTAAAGAGCCTCTTGATGAAAGTGAAAGAGGAGAGTGAAAAAGTTGGGTTAAAACTCAACATTTAGAAAACTAAGATCATGGCATCCAGTCCCATGACTTCATGGCAAATAGATGGGGAAAAAATGGAAACAGTGGGAGATTTTATTTTGGGGGGCTTCAAAATCACTGCAGATGGTGATTGCAGCCATGAAATTAAAAGACACTTTCTCTTTGGAAGGAAAGCTCTAATCAACCTAGACAGCATATTCAAAAGCAGAGACATTACTTTACCAACAAAGGTCCATCTAGTCAAAGCTATGGTTTTTCCAGTAGTCATGTGTGGATGTGAGAGTTGGACTATCAAGAAAGCTAAGCATCAAAGAACTAATGCTTTTGAATCATGGTGTTAGAGAAGACTCTTGAAAGTCCCTCAACCTGCAAGGAGATCCAACCAGTCAATCATAAAGGAAATCAGTCCTGAATATTCATTGGAAGGACTGATGCTGAAGCTGAAAATCCAATACTTTGGCCACCTGATTCGAAGAACGGACTCATTTGAAAAGACCCTGATGCTGGGAAAGACTGAGGGTGGGAGGAGAAGGGGAGCACAGAGGATGAGGTGGTTGGATGGCATCACTGGTTCGATGGACATGAGTTTGAGTAAGCTCCGGGAGTTGGTGATGGACAGGGAGGCCTGGCGTGCTGCAGTCCATGGAGTCACAAAGAGTCAGACATGACTGAGCGACTGAACTGAACTGATACTTTTTGAACCAATCACCCCACTGCTACAAACCTATCCCAAGATAATATATCACAGGCAGGCACAATGTAGCAAAGGAAAATTGGAAACAATACAAAATGTTCATTAACTGAAGAATGTTAAATAACCTATCCATACAACAGAATATTTTTCGGTCAGACAATTGTATTCATCAGGGACATTTCATAAGATGAGAAACTCATCATGTAACATGAAGAAAATACCCAGGTTATAAAGCAAAATAGTATTACACTACACGACTTCCCAGGCGGCTAAGGGGTTAAGACTCTGTCTGCCAATGCAGGAGATATAAGAGATGCAGGTTTGATCCCTGGGTCAGAAAGATCCCCTGGAAAAGGAAATGGCAATCCACCCCAGTATTCCTGCTTGGGAAATCTCATAGACCGAGGAGCCTGGCGGACTACAGTCCATGGGGTCACAAAGAGTCAGACACGACTTATGGACTAAACAGCAACAAAAATCCCACTACGCAAAGTAAATACAAATGTAGATGGGGAGAGCTAAAAGAAAAGCACAGCGATGTTTTATCTTTGATGATCTCTGTGGTTTAGGGTTATATATATTTCTTACATTTCCTTCTGCACCTTCTTATTTTTCATTTTTATGATGAAATACACATCATTTTTACAACGAGAAAAGAGTCATGTTTAAATTCAACAAGAGCATACATGTAGTTCTTGCCACATCTGATGACGGAAATGTTGGCACTAAGAAAGGTCGAAGAAAAGTAACTAGAATGGTCAGAGGAATGGATGACAAGTTAACATTATCAGGCCTGGGAATTACTGAACAGTTTCTGAAATACACAGGCAGGGAATGCACAGAGAACACAGTCCTGGCTGGGGAACATAATGAATAGGATTCCCAGCCAGAAATAGGACAGGACCCAGGCCAGCTCCAGTGACTCATATCCTGCATAACCAAGACCCTTGGACCGTCTCTCCCTACCTCCACTCTCTCATCCCCCATTTACTCTTTAACTCACCATAACCAGGTTTCTCGCCCTAATCCTCCTACAACTCCACAGTGATTGCTCTCACCATCACCATCAACATCCTCTTTGTTGTCAAATCCAATAGTCACATTCAATCTGTCCTTACAGGAGTGACTTCTCATTCACAGGAGTTCTTTATTCTAAACATTACTCCCCTTTTTCTATTCTCTAAGTTTGTGTGTATTGTATAGCCTGTTTCTTAGAGATTTTATAAAACTTCTGATAAAGTTGCTGCTGCTGCTGCTGCTAAGTCGCTTCAGTCGTGTCCGACTCTGTGCGACCCCATAGACGGCAGCCCAACAGGCTCCCCCGTCCCTCTGATAAAGTTACCTGACCCTAAAATGTTCTTTGTAGAATGGTCTTTTATTTCTTCTTGAGTCAGCATTTGGAGATTATGTTTTTCTAGAAATTCATCTATATTTGCGAATGCATAGCTTAAAGTTTTCTGAAGTACAAATTTATGGCTAAAACTTCTCTGTGTACATCTTTGGTTGCACCCCATCAGTTTTTATACAGAGTATATTTAAGTGTGATTCTAAATATTTTCTAATTTCTATTATGATCTCTTCTTGGACCCATGGGTTATTTAGAAACTTCTTTCTTAATTTTAACATATATTGATTTTTTTTATTTATCTATTTTTAGTGACTTTTAACATAATCGCATTTATGGTCAGAAAATATATTGTGTATGATTTTATCATTTTTAAATTGTTTAAACTTCCCTCAAGGCACAGGATATACCAATTTTTATAAATAACCCATCTGTTACTAAAAAGAAATGTATTCTTCACTTTTTCATGTATGTGACCATTAGATCAAATTTGTTAATATGTTGCGCAAAACTTTCTCTTTCCTTCCTTAATTTTGTTGTTAACTAGTTCTGCTACTTATTGAGAGAGATGTTACATCATCTCTCACTATGACTGTAAAGCTATTTTTATTCACAGTTCTGTTGATTTTGCTTTATCCATTTGAAACTATATTATATGGAGCATCCAACTTAATATTGCTGCATCATTCAAAGAGACTGAATATGTTATCTTTATCTCTAGTAATGCTTTTTGCCTTAAAAGTCTATTTTTTAAAATAAGTTAATATAGCTGGTTCTTTGGTGAGAACTCATCCAATTTATCTTTTACATCCTTTTAATTCCAGTCTTTCTTTATCATCTCCACTGTTTTTCAAATGATTCCATAAGACTACTACCACTGTAACATTCTAGTTAAAATTTAACTTCCAAAATGGATTATTTACTTCTCAAAAGAAAGAAGAAACAGAACTGGCATTTCTGGAATTATGGTTTGTGGCTTTGAGTATCATTGGTTCGCCATGGTAAGCACTGTTCTTTCTCTGACAACCAGTTCTTGTTTTTAGCTAAGCTCAGGGGCTCTGTTGGAAAAACATACATGTGTGGGTGGATGCTGGGGCAGGAAGAGGGAAGATGTGGTCAAGACAGGTAGAGGTGAGTAAGCAGTGCTAAACGTGGAGTGGGTGTCACAAATCCAAATGCAAACAAGGGCCAAACAGCTATTTTGGCTAATTGCACAGGGCAGAAGAGAACTATCTGTACTAGGGATCACTCGTCCTTCCTAAGGCAGCTATTTATCCTCCATCAATCCTTACCCAGTTTGGATAGTGCCAGGCTTTTTTTAGGGGAAACCTAAATTTAAATTTGAGTGCAAAATCTACTGAGTTTGAAAATTTGCAGCTAATCCATTATTTTAATTTATGCAAGTTAAATAAGTCATGTCTGTTATCTACATCTGCAAATCCTTGTAAAATCTAAAAGAAGGGAACAAGTGGAGAAGACCTTTCCCAGCCCTGGTCATCCTCTCAAGTGGACTAACTCATTCCTCTTTACACAGAGAAATCCCTCCTAGGAAATGCAAACCTAATTTATGTTCTAGCTCTTCAGAAATGGGTTTTCAAGATCCTTGCTCTGGTTGACTGCCACAAGCAGCATTATATGCTGGTCATCCCTAAAGACAGAATTGGAAAATGGTAGGAAGCCAAAGTAAGGCTCACCCATGAAGGGATTCCAAAAAGTTGCTACCAAAACAAAATTCAAAATTTTGCCCAGGGCCCCTGATGGCAGCTCTATGTCAAGTCTGAGAAAAAGATGTGGAAAAAAGAAGTGAAGAAAAGGTAAGCTGTCCCCTCAAAAATAAAAAACCTATATATATATACATATACGTATATATATAGTTTTATATATATGTATATATATACACACACACAAAAGAAGGGAAGAAAAGGTAAGATGTCCCCTCAAAAACAAAAGCTATACAGATACAGATATATGTATATATAGGCATATGCACATGCAAAGTCATTAATTCGTCTGCTCATTTTTTATTTCAAAATAATAAAATATTTGTGAAATATCTGCAGGGAACCTTTAGATCTACACCACCACATAAAGGAGGTGCTTCAACGACTGGCTGGAAAAGATGCTCTTTACAAAAACTAATAATGATAAAAATAAAAGAAAGAAAAAAGACTGAGTTCCTACTACTTACAAATTACTTCTAGATGCATATATATATATCTATATAATTTTAAGAATTACTTGAAACAAAACTGCACAATACTTCCATTTTTTACTGAGAAAACCGAAGCACAAAGGAGACAATTTAGTAAGTCTTAATGTTAGAAGGCAATGGCACCCCACTCCAGTACTCTTGCCTGGAAAATCCCATGGATGGAGGAGCCTGGTAGACTACAGTCCATGGGGTCGCTAAGAGTCGGACACGACTGAACGACTTCACTTTCACTTTTCACCTTCATGCATTGGAGAAGGAAATAGCAACCCACTCCAGTGTTCTTGCCTGGAGAATCCCAGGGACAGAGGAGCTTGGTGGGCTGCCGTCTATGGGGTCGCACAGAGTCAGACACGACTGACACGACTTAGCAGCAGCAGCAGCAATGTTACTTCAGGCTTCCTTGGTGGCTCAGACAGTAAAGAATCTGACTGCAATGCTGAAGACCCAGGTTCGATCCCTGGGTTGGGAAGATACCCTGGAAAAGGGAATGGCAACCCACTCCAGGATTCTTGCCTGGAGAATTCCATGGACAGAGGAGCCTGGAGAGCTACAGTACATGGGGTCACAGAGTCGGACACGACTGAGCAACTAACACACAATGTTAGTTCAGTTCAGTTCAGTCGCTCAGTCATATCTGACTCCTTGCAACCCCATGGACGGCAGTACACCAGGCTTCCCTGTCCATCACCAACTCCCAGAGCTTGCTCAGACTTGGGCAGCAGGAACTCAGTGTGTAGTGAAAGCAGGACCACTGGACAGTTGCAAGAAAACACTTAGTTAGGCCTGAGTTTTAAAACCCTTTGCTTTCTCACTTTTGCCACAATTGAATTCCTCTTCCCTTCCCTCCACATAAATGTCTACAAACATAAAAGACAAACTTTACTCCAAATTAAAAACAAAATACTTTTCTATTTGTTTTTAACTTCTTACACAACTCAATCAACTAATCCCTTAGCGAATTTCAACTTTACATGATACTATTTCACTATCCACCTTCTTATATTTTTAGTATATTAAGATAGGCACGTCAGTTTGTATTGTCTCTGATAAAGAAAACACACTTATTATAGATTAGAACATTTTTAACAACAAAAATATTCTATTCGCTTTCATCATAGTTTCACTTAACAAAAGTGTTAGCTGTGCAAAAAACAAAAAACTCAGTGTTGTCTTTCAGGTAAAAAATAAATAATGAGCAAGAGAAAGTAGATAATTAAATTATTTCTCATTCTCTTCAATATGCACAATGACAATTTCTTTGGGAATTGTGATAAAAGAGATTTCACTGGAAAAGAAAATTCATAATTCATCTGCCGTCTCTCTGGTCAATTCTCCGATTGACCCTTCAGAACAAAGCCTGTCATTATTCTTCAGCATTTTCCTTACCAAAAGTTTATTTTGCAAATAAAAATTACACATGCATAACCCACCTCCCAACTGAGAGAAATTTAACTTATTTTTGTTCTTTTGGAGATTCTTTCTGAAGTGAACAGCTTCTCCCCTCTCAATCTGATCTCAGGCCCACCTTGCTCACAGCTGCTTTGGATCTGAAAATTCACGAGGACTTTGATGAAATATTTAATAGCAAAGACAATGTCTTATTTACTTCAATCAGTTTCTACTGAGGTGCCCTGTAAGGAATTATGGAAGGAAAGGAGAGGATGTGAAAATGGTAACCTCCTAGGTATTTGCCTGCAAACAAAATTAATCTTTAAGTATAGATTTCCCCTACCATTGACTCAAATCTATCTTTGAAGAGTTCACCCATTTCCAAGAGGAAGGCATTTGGGAAAATAAACCATTTACATTTAACAGAAATTTTACTTAACAATTTTGCCATAAAATTATGTCTTCCAAAAATGCTTGCTTATTGATATCTTTTGGCAAAGACATAGGCACATATAGAATGATAGAATTCTTTGCAAAAGAAGACCATTTCAGTGTTTCCAACCCGATTATAAAGATTTGACTGTTCTCTTTAAGTAGTTGTTGCACGAGGGGATCAATAATTACAAAAAGAATTATATTTCTCTGGTTTTTTAAGAAAAGAATTCATGAATTTCTTTAATGAAGAACATTTTTAAAATATCCAGCAGTTTGTTTCATCCATATTTCCAGGACCTTTGGCTAAAACCAAAAATCCATTAGTTTTTCTAAAACATTTCACTGGGCATCACAACTTATGTATAAATAAGCGCCTCTAAGGGCCCACATTATCCTCAGTGACACCTGCATTACAGTTTCCCATAATTCATGAGCAGGCCCAGTGCATCATGGTCAGATCACAGCAGAGGAGCAAAGTCTGATGGCATTCTGCTATTGACGAAACGGGACAAGAGCACCCTGGTTCTATTCTCCCCATTTCAGTTCAGAATCTTAACAATCTTATACTAATATCCATTCCATAGAGTATAATTCCAGTTCTAAGATAGAATATTATTTTTATGCTGATAAAATACAGTGGGTCTATCATGGAAACTGGAAAGGAAAATAAAACACTGAAGTGATACAGCATATTGAAAAGCAGAGCCATTATTTTGACAACAAAGGTCCGTCTAGTCAAGGCTATGGTTTTTCCAGTAGTCATGTATGGCTGTGAGAATTGGACTATAAAGAAAGCTGAGTGCCGAAGAATTGATGCTTTTGAACTGTGGTGCTGGAGAAGACTCTTAAGAGTTCCTTGGACTGCAAGGAGGTCAAACCAGTCGTAAAAGAAATTAGTCCTGAATATACATTGGAAGAACTGATGCTGAAGCTGAAACTCCAATACTTTGGCCACCTGATGTGAAAAACTGACTCATTTGAAAAGACCCTGCTGCAAAAGATTGAGGGTGGAAGGAGAAGGGGAGGACAGAGATAAGATGGTTGGATGGTATCACCGGCTCGATGGACATGAGTTTGAGTAAACTCCAGGAGTTGGTGATGGACAGGGAAGCCTGGCGTGCTGCAGTCCATGGGGTCACAAAGAGTCAGACATGACTGATCGACTGAACTGAATTGAACTGATGAACATTGAATATATAGCAGAGAATATTCTCTCTCCTTCCTGAAATAATGAGGCTTCTGGGTTACTTGTTCACAACTGTTTTGCCCCATGTCTGGGGATTTCTTCAGCAGATCAACCAATCCTGCTAGTCATCTGCCATATTGGTCTCTACTTGCCCAAACAGAAAGGGCTCAATAGAATGAAAGGATCCTAAATAAGATACCAAATGAAAAAATATCAAGAAAATCAACATTTCCAGAAAAAACACTGACACATCAGAATAAATAAACTACCTGTCCAAGAACCATGAGATAGACTCCTATTGACTGTATTAAGTTCCTGTGCAACAAAGTACCACAAATTTGATTGTTTAAAATAACAGAAATATGTTCCTTCATGGTCCAGAGGTCAGGTGTCCAAAATCTAGTGCAGCCTTCAAGTTGAAAATTTTCAAAGATGCTTAGTGCATTCACATGTTCAGTCACATAAGTTCAAGTGTCTGGCGTACCTTGTCACACGTATGCATCCTCTACCAGTGGCTGGCTTTTACTGTGCAGAACGAGTACAGTAGTGCAGTATCTTTATTCAAGTCCAGGATGTCTGGGAGCAAGCATAAAAGCAACAGTGAGGTCGCTGGTACTGCTAAGAAGTGCCCAATGATAACAATGGAAACAAAGGTGAAAATAATTGAAAGAGTGAGGCAAAGATGGAATTGGAGGCCCAGAGCAAGGACCAAGAGAAACAAAAGGCAGAAGACATAACTGAAGAAACAAAGAGATTCATGACTCAGGAAATGGCAAGGGGATTTTCTTTATTTGAGGAGGCACTGTTGGGTTTTGGGCACAGGACCCAAACATAGAACAGTACACAAAGGTTGCAACAGCCATTCAGAATGCAATCCAGTGCTACTGCGTCATCTATGATGCGGAAAAAAAAGAGCTACTACCCAGACATCACTAGATCATTTTTTTCAAGAGGGTAGATAGAACTGAATGCAGCAGGGAACCAGAACCTGTGCCATCAGCATCAGGCATGAGTGAAGTTTCAGCTTGCCCTCCATCTCCTATTGCTGATGACCCTTCAGCTCTACCATCTCCCACCTCCTCTCCCTCCTCCAGCCAGTAACTCTTCTAGCCTGTCCACTCAATGCCAGCATCTGTATGCCAGCTGTTGTACTGTACTACTCTACTTTCCAAGGTACTTTACAGATTAAAAATGTTTTCTCTATTTTGGGGGCTTGTTTTTTATGTATTATTTGTGTGAAAAGTAGTATAAACCTATTACAGTACAGTACTATATAGCTGATTGTGCTAGCTGTGTACTTGGGCCAATTTTGTTGGACTTACATTCCCAGTCTGGAACGTGTTCTTGTAGAGGACTTAGTGTTCTCCTTGGTTTGTAGTCCCATCACTCCAGCTTCTGCCTCCATGGTCTCACGAGCTCATCCTCTTCTCTCTGTGTTCCCTATCTCCCTCTGCCTCTCTAATAAGAACACTTGTGTTGGCATTTAAGAACTGCCACATCGCTAGTGGTAAAGAACCCATCTGCCAATGCAGGAGATGTAAGAGACATGGGTTCAATCCCTGCATCAGGAAGATGCCTTGGAGGAGGGTATGCAACCCACTCTAGGATTCGTGCCTGGAGAATCCCATGGACAGAGAAGCCTAGCGGGCTTGGAGTTGAAAAAAGTCAGACACTACTGAAGTGACTTAACACACACAACATATAATCAAATATCCTGATCTCAAAATCCTTAACTCTATCAACATCTGTAAAGACACTGTTTTCACAATTACAGGTTCCAATAATTAGGAAGGAGATCTTGTGGATGGTGGTGGTATTTTCAGCCTATCACACTGATCACACTGCTCAGGACCATAGTTCAAGAATTTAAACATAGAAAAAGAAAATGGTGGGGGGCGGGCAACCTGCATTATCCATAAGCTTCACACCATCCATGTCCTTCTCATGTCATGACTATATGATGTCAGGTGTTTGGAGTCATGTTCAGGGTCTTAGTCATAATGATGTTTGTGGATCAGTATTCTCTGCCTTTAGGCTAATAAAACATAATTGTAATGGAGGCAGGCAATATTCTTACCTGATACTAACCTAGGACCAAACTTGTTCTCTAATAAGGATTTGAGGTTTTGATCAAAGTGTTTTAGTTTAAAAATTATCTAGAGGCCAACAGTTTTTTGTTGTTGTTTTTTTTTAACGTTCACAGGATATTGTCACTGACACCAATAGTTACAAATAAGAAGCCAGAGTTTACTTTAAAAAACGTCAGGTGAGGCTCTGGGAAAATATCAGGCCAGCTTCTGGGTCATGGTGCTTAGCTTTCAGCTGCTAATGTATGTAAATAACTCCATCCAGGGACCCAGCTGTTGTATGTTGAAATGTGCTGATGAAACTAAATTGGGATTCTAGAGAACACAAATCAAATTGTAAGCAAAATGACTGAAATACACCAGCCCTCCTTTGCAGCATCATAGGCCAACCCAAGAAAAATGACTAATGGGTAATAACACTCAGTCCTGACAGGAATCATAAGCTAGGAAGGAAGTTACATGTAAAATAATAATAAAGAATATTAAATTGCCACCAGGCCCCCGCTAGAGACAAATGAAAACGGAACAGATTTCTTACCACCAGTCACTTATTCAATCCCTTTGAAAACATCTCTGGAATCTGCAGACAGAGAGCGCGTTCACTCATATTCCCTTTCTACTAGAAAGGAACGTTTTCTCTGACCTGGAAAAGACAGATAAAGGATGACCTTCTGAAAAGGAGGCTCTTAGAGGTACCCTCTGACCAGTTCATTAGCATTCCTTGGGCAACAAGGTAAGAAAACAGGCCACCTTTACCACCTTTACTGGTAGAGAAAATGATGCACTTTTGCCAAGATAGCCATAGTTTGATGGCTTTTCATTTTGTCTCTTGTAATGCCATTCTTATATGTAGAACATGAAGTAATTTTTAATTGTCCATGTAACTTACATTGTTATTTTTACTCTAAGTGATATTTCTTCATCACAAGGTATTTTGGCTACTCTCTACCAGTTAAAACCCAAAGCTGTGTCATTGGTCACCAGAAAGAAGTGAGCTCCTGCTGCCTGCTCACTCCTTATCATCAAATTGTAAGCAAAACCCAGCCTGAAGCTCCTGTCATCTCAGACGCAGCCTACACACCTCTCTGCAAAGGGTGGGTAGCAAAACACTGCAACACAGGGCAAGCAGCCTCTAACCTTGGATGGCAGCTTATTTCAGAGTATTGTTCTAGTTGCCCTATTTGTTCATCCTTGACTTTACTTACCTGTTAGGACAGTAGTTCTCAGCACTAGTTGCTCATTAGAAATACCTAGGAAATGTCGATAACCAGACCTGAAGTCCAGAACCCATTCTCGTCTTGTTACAGGGAAAAACAAAATCTGACCCCATGTGGAATCTGTTTGTTTTACTTTAACCTTTGTTTCTCATTGTTTTTGTTCACTAATAGAATACTGCCCATTCATAATGGACTTCCTCAGGGAACCCTACCCCCTGACGAATGTTAAACCAAAATGCCTTTATTCAGGAAGACATCCTGACCCTGTCCAACTGTGAATAGCTACAACAAAGAAGAAATTAACTTATCCCACCCCCGAGTGAGAGACTTTATTTGGGGGGGCTCCAAAATCACTGCAGATGGTGACTGTAGCCATGAAATTAAAAGACACTTGCTCCTTGGAAGAAAAGCTATGACCAACCTAGACAGCATATTAAAAAGCAGAGACATTACTTTGTCAACAAAGGTCCATCTAGCCAAAGCTATGGTTTTTCCAGTAGTCATGTATGGATGTGAGAGCTGGACTATAAAGAAGACTGAGCGCTGAAGAATAGATGCTTTGTGGTGTTGGAGAAGACTCTTGAGAGTCCCTTGGACTGCAAGGAGATTCAACCAGTCCATCCTAAAGGAGATCAGTCCTGGGTGTTCATGGAAAGACTGATGTTGAAGCTGAAACTCCAATACTTTGGCCACCTGATATGAAGAACTGACTCATTTGAAAAGACCCTGATGCTTGGAAAGATTGAGGGTGAGAGGAGAAGGGGAGGACAGAGGATGAGATGGTTCGATGGCATCACTGACGCAATGGACATGAGTTGGAGTGAGCTCCGGGAGTTGGTGATGGACAGGGAGGCCTGGCGTGCTGCAGTCCATGGGGTCATAAAGACTCAGACATGACTAAGCAACAGAACTGAACTGATCCCCAAGGCTGGCCATTCCAGAAGATATTTGCAAGATAAATGGCCTTTTTACTTTACTTCCTCACCTCACCACCTCTCTGTTTTATAAAAGAACCTGGCATCCAGATCCCATAAGATGGTTATTTTGAGACATTAATCTGCCACCTTCTTGGTCTGCCAGCTTTCCGAATAAAATTGTATTCCTTGCCTCAATACTTCATCTCCGATTTATTGGCATGACTGAACTTGGAGTAACAGTTTGAGGTCGGGCCCAGGCACCAGTATTTTGTTAATTCCCTAAGTGATTCTAATGTACACAGGTTTGAGAACCATTGTTCTACCTTGTTAGCTTCTGCTCCTTTTTACCTTTCACTTCTTCCCAGACTTTCTTCCATACTTAGCTACCTAGACAACCATATTTACCCACTTCTTTTCATCATTCTAGGACCTCTTGACCTTCATTTTGCTGCCTCTTGCTCTCTTGCTCTTCTCCAGACTTGATACAAACCTGGCAAGATCTTCTGATCAATTTTCTTTCATGTCCTGTCTTCTGGCTATTCCCAATAGAACATCCACCAAGGTTACAAAAATACCTTGGCAAGAGACTAACTACCCACACACCATTTTCCTCCTTCATTTAAGCCCATCTCAAATCTGACAATCCACATAATCTTTCGCTCTTGGAACTCAGCAACATTCAATGCCTTGCTCTTGCTCTACATTTGGACTAAACACCTTACCCTAGCCATTTCTTTGTCCATCTATCCATTGTCTTTTCCATCACAGGATTTCTCAACTTCAAAACTATCACATGTAAGGCTAAATCACTCTTTGTTGTGGGAGGCTGTCCTATATATTAATAGAATGTTTAGCAGCATCTCTGGTCCCTGCTCAGTAGATGTCAGGAACAGTCTTCCTCCAATTTGTAAAACAAAAATGTCTCCAGACATTACCAAATGATCCCTGGGGAGAAGGAAGAACTGCCCCTCCATCCTGACACCCCATTGAAAACCACTGCTCTGTGTGTCTAAAACTACTTCAATTCAGTTCGTTCGTCTGCCATCTGGTGTATATTTACTTCCCAGTTTCAATTTCACCCAAGTTTACAATCCATTACTCTGAAGCATCTACTTCCTCCTGAGTTGGCAGCCTTCAGCTTTGATTCAACTTCACAAATGATGCCAACTCCAAAGCAGCTAAGACAGATCCTCACATCTGCTAGTCATCCTTAACCCTCCCGTTGCAGAGGAGCAACAATAATTTCTCCATTACATACCTTTGTTCCACAAAGACTGGCCTTATGCTATAAGCCCTGTGAACACCAAATTAATTTATAAAACAGTGGGAGTATTAATAGACAGAACATAGATCAGACCCTCTCTTAAAATTACAGATGCTAAGCTGGTTCCTGACTCTAAAACTCATGTACCTTCCTGAACAATTATTCATTTCTCCCTTTAAATAGGAATCATATGTTCTTGCAAACCCCTTTGAAATTTCAAATTGAGTGGAATTTCAATTCATTTTGAGTAACAATTCTTAATTATCTGAGCTAATGCAAAGGGGTAAAGCACAAAAAATTAAAAATTCACATAATACAAATTTAAGCACATACTGACACAAACACATATTCTCAAATTTTCAGAAATTAAAAGGTTGCTAAAAGTTATTAGACTGATTTTATTGTGTGACTCATAACTCATCCAAGTGAAGAATTGCTAATATGTCTGAGAATAACATTATTGGAAAAACACAACCAAAGAAATGACTTTCCATAGTTCTTTGTCATAATTGGAGATAATTTTAATGTTAAGTTTTTGGTCGAGCTAAAGAACAATTTTTATTTGCTTTATAATTGTCTATATTTTGTTACCTTTATTAAGCCCATATTATTTTACTATGGTAAACTATACATAATGTAAAATTTACCATTTTAACAGGGAGGCCTGGCGTGCTGCGAGTCATGGGGTCGCAAAGAGTCGGACACGACTGAGCGACTGAACTGAACTGGCTGGACTGAACCATTTTTAAGTGGACAATTCTGTGGCAATATGTGCATTCACATTGTTGTGCAGCCGTAACCACCATTCAATTCCAAAACTATTTCATCTACATAGGGCCTACATGGGGGCTCATTGTTAAAATGGCTCATTATGTTGACCTTGCAAACAAAGAATAAAATCACAGTGACCCTTGAGACTGACCAAATTTCCAAATAACATTCTGTTTTCCCACTGGCACCTGCCTTCTCAAGGCTACAAGAACACCTGATTTCAGACTTTTGGTTATGGGACCACAGGACTCAGCTACAGGCTAAAAATTAACCATCCCTTCAGAGAATTTTTCATTGGCAAGGGTATAAGAAAGACCCCATCAGAAAGGGAGGACGCTGGTTCTCCTTAAGGGCCAGGCATCCTCTCATTTCCCTCTAATAAATTTCCTTTTCTTTGCCTGACTGCCGGCTGGCTTTCTCTTTCTCCACACTCACCTTACAGTCTTCTCCAATGACAACAGGTTTTACTAGATACTGCCTCTCCTCTGCCTACTAATAATCTGCTAAATGTCATTTTAAATTAATTTCCTCTTGCTCTTACTGAAATAAATGTAAAGTCTACCAAAATAATTGTTTTCAAGGACAGCATTTATATAGATTTATTAATTCAACTTTCTTATACAAAAGGAGAATCCTTCTCTTTTCATAATCATGCTTCATACATTCCCACTACTCAATGCCTGACTCATCCTGACCTTCTTCCATCTCCCTGTCAACAGCCTAAGGGAACTTAACAGGTACAAGCCCCAAAGGCTCTTTTCTCCTGTTAGATCCAGAAACTAAGATAAAAGCAGTGATTTTCCTCACTTATCCTCAAATTGCACTAGAATTAAATTATACGATGATAATAGCATGAAGCTTTTTTGAGAATTCTTTTAAGACTCTGGGAGAAGATTGTGCATTATAAGGGAGAAATATAACAACAATATAATGAAATTTTGGTTTGGCCTGCTATAACAAAAATACCATAGACCCCTAGCTGAAGCAGCAAACATTTCCTTCTCACAGTTTTGGAGGCTGGGACGTCCAAGATGGAGGAACTGGCAGATTTGGTGTCTGATGAAGGACTGCTTTCTGGTTCATAGACACACATCTTCTCGTTGACTTTACATGGTGGGAGAAATGAGGGGTCTCTCTGGGGTCTCTTTTATAAGGGCACTAACTCGATGCATCAGGGTTCCACCCTCATGACCTAATCACCTCCCAAAGTCCCCACCCTCAAACTCTATCACAGTGGGAATTAGGATTCCAGCATATGAATTTTGGGAGGACATAAACATTCAGCCCATAGCACTGTTGCTATTTCTTGCTCAGATTTTAAAAGAAAGCCTCTCAGATCCCTGGATAAAACATTGACCTTACAGCTGTGTTTTTAACATAAACTGACGGGGAGAATTTATACATATGAATACACGTGGTTCTGAGCTGAAGGAAAAAAAAAAAATATCTGCTATTGTAAGGTCAGCGCATCATTGTACAGGTCATTCATTTTTTAAAAGTCCTTAAAAGCTGTCATTTTAAAAACTCACAACTCTCACCAGCTGAATATTTGAAACAGTACACTCTAGCATGTCAGGGAAGTCAAATTTCTTTCCTACAACTCTTAAGAGGCACCTCTTGAAACTTTCCAGTTAAGATTTTCAAAACTCTGTAACAAATAACAGCCCCAGAGGAAAGCCTATAATATAGCTGTCAGTGAACTTAACTTCCATCATAAAATGGAAATATTGTCAAGTATTTTGGGCTTTGGAACAGCTGCCACCTAACAACTATTCAGAAAAAAATAACCAAATCAGTTTAGGTCTCATCATAATTCCTGCGACTTTCAAGTTAAAGAGGATAGTCATTTTTTATGTATTTATTTGTGAAAACTACAATTACAAATTTCTCAAAAAACATATACATAGGTATACAGAGGGAAAAGTGATTCTTGGTAGTGTTACCAAAAAGATAAAAGCCAATTTTAAGTTAGTTCGTTTTTTTCCCTAATAGATAAAAGAATGAATTAACATAAGCACTCATTCATTTATTCAACACACTTCTACTGATGATCTATTATGTGCTAAGCAGTATGGAGCCCTGAAACAAAACTAAAGAAGGAAATGCTTTTTCCCCTCCTACAAATGGCCAAATAGATGTCAAAGGTGAGTGAATATTAAGACTACACCATAAAGAAAAGCAAACAACCCAAGTCACCAGGAAATCTAAACTCCTAGATTCATTTCCTTCACATTCCTCTCACCCTAACCTGTGACTTTCATTCAATGTTTTCCAAAGAAGAAAGATAAGCACTGAACAAGAAGATATTTGTACTGCCCTTTCCGTCAACATACAGAAATGAGGGCTTCATCTCACCTTGGATTCTTTATCACCCACCCAGAAAGTAATGGAGAAAGATAATGAATTAATGAGGAATAATTTGTAAATAACTTGGGAAATTTTTGCCAGTTACTATAACAAAAGAGAAGCCTCAAATTTTAAAAATTACCATGCTGGCTTCATCTTTTCCACTCTGAAAAACTCGGGAAGGGCAGCACATAACAGGCTATCATTCTTAGTAGCTATTCAGTGTACTTTTTTAATTGCAAGGGGAGATACTATTCATAAAAGTTCAAAAATGCCAAATGTATAATGCCCAACATGGCCAGATCTCTGTGATATTTGGTTGTTCCAGAGGTAAAGTTTCTCTAACTGGCCAGTTCACCGTTTTGCTCCCTGTTGTGGAAGATAAAGAAAGAAAACCTGAAAGGACATGCCTGTTTCTCAGATATTTGAGGGGGTCAATGAATGATTGTTGAAAGCTGAAAGGATGAACTGCTATTTCAGGGTTCTTGATGCATTAATGCAGGTAGGTACTTGATAAACTACCTACTAAATAATTCATTAGGTTTCTCTCAAGACTTCCTAATACATTTCTTGAGGATGAGATCTAGGGATTATCAGAAGAGTTCCTCATTCAAACACAGTATTCCCACAGCAGGGAAAGGAAAGGATAGACAAATTCAGAGAGCAACAATTGAAATATATACATTACCATGGTAAAATAGATAGCTAACAGGAAGTTGCTACATAGCACAGGGAGCTCAACCTGTGACAACCTAGAGGGGTGGGATGGGGTTGCAGGGTGGGAAGAAGCTTCAAAAGGGAGGGGACATTTGTATCCTTAGGGCTGATTTTAAGTTGCATGACCTGAAATGTTTGAAGGGAGAAGAAAGGTGAACAAAACCTTACCCCACAGGCAGGCTCATGTGCTCTGCCTGTGACTCTCCTGGAATTCTCCAGGCCAGAAGATTGGAGTAGGTAGCCTTTCCCTTCTCCAATGCAACCCTTTGATTATTTCACATTTTATTGAATATTCTTCTTCCCTAAGAACTATAATGTTCAAATCTTTCAATATCATATATGAGGCTCTCATGGGCTTCCCAGGTGGTTCAGTGGTAAAGAATCTACTTGCTAATGCAGGAGACATGGGATCGATCCCTGGGTCAGGAAGACCCCCTGGAGAAGGAAATGGCAAACCACTCTTGTATTCTTGCCTGGAAAATCCCATGGACTGGCCAGCTACAGTCCATGGGGTCACGAAAGAGTTGGACACGACTTAGTGACTAAACAAGAACACAAACATTGCCTCTCCAGCTGTTTTTCCATTTGGTTGATTGGTTGACTTTTTTGTTTTGGTTTGGTTTGGTGTTTGGGGTTGTGCGATTGGAGGGGGTTGGCTTTTTCCCGTGAGTTTATGGTTCTTACTATCCCCGGGTCTTTCCTCATTAAGTTGGCCTGTGCCTAGAAGGCACCCCCATTTCTTCTTTACCTTGAAACCTCAGTTCCGGCATCTCCTCTTCCAGCAAGCCTACAGAGTTGGCTATCCCCCTTTCTCACTCCTGTGATTACTCAGGCTATCCCAGCACGGCACTTCCAAGTTACGTTGTCATGATTCAACAGCTCCCTTACTAAAGCTCAGCACTTACTTACTCGTGCGTCTCTGAGACAGGCACAACCCAGCATACAGTAGGTACTCAGGAGATTTTGAATGAATGAATGAATGACTAGTGAACAACTGCCCATAGAGAAATCTTGCAGAAGCCAAGTTAAGAGTTAATGACCAAAAGTAACCCTCTATGCCTCTTTTTTACTTAGCCCCAGACTGAGCGACTTCACTTTCACGCATTGGAGAAGGAAATGGCAACCCGCTCCAGTGTTCTTGCCTGGAGAATCCCAGGGATGGCGGAGCCTGGGGGGCTGCTGTTTATGGGGTCGAACACGACTGAAGCGACTTAGCAGCAGCAGCAGAGAGCATTCTACCTGTAAGTGGGAGGAGAGGTGCTTTTTGGCCTCAGAACAGCACTGGCCTTGAAACTTACTTTGTGAGCAGAGCAAAGAGCTTGAGAGACTAACATCTCCCCTAACCTAGCCATCAAAACACTAGCCCAGCAGATACCAACAGTTCTCAACCCCATCACCACCACCACCATCACCAAGTTCTCAGCGACAAAAGAAGGTGAACTCCTGCCTGGAATTCTACAACTTCAGGGTATCTTCAAAGTTTAGGAATTTGTCTTTTAAATTCACGTAAATTTACCATTCTTTCCATAAAATGGAATCAGTCTTTGTAAATTAGTTACCAGGTAAATTACTTAATTCCCTAATTCATATATCCACACCTCAATTAGTCCAACTAATATTCCAGGAAGTTGCCCCATATTTATTTTATAGTCTCCCATCCTTTTCCAACTCCCCCAAGAGGTGCCTCATTAAGAAGTATGGGAAACATTATAGTTCCTCTAACGTACTATATTCTTAAAAACCAAGAATCAGCCATAATTAATGAAAAAAAAAACTAGAATAAAAACTGAGGGAGGAGGACTTTCATAAATTGAAAAAAACAAAGGTGTGTGTGTGGGGGTTGGGTTTTTGGTTTCTTTTTTTTTTTTTTCTTGCAAGGGGGGCTTGTCCTCAATGTGAAAGCTACATAAAACTTCACACTGTTATCTATCTAATGACTCTATAGTTAATTCACACTACCACCATCCTCATTCCCTTTAGAGTTTCCAATGAATCCTATTATTTCCACAGCACTTAAAGAAGAAAAAAGCATCTCCAGGTGCTTTCTCTCTTGGCATCACTTCATACAAAAAAGACTCAGATATATTTGCATATATGTAAAAAGATATTCAATAGAGCACTTTTTGAAGCAAGAGAAAAAAAAAAAAAAATTTTTTTTTTCTTGCAAGGGGGGCTTGTCCTCAATGTGAAAGCTACATAAAACTTCACACTGTTATCTATCTAATGACTCTATAGTTAATTCACACTACCACCATCCTCATTCCCTTTAGAGTTTCCAATGAATCCTATTATTTCCACAGCACTTAAAGAAGAAAAAAGCATCTCCAGGTGCTTTCTCTCTTGGCATCACTTCATACAAAAAAGACTCAGATATATTTGCATATATGTAAAAACATATTCAATAGAGCACTTTTTGAAGCAAGAGAAAAAAAAAAAAAACTTAAATGCCCGTCAAAAAAAGACTGGTAAAATAAATGACAGCACATGTCAACAATGGCATATCACTCAGAATATTATGAAGCCATCAAATAAGATGAGGTAAATCACTGCTACGTGTACAAGCATACATTGAAAGAGCTCCAGGGTCAGTGGTTAAAAGAAGAAAGCAAGGCAAAGAATGGATATAAACCCTACTGAACACACAAAAAAGAGAGAGGAGTTATTTATGTATTCATTCAATCCTATATTCATTCATTCAATCAATATATGGAATATTTCTATAAAGATTTACCAATGATTACCCCTGGGAAGGAAATGGCAACTCACTCCAGTACTCTTTCCTGGAAAATCCCTTGGATGGAGGAGCGTGGTAGGCTATAGTCCATGGGGTCACAAAGAGTCGGACACAACTGAACGACTTCACTTTCACTTTCACCCCTGGGAAAAACTAGGGGTTACTGAAGGGTAGACATCTACTTTTTATGATATACACTCTTATACCGCTTAGAGTTTTCACCCTACATTTTTCGGAAACTAAAACAAAAGCTATCTAGAGGAAGTACAGGCAAAAGCAAAGAGGAAGGCCAAGGCCAGTCTTGCTACCCCGCCCAACGCACAGCTTCCTGTGTCACAGCCCAGCAACCCAGGGCTGGTGTGGCCAGCTCCAACGTCTGCGGTTTCTCAACCTGGGAGGCACTGTGTTTTCAGTCAAGAAAAGTGGGACATCAAGGACCCTGGATGATTCAAGAAAGAGCCCCTATATCCAAAATGCAGATATATCTGTAATACAGATGATTCACTTTGCTGTACAACAGAAACTAATACAACATTGCAAAGCAATTATACTAAGACAGTAAAATAAATGGGCTTCCCGGGTGGCTCAGACGGTAAAGAATCCACCTGCAATGAGGAAGACCGGGGTTCGATCCCTAGGTTGGGAAGATCCCCTAGAGGGAGGGCATGGCAACCCACTCCAGTGTTCTTGCCTGGAGAATCCCCATGGACAGAGGAGTCTGGCAGGCTACAGTCCATGGGGGTCATATAGAGTCAGACACAACTGATCGACTAAGAACAACAAATAAAATTTAAAAAAAAAAAATGCAGAGCCTCTTCCCACATTCTTTCATTTTTATCTTCATGCATTATACTTTTAATTAAGTCCTATCTCACAGCTTCTATTTCCTTTCCCTATAAACTTTAAGAGGTCATCTCTATCTACAACCCCATCCTCTGTTCAAAATAATTCATGTGTTGCCAAGACTGTGGTCAAAGAAAATGTTTGTGAAGGGCTTTGCCTCCACACTGAGGACCAAACCACCTTGACAACAGGGGTTCTTGACAAAAAACTCTGGGGAAAAGGCCCATTCTCTCCTGGCCCAGCTGGCTAATTTCCGAGGAGGAGTCCTTCTAATGGTATTAACCTCACAATAATGTAGGAAGCATTATCAGTATTTAAGGGGCTTCCCTGGAGACTCAGAGGTAAAGAATCCTCTTGCAATATAGGAGACGCAAGGGATTCAGGTTCAATCCCTGGGTCAGAAAGATTCCCTGGAGGAGGGGATAGCAACCAACTCCAGTATTCCTGGGGCTTCCCTGGTGGCTCAGATGGTAAAGCATCTGCTTGCAGTGTGAGAGACCCAGGTTTGATCCCTGGGTCAGGAAGATTCCCTGGAGAAGGAAATCGCAACCCACTCTAATATTCTTGCCTGGAGAATTTCATGGACACAACAGCCTGGCTACAGTTCATGGGGTCACAGAGTAGGCCACGACTGAACCACTAACAGGAACTAACCAGTATTCTTGCCTGAAGAATCCCATGGACAGAGGAGCTTGGCAGGCTGCAGTCCATAGGGCTACAAAGAGTCAGACATGACTGAAGTGACTGAGCATGCACGTTCCGGTATTCAGAGTGACCCTTAAGTGAAATTAGATCAGAGTGCCCCTTAAATGAAATTAGACCAGTGTACTTGAGCCAGTCCATACCTTGGAGCCAAGAGGAATAATTAAAGGAGTGGATGTTTTATTCTTTAGTGTTTAATAGAATACATAACAAGTCACATAATCAATGATTCATTGCTTCACACACAGGGAGGAAAACAGTATTGAGTATTTCTGTTATACAACTGGTTGTGAACAGAGAGAACCAAAATTTCTAGAACATTTCTTTAGATGGTTGAAGAAATCCTCACTTTAAGTTTGGGCATGTCTGAAAAGAACTTCGTCAGTTTTTAAAATAAAGAAGGATTGTTTTTTCCTTGGGTTTCTGTTTTGTTAGAAAGTCTGTTAATTGTATGATGATTTTTTTCCCTCTTTCTCCTTCAATCACTGAGGAAATGGCTCAGTGATCCATATCACTGAGCATATAACATGTTCAACAATTTCATAATCCCAGGTAACTCTGTGGGAATCTTACATCGTCTCCCAGATAAGAGTTTTTCAGATGCCCAGAAAAACTTAAATAACACATAATTTATAACTTCAAAATTAACATCCATAATGGATATTTTAACCTTTGTCATTAAATGTCACAAATGCTGTTTGAGTGATCATAAATGAATTGTCATTTGTATTCAATAGTAATAGCAAAATTCACCTGCCTATGAAGTCACAAAGACAGTTGTATAATAGTTTACATTACAATTATGTCCACATACTTCAAAACACGTTTAAGCTTTTTTTAAAAAACTTGGGGGAAAAAAAATCACAAAATGTCTAAGGTGACAAGAATTCTTGATCAACTAGTTCAGCTTCCTACCACATGAGATTATACTGTAATATAAATATTCTGGTTGAATTTCTTTCATGGAAGTTTCAAGGGTCCCAGTAGAGAATATTAATCTTCAAACATTAATCCTTTTAGATGTTTATTGTCCAAAATTGTGATGAGGAAAAGTTAACTTCAACATAGCATGTTTCTGGCTTTAGGAAGGCTTATTTTAGGTACAATAGCCACTGGAACTGGTTGAATTTCTTCCATGGAAGTTTCAAGGGTCCCGGTAGAGAATATTAATCTTCAAACATTAATCCTTTTAGATGTTTATTGTCCAAAATTGTGATGAGGAAAAGTTAACTTCAACATAGCATGTTTCTGGCTTTAGGAAGGCTTATTTTAGGTACAATAGCCACTGGAAACAAGAATATTTTATTTCTCAAGAGAGAGATTTAGGTCATCTAAGAAAACTAATTCAGTTTTTAAATGAGTTATAATAAGGAAAAACAGGAAAAAAAATCCAAAGAATTTACTCTGGTAGGTTTAGAATAAAAACATTCAGTTCACAATAAAAATTTTAAGTTAACTGAGTAAAGTACTTATGATTTAGACTATAAAAGAAATTCTTAGGGAATTCAACCCCAGTCAATACTTTTCTAAATACCTGTACTATCATTTAGCATTTTTCATGTGGAGTACAAAACTGTTTTTTTGAGTATTAGATTAGAATTTACCATAATTTGAAAAGTAAAAAACTATCAAAGCTTCAACTTACATGGCTTTCATGTAATAACATTACAAGGAAAAATCTAATAAAAATGGAAATGTGTCATGAGCACTGCCAGTTGCCCATTTTGACTGAGAATTCAGATTATGCATTTCCCCAGAGAAGCAGCAGGCTATACGGATCTGGTTTGAAAGAGAAGACAATTTGGGCTAGTATTAATACAAATTACTTTGCTATCAACACCAAAACCAAATAAAACACAAGAATAAAAATTGTCTTGAATGGGAAAAAAAATTTAAGTTTCACACATTCAAGGAGTATTTTCCAAAACACATAATCTGAAACATTAAAATGAGCATGGATCATAGTTCTACATGTATTAAAAAACAGACAATTTGTCAAACTCTTGGTGCAAAAGCACTGGATATGGTACCTGTTTTTCTAACCACCACTGTCAACTATTCTTTTCAAAAAGTTAAATTTGTTATTAAAATCTCAGTAGTATTTATGGACAAAATGGTAGTTGAGCCATTATATATGTAAATACATACTGCACTGAGTCAGATGAATGCAGTCATAATTTCTGAATAAATTTATGACACTCTTCCAAGTTACTGCATGTCTTTGGAGGGCTTACTCACATGTACCCTCAGAATCTCATCCAACCTACAGATGACAATCAACACTCCAGCCCGTGATGTAGGCCACTAAGGTTCCTTCCGTGGCTCAAAGCACATGGTGAATAAGGGACCCAGGAGGGCAGTGGCCAAGTCATCTGACCTCGGTTACAGGGTCCACCCAAGGGAAACATGAGTTTCCTACCCAGCCTTTACTTTGGGGTGAAGATAGAATTTTTCACGTATCAACTTCCAGCTTTAGAGAGGACAGTCATCATATGAAAAGAAGTCAGTTTACTGTCTCTAACGGTTCAATTCCCAGTTTTTCAGCTAATGAAAGAAGGAGGGGAGACCTGCAGGCCACCAGGGATGTCAGGAAGGAGTAAAATTTTGCCAAGCAGTGGAACAGTCAACTCAAAGTTTTACAAGATAAAACTTTTTAGACTTGAGTAGCAGAGACAAAACTCAAGCAGTTTCCCATGACTCCTGGAGTTGAGCAGATTTAACAAGGAAAATCAGAAGCTCAGAGTCTTGCCATATGTCAGTGACTTTGATCTGTCCCCAAGATGTTCTCAATTATGTGCTTTGTGTTGCACAATACAGAAGACCACATGGGGTACAGAAATCTCTGTGATACTCACTTTTGGCCAGTGGGTGACATTCCTAAATCATTTCAGGTTTGAAACAGGGGCATGTTCTAATGCGTTACCTAGTCTGAAAACATGCTCAATACCAGCAAATATGACTTCCTGAATTTGTTTCTGCTTCCTTTAAAATTACAGTCTTTGTATATAAAGCTAACTTTACTTTTCTAAAAATGAACCTCCAGTGAAAGACCTCAAGTCCTTTTTTCCCTCAATAAAAAAAGAAAGGAATTAGTGGATTAAAAATACAGGTACCTTGGTTTACAAAGATAGTTAATCAACATATTAGAATACAACTAATAGCCAAGCAAAAAGAATGCAGTAAATTCAGCTTCATAATTATGCAGTTTTTTTCCTAACCCAATTTCCCCATAGACAAGGATATAAGAAACTCATCAAAGCATGTTGCTTTAGTATATACACCATCTGATGCAAGTTACTAGGGTAAATACAGGAAAGTTTATAGCATTTAGTAAATGAATTAAAAAACTAAATGATTCATGTAAAATGTTTATATATGGTATATACAGACTGGATCACATGAGGCTAAGAATAAAACTATTTCAATTCTTAACATCTGTTACGGACATATAGGAAGATACAGTACAAGATTCATTTTTAAAAAGAAGAAAAAAATAGTGCTAATTTCCACACTGAAAAGACACTTACAAAATCTTTTAAAAACATACTTCAGAGAATGATGCTGAAACAAATGAAAAAGGAAAGGCTTCTCCTTAATCACAGAATATCCAAAGGAGCCTCACAGCATGAAAGATAAGGATTCATTTCCCTTCACTTACAGTGTAGATAGGATATACAGTGGGAATTTATTCCATGGTAGAGTAAAGGTATAAGGCAACCAGGTCTCCTTCTGCTTTAGCTGCATTTACCTGGGACACCATTTTATTGCTCAGCTCACTTTGAAGTACTTATTTGCCTTCATTTAAAAATGTTCCCACTTTCCAGTTATCTACAGATGGCAGCCCTCAGCATTTCTGCTTCTCTGTAGCTCTGTCATTTGGAAAGACTCACCTTCACTTCAAACCACCTGCATCAAAAGGGCATTTTCAGGTTTGCCCAGAAGTCAACATTGGCTGGGCTTGGAGAAAATAAGGATTTTTTAATAAGAAAACTAAATCTAAGTAACTCAAACATAGTTTGCTCAAGGTAATAGATTTTAATCAACAAGAAAATAAAAGTTCAAAAACTAAAACCCTATTGGGTAACTCTTTGGTTAGGTTACATAAGTATCAGCAACTTCTAAGTTTAGGACTCAAAACAGTTAGTTCAATCAACTGCCAGGTAAGAGGAGATCTGTGATTGATCTTTACAAAACGTTCTGCATGTTTCTTGCCTGCTATTTTGTTAATGCGCAAGTACTCAGACGGATGGTACAAACTTCCAACTGTCAACAATAAATGAGTGTATCTGCTCCCCCCCTTTCCCACCCCTCTTACCCTTCTCCTTCCTCCCTCCCCACCCTACCCCCCAA
>SJYT01022388.1:169608-241212 GCA_006410635.1 Cephalophus harveyi
TCCTCCCTCCCCACCCTACCCCCTAAGTCTTACGAGCTAAGGTACTACTGCTATTCACTGCAGGAAAACGGGCTTTCCCAACACGCACGACGTGTGTTACCACCCAGCTCCGTTTACAGTCACAGCAGTACTTGGTGACCTGGGCCGTCATGCTCTCTTTCCCTTTCTTGCCAATAAAGACTGCCATGTCAAGCCGTCGAAAACCAAGGGCTTCGGGCGCTGAGCCCAGTTGAAAGGGTGCCTCCTCAGGCAGGAGGGGAACTTCCTGCAAGTTTAAGCCACAGGCGAAGATCTTTAAATCGGCACGGAAGCCAGAGGCGCCTCCGTAGAGCCAGCACGAGATTCTTCTCCTACTTCTACCTGTAACCTTCAGAACTTTCTTCGCGTGCAGTCACTGAACTGCCTCCGCACTGAACTCATTCCGGCTCGGCTCCGGAGTCCTCCGTTCAGCCTTCTAAAACTCTACCTTTAAAGAAGGTCAAAAGACTGCGTAATGAATGACCTTTCGAAACTAAACTATTCCCAGAGTGCTACCAAGTCTCTTAAACCGCGAGTGAGTCATCAGGGCTTTGAGAAGATTTCAAGGAATCTTCTATACAAGTGGACAAGGTCCAATCAGGGTCGGAACAATTCAATCGTTCCCGGCTACTCGGTGGCTTTGTAGCCACACTGCCCCACCCCACCCCCCGACTAGATCCAGACTGAAGGACAATTCGGGGGGAGGGTTGGTCTGGGGCCGGGGGCAGAGGAAACATGGGGTGGAGGGGTACGTCTGGGCTCTCTCTTTCAGTGGGGTCCGGAGAAGACGAAGAAGCCGAGAGGATCTGAGGCTGCAGCCTGTAAAGTGAGGGGGCAGTGGGTCTACGGGAGGGGGGGAACGGGGAAACGCGAGAACGCGGTGGGTCGGAGGGGAAATCTAGAGTCCCCTCCAGGGCAAAAAGGAAAGGAGGGAAGGGCGCGCTGGAGTCGCCAGGGGGAGCGGGGAGCTCACTCCCTGCAGAAGACGTACTCGGTGTAGCTAGTCCAGATCTTGTCCTCGCTCTGGTCGGTGCTACCCGCGAAGGCGCAGGTGCCCGTGGAACTGCACGCCACCATGTGGAAGCCCGACTCGGACAGCTTGTCGAAGGCCTGCTCCAGGAAGTTGAATTTGAGGTAATAGCGCGAGGTGTAGCGCTCCGGGGGCCGGTCGGGGTCCCGGCTCTCGTTCAGGGTGTCCCCGAACACCTCCTTGGCCAGCGACGTCTTGCCACACACGGTGATGCGCGCCACTCGCCGGAACTTGGCGTCTGCCTGCGCGTCCCGCCCGATCGTGTAGGAGCCGCGGTAGCCGATGGTGATGTAGCCCGAGCGCCGGCTGCCGTCCAACGACTGCGACGGCGTAAGCAGCGGGCCCGCCGCGCCCCCGGACGGGCTGCGGCTAGCAAGCTCCAGCGTGGGCGAGGGCGCCCCAGCCGAGGCGCCCTCCTGCTGCTCCGGCTCTGCGGAGCCGAGCGGCAGCAGATCGTCGCCCAGCGAGCCCTCCTTCTGCACCCCGCGCCGGGAGTGCGGCGGCGGCGGCCCGGGGCCGGGCTGCTGGGGCGCCCCGAGGCGGCGCACGAGCTCGGGCAGTTCGAAGTACTCGGCCTCGCGCTGCAGCCGGCTGCGCTCGGGGAAGTAGTCGGGCAGCACGAGCTGCAAGTCCCGCAGGTAATCCAAGATGTAGCGGAAGAGGAAGCCGTCTCGGTCCAGAAAGAAGCGGCCTTTGCTGTCCCGGGCTAGCTCTTGCGGCTGCTGCTGCGTGAACATGCGCCAGAGCAGCGAGTCGGGCACCGACACCACCGTGCAGCGCCGGGTCACATACACCTGGCCCCCCACATTCAGCTCCACGATGTCGGGGAAGAGTGGCGGCTCCGCCGAGGACGACGAGGAGCCGCTGCCGCCGCCGCCACCCCCGTTGGGTAATCCACGAGTGCTGTCGGCCAGAGCCATGGCCAAGAGGTGGCCGGGGCCGCCGCCGCCGCCTTTCTCGGACGCTCACTCAGCCCTGCGCCCGGGCCGCCGCCGAGAGCCGCGCGGAGCCGAGCGCACGATGCGAGCGCGCAGCTGTGCGCCCCCGCGAGCCCCGCTGCGCTCCGCCCGGCTCGCCCGCGCGCTCCAGGGGAGTGCCGGGTGGAAGCCGGCGCGCCGCTTAAGTAGAGCCGCCCGCCCGGGCGCCGCGGCGCGCAGGAGGCGGGGGCGGCTGCGGAGCGGCGGAGCCTCGCTCCCCGGGCGGGAGGGGGTGGTGGAGCGGGGAATCGATTTGCATCTTAAACGCTGACGCCGCGGCTGGCGGCTGGCTCCACCCCGGCTCGCGCGCAGCCTGGGGGCCCCGACTTCCCTATCGCCCCGTCGCCCCGCACTCTAACGCCTTCCCGCTCCCGCCCAACTTTATTCCTCCTCCCAAGTGGAAGGTCCTGGGCCCGGCCCCTGGGGAAGAGGGGCCTTCTTTGGAGGGGCAGTCCGGTGCGCCTGCTCCTCTCCTAACTGCACCCGGGGACTGTGGAAGAAGCAAGTAAACTTTCCAGTTCCCCCAACCCGGGCAGTGGGAGTGCCTTGGCCACCCCTCTCCCCCGGAAACAAGCCGCTTGAAACACTGGAACTGTGGCGCCGTAAACACACCGGTCGTCGCTTCGCTGAAAGTTCTAGAGAGAAACCAAAAAAATCTGGAGAGGTGGTAGGGCCGCCCCCAGCCCGGAGGCAGCTAGATTTTGTTCGCGTGTACGAGTAGCCTCGGAAAAAAATCCCGGAAACAAAAAGCTAACCTCGGTATCCTGCTCTCCCGTAATTTGTTTTCTGGGCCAAAAGGCAAACTCATTAGTTAGGAGACCTCAGAACTGGAGGAAACGGGTTGAAATGGCAAAGAGGGAGACCTCGGGGCAAGCTCCCTTCTGAGTAGCCGTCGCGGTGTCCTCCCCGCTTACCCTCCCCTTCGAGGCCAGGTTGAAGAGCTGTACAAGGTGCCTAAGGGAAAGCCCCGTCTCCCTTCTCCGCACCGGGCTAATGGCTCTGTGAGAGTTTTGAAGATCTCACTGAATTTAGAAGACCTGCCTTTCAAACCTTGCGTCTTTATTCTCGCAGAGGTCCTTGCGCCCCTGCTCCCCGCAGGCCTGGGTCATTCCCTTCAGCCCTTGCCGAGTTCCCTCGAGTCGACGTCCTTGTGCTTTTGAAGGCCTTCTCCAGACCTCATTTGGTCTTGTAACTCCTACCCCCTTTACAGTGCAGCACACAAGTCTCCTCCGGGAAGCCTTTCCTGACTTCTCAGGCGAGTGGGCCTCGGGTTGCTCCTTCCATGTACCCTAAAGCCCAAACACAATATGAAATTTCACATTTCTGAGTGATTATCAGATTTCTGACTTTAGCAGATAAAGTGCTCCTGAGCACTTCAGAAAGAGGACAGAAGAGAGTAGTGCAGGAGGTGTTTTTTGTTGTTCAGAGCCCAGGTGATGTCAGGTTCTTGGTGACGTCGTGGACTGTAGCACTGCCAGGCTCCTCTGTCCTTCACTATCTCCCAGAGTTGGCTCAAACTTATGTCCATTGTGTTGTAATGCTATCTAACCATCTCATCCTGTGTCCTCCCCTTCTCCTGCCTTCAATCTTTCCCAGCATCAGGGTCTTTTGCAATGAGCTGGCTCTGCATCAGATGGCCAAAGTATGAAAGCTCAACTTCAGCATGTCCTTCCCATGAATATTCAGGTTTGATTTCTTTTAGGATTGATTGATCTCCTTGCAGTCCAAGGGACTCTTTAAGAGTCTTCTCCAACACCACAGTTTGAAAGCACCCGTTCTTCAGCGCTCAGCCTTCTTTATGGTCCAGCTCTCACATCCATACATGACTACTGGAAAAAACATAGCTTTGACTATATATACCTTTGTTGGTAAATCGTGAAGTCAGTGGATATTTGTTGTGCGCCAGCTGTTTGGCTGCACCCGGTAGAAGAATGCAAGGTTGAATACGCTCCAAAGAGCTTTCACTGTAGCTGGGTAGGCTAGAGTTAGAAGTCTGAGCAGTTTATCAGATCAGCGTGAAGCACAGACTGTCAATCAGTGTAAATCAGGCAAGATCTTTGTTCTTGATGATAATGTTTCCCCTTCTGTGTAACTACCCAATGAGCTTTACAGTCTCCTCACGGATAAGCGTCATTTTTACTTTGAAATGTTTATGTCTGCTGAACAATTATCTCATTCATGTCAGTGTGCTGAAATAAGATCAAGCCCCAAATCAGCTCACTTAATTGCAAGGACAGATTCTGATACTGAATATATTTGACCACTCTCTTTTTGTTTGTTCTTGGGTATAAATAATAGCTGACACAGAAGTTCCAAGTTCCAATGCTGATTTTCCAGGGCTGTGCTCTTTGTTAAATCAGTGTCAAAGCCCTAAAGAAACCAGTCTCTTTTTTGTAAATCCAAGAAAAGCCTTCTTTGTATCAATTCTGTACATATTTTTGTATCATTTCTTTGTTCATCATTTTAGCAGCAAATCCTGTCAGTTCTGCCTTCAGAAATTCTTCCGGGCTGTTAATGTTTCACCACTTCCCAGCCACCACCTGGGACCAAGCCACCCACTGGACTCCTAACTGCTTCCACCTTGGCCTCCTACTGACCTTTATCACCAGATCCAAAAGAGGGATCCTATTTTAACTAAGTTAGATCATGTCACTGTCCAGAGCCCCTCACTGGCTTCTCATCTCACCAAAGAGTAAGAACCAAAGTCCTTTCATTGCTTACAATACTCTACTAGATCGAAGCTGCCCCACTTGGACCTCTCAGACCAGCATGCGTGCTAAGCTTCAGCAATGTCTGACACTTTGTGACCCCATGGACTGTAGCCTGCCAGGCTCCTCTGTCCATGGGATTCTCCAGGCAAGAATACTGGAGTGGGTTGCCATGCCCTCCTCCAGGGATCTTTAGACCCAGGGGTACAACCTGGGTCTCTTAAGTCTCCTGCTTTGGCAGCTGGGTTCTTTACCTTTAGTGCCACCTGGGCAACCCTCTCAGAGCCCTTGCCATTTTCCCATGAACTCTTGCTTTAACTTGGTGGCTCAGATGGTAAAGAATCTGCCTGTAATGCAGGAGACCTAGGTTGAAATAGGAAATGGTAACCCACTCCAGTATTCTTGCCTGGAAAATTCCATGGACTGAGAAGCCTGGTGGGCTGCAGTCTATGGGGTCACAAAGAGCTGGATACCACTGAAGCAACTTAGCACACAGAAGGGGCTACACTTCTTGCTTGCTTTAACCAGGTTTACCCTCTACTCCCCCTACTGTTCGCTCAGGGCCTTTGCACTTCCTGCTCTTTCTCCCTTCTTCCTCATCTTGTTCAGCTGTGTCTCCCTTCTCATCTTCTCCAGGTCTCTGCAGCAAGCCCTTCCTTTGATCACCCCACTTAAGCAGCACGACCCCACCCAGGCAGAACCATGTACCCTGCTTTATTTGTTTGCTGTTTGTTTCCCTACATTAGAATATAAAGTCCAAGAGATTAAAAATTGGGATTTGGTCAATTCAGCACCAGAGTGCTGGAACAGTGCCTGGAACAGAACTGGCATATAATAGACATTGGATAACTGTTTCTCACTTGTTTATCCCACTAATGTTTATTAAAGGTCTACTACTATGTTCCAGACAACATGTTTAAAAAAATAATCTCTGCTCTCTGGGGGCTTACAGACCTGTGAGGGAAACAGATAATAAGTAAATAGATGAGTATATCTACTTCAGGTAGCAATAAATGCCATGAAGAAATAGAAATGTAAAATGAGATAGAGAGACTGGTTGGTGAAATAAGTTCTGGGAAACTACAGTATATGAGAATATACATATGTATCTGTGAAGAGCCAACTCACTGGAAAAGACCCTGATGCTGGGAAAGATTGAGGGAAGGAAGAGAAGGGGGCAACAAAGGATGAGATGGTTGGATGACATGACCGACTCCATGGACATAAGTTTGAGCAAACTCTGGAGATAGTGAAGGACAGGGAAGACTGGTGTGCTGCAGTCCATGTGGTCACAAAGAGTGGGACATGACTGAGCAACTGAACAACAACAGTGTGTACAGACTGGCTGGGAGCCTCTCCAGGAGAGTGGCATTTGAGCTGAATAATAAGAGAGACAGCCATGGGAAGTTCTGAAGGAAGGGCATTTCAGGCAGAGGGCAGAGCAAGGGAAAGGAGTCTGGGTTAGGAATGAGCTTGGTATGTCTCACAGTGGAATCTTGTCTGCTGTATCGTCTTCATGTATCCTGTGATCGCCAGAGTACTCTTGAAGAGACAGAACAAGCTCACATGTGAGCGATACTGTATATGCCCAGACATCTTCAATCTCCATCACTTCACACATTCATCTGTCAGAGGCTGGCCCACTGCACAAAGTCATTGGGATTTCCTTACAGAAGTCTCAGTTGTGCATGAGAGGAATAATAATGAATGAAACAGGTGATCCCAGACTGAAGGAATAGTTTTCTGGTTAATTTTGTAATGTTCTATTTCCTGCCTACTGGTTGGTGTCATGAAATTCAAGAGGAAATAAAATAGGGAACTTTAATGCTGGGACTTAATGGGCTGGGTGTTTACAGAGGAGGGGAGGGCCATAACTCTTTAGGTTCTTCAGTAGATTAAATATGCTTAATTGTCAGAGGGTAAGGCAAGGAGATCCAACCAGTCCATTCTAAAGGAGATCAGCCCTGGGTGTTCTTTGAAAGGAATAATGCTAAAGCTGAAACTCCAGTACTTTGGCCACCTCATGCAAAGAGTTGACTCATTGGAAAAGACTCTGATGCTGGGAGGGATTGGGGGCAGGAGGAGAAGGGGACGACCGAGGATGAGATGGCTGGATGGCATCACAGACTCGATGGATGTGAGTCTGAGTGAACTCCGGGAATTGGTGATGGACAGGGAGGCCTGGCGTGCTGCGATTCATGGAGTCGCAAAGAGTCGGACACGACTGAGCAACTGAACTGAACTGAACGGAAGGGAAGTTCAGATGGTAGAGAATCTGCCTGCAATGCAGGAGACCTGGGTTCAATCCATGGGTTGGGAAGATCCCCTGGAGAAGGGAATGGCTACCCATTTCAGTATTCTTGCCTGGAGAATTCCATGGACAGAGGAGCCTGATGGGCTACAGTCCATGGGGTTGCAAAGAATCGGACATGACTGATCGACTAACACTTTCACTTTTCAAGGGTAGATTTGGGAAGCCACTGCATCTCGTCTCAGTCCAGTTTCTAGTGATGGATGCGTTGATGGTGATTGTTTCTTTTCAAGTGACTGTGTACTTTTCCATATAAGAGACGGAGCTCTGTCCTTTCATCCTAAAATGTAGGGTATTGGCTACATCCTTGTACCTACTTTCTCATCTGATTTGTATCTCTTCCCCAACTATTGCCTTTTCTTCCAACCAGCTTCCTACCCCCAGTGCACACAGTAAATATTATGCACACCAAAGAGTTGAGAAAAGAATGAAGAAGATTAAGAGAAATGTAAAGTTTAAAAGGGAGAAAGGACTGGGGTGAAATGAAGTGAGTGCCTCTGAGGACTGAATAAATGTAATATATGTGAAAACGATCTGTAAGCTGTAAAGCACCATTCAAGTGTCAGAATCAGGATTTTTACTGCCTATCAAGATTGAGAAGTCTACTCAATAAATACTGAATGAATAAATGAATGGCAGAAACATGAAAATGAATGCTGTGAGGAAAGAGGGGAAGAGACAGAATCACAAATTGTCCCAAACAAATGTTTAGCTCATTCATCATCTTCCCAATATATGTGAATCTTATCTGTACACAGGTTTTAAAAATCATTGATTTTTTTGTACACAGGGAGAGAAAAGTATGAAATTCAGAGAGATTAAATATCATTAAGCTTAAGTGAACCAGGGGATAAAATAATCTCAATAAATAACTGGTAAAAGATATGCCAATAACTAATTTTAAAAATGAGAGTGAAAATGTTCTGTGAGGAACACTGCTGAAATATTAGGTTGAGAGAGTAGAGAAAATCACAACATTGTGATTATATGTTTTATACCTGAGAACCAGAGAAACAAAAAACAATTTGGAAATTTTTTAATTTTCATTTTTGTATCCTTATAGACAGTTTCGAAGCTTTTCTAGGAAATAAGTAATCATATGATAGCATTTATATAGTACTTACTATGTGCCAGCCCTGTTGATAGAACTATATGTGTATTAGTATATTTAATCCTCACAATAACTCTATGGAGTTGGTACTATTACTGCCTGATTTTTAAAAGATCATGAGTGCAAATAAATGGTGGAGCTGGGATTTGAACCCAGACAGTCTAACTTTAGAATATATATAACTGTATATATGTATATATAAACACATCTATGAATGCTTTATATGTAGGAAAGAAATAGGTTCTATGATTCTCCCACTTTACAGATGATGAACCCAAGGCAAAGAGAGGTTAGGCAATGTGACCAAGATAATGCAGCCAGTTAGCCCTGCTCAGAGCAAGAATGGTGTTCTTTTCTTAAAATGATTTTATTTATTTATTTGTGGCTACGCTGGGTCTGGAGAAGGCAATGGCACCCCACTCCAGTACTCTTGCCTGGAAAATCCCACGGATGGAGGAGCCTGGTGGGCTGCAGTCCATGGGGTCGCCAAGAGTCGGACACGACTGAGCGACTTCACTTTCACTTTTCACTTTCATGCAGTGGAGAAGGCAATGGCAACCCACTCCAGTATTCTTGCCTGGAGAATCCCAAGGACGGGGGAGCCTGGTGGGCTACCGTCTATGGGGTCACACAGAGTCGAACACGACTGAAGCGACTTAGCAGCACGCTGGGTCTTCGTTACTGTACGTAGGTTTTCTCTAGTTGTGGCGAGCGGGGGGCTACTCTAGTTTCAGTGCACAGGCTTCTCTTTGCGGTGGCTTCTCTTGTTTCAGAGGAGGGGCTCCAGGGTGCACAGGCTTCAGTAGTTGCAGCTTCTGGGCTCTAGGACGTAGGCTCAGTCGTTAAGCTGCACCCACTTCATTGCTTCACAGCACGTCAGATCTTCTGGGGCCAGGGATCACACCTACACTAGCAGGCAGAATCCTTACCACTAAGCCACCATGGAAGCCCAGGAATGGTATTCTAATGTCCATGGGCTTCTGATCTACAGCAGAGGTCCTCAGCCCTGGGAGTTGTGGGCAAGTACAGGTCTGTGGTCTGTTAGGAACCAGATCACACAGCAGGAGGTGAGTGGCTGACAAACAGGCAAAGCTTCATCTGCATTTACAGCTCTCCCCATCATTTGTATTACCCACCTGAGCTTCACCTCCTGACAGATCAGTGGTGGCATTAGATTTTTGTAGGGGTGCAAGCCCTCCTGTAAACTGTGCATGAGAGGGATCTAGGTTGCTCACACCTTATGAGAATCTGATGCCTGAGGATCTGAGGTGGAGCTGAGGTGGTGATGCTAGCACTGGGGAACAGCTGCCACGCAGTCCCATCACCCCTGGAGTCAACCGTTCAGTTACAGGAAAACATCCGGGCTCCCACTGATTCTGCATTGTGATGAGCTGTATAGTTGTTTCCTTATATATCACAATGTAATACTAATAGAAATGAAGTGCACAATAAATGTAATGGGCTTGAATCATCCTGAAAGCATCCCCCCTCCCCAGTCCATGGAAACATTATCTTCCACAAAACTGGCCCCTGGTGCCAAAAAGGTTGGGAACCACTGATTTACAGGATCGGTAACCAGAAACTCAAAGTAGCTGCTGAGAATGAACTAGGAATTGGGAAGGAGTTCAGTCTCTGGCTCTCGTTTCTCCTTCTATCAATGGCCAAATCCTGACTCAAGTAGGAATCTGCAGGGACACACTGAGCCCACAGACTGAATGGACACACTCTTGTCCTACTTGTCACCCAACTGAGTCCTACACATGATAAGTATGATTTTATTTCTGGCTATATGAAATATCGTTATGGTTTGCAAAGAACCAGATTTATAGTATGTTTATTCAGTCTTATTCTGAACTCATTTACTCTGGACAAGGATAAAGTGAGTCCATGGAAACTGTTGAGATCTAGGTTCCAGTACTCAAAAGCAAGTAGTAGTCACTGCTCTTCTGGGGCTTGTAAAATTGAACAAACGTATTCTACTTTGGTGGTGTTAGATGTCAAACTGAGCACAAAAATAACTGGACCTCACACAAATGGGTGAGGCTGAAATTACCATCACTGATGTTCCATATGAATCTGAAGGCTTTGGTTTCAAATTGTGACCTGAAACTTAGAGGTTAATTACACATGAGTTGTCATGTTCTGTTCTAGTGCTTCACTGTCTTGAGGGCTTTCATATTGTCATGATGATTACAATTTCAGGAGGTGTTATTCAACAGCGTCACACATGAAGAAAGAAGCTCGGAAAGGTTAGGTGACTGACATTGCTCTCATCTGCTCTTCTGGGGCTTGTAAAATTGAACAAACGTATTCTACTTTGGTGGTGTTAGATGTCAAACTGAGCACAAAAATAACTGGACCTCACACAAATGGGTGAGGCTGAAATTACCATCACTGATGTTCCATATGAATCTGAAGGCTTTGGTTTCAAATTGTGACCTGAAACTTAGAGGTTAATTACACATGAGTTGTCATGTTCTGTTCTAGTGCTTCACTGTCTTGAGGGCTTTCATATTGTCATGATGATTACAATTTCAGGAGGTGTTATTCAACAGCGTCACACATGAAGAAAGAAGCTCGGAAAGGTTAGGTGACTGACATTGCTCTCAGGTATGCAAATGGTGCCTTTCAGGAAGCTGGGATGTAGTGCTGGGATGCAAATGGATGCTTCCTGACTCCACATACAGTGCTCTTCAAATCCCTTAGCAGCCTTATCAAATCTGCTCCATGTAATACCCCCAATGAAGGCTGGCATTCAAAATAATCACCTTGCAGACTGTAGGCTTCTTTGAGAGATGTCTGAATCACCCACCATTGTTAGCATATCTGTTGAGGAATTTTCTTCAGGACTGCTGCTGCTAAGTCACTTCAGTCGTGTCCGACTCTGTGCGACCCCATAGATGGCAGCCCACTAGGCTCCCCCATCCCTGGGATTCTCCAGGCAAGAACACTGGAGTGGGTTGCCATTTCCTTCTCCAATGCATGAAAGTGAGAAGTGAAAGTGAAGTTGCTCAGTCATGTCCGACTTAGCGACCCCATGGACTGCAGCCTACCAGGCTCCTCCGTCCGTGGGATTTTCCAGGCAAGAGTACTGGAGTGGGGTGCCATTGCCTTCTCTGTTCTTCCAGACTAGTTTACACAAAAACCTTATTTCATTAATTTACACTGATGCCAAATTTGGGGGTTGATTACTTCTTAAAAGGCTGTAATACAGGGCACAACACTGCAGGACACACCTACATGCCTGAGAATAATTAGGACAAAGCCAGTTTTCATGAGTGTGAAACTAAGGCAATGAGTATCAGGTATTCACCTTTTGACATTGGGTTTTAAAGATCTTATCCCTGCAATTCACTTGTCTGCTGAATAGCACTGAGTTTAGGTTACTCAGAAAGAAGAAAGGCTGACTCAACTTCCAAGACTTTAATATGTGGTTCCAGAAAGTCTGCATGTTTCACTGTGAGGCTTGGACAAGAAGACAAGCGAGACCATAATGGGCAACTACTTGGGTAATTGTAAGATCATTTGTTTGATATAACTAAGGGGGGAAAAACACCTTTCTCCAGGTTGCTTCCCAGAAATATGTGTAATATTTCACAGTAGGGAAATGCCCTCAAACTATGCTAAGCTTTCTTTAATTCATTTATGCATTGGCTGTGCTGGGTCTTCGTTGCTGCACACGGGCTTTCTCTAGTAGCAGAGAGCGGGGGCTACTCTTCCTTGTGGTGCTCGGGCTTCTTATCAGAAAGACAGTGGCAGCCACATTCCCCAGTGCTAGCATCACCACCTCAGCAGTGGTGGCTTCTGCTGTTGCAGAGCGCAGGCTCGACACGCAGGCTTCAGTATTGGAGCACATGGGCTTGATAGTTCTGGCTCGCAGGCTGTAGAGCACGGGCTCAGTAGTTCTGATGCATGAGCTTAGTTGCTTCACAGCATGCGGAATCTTCCTGGACCAGGGATCAAACCCGTGTCCCCTGCGCTAGCAGGCGGATTCTTATCTACTGCACCACCAGGGAAGTCCTTACGCTAAACTTTAAATGTATATGGCTTAATATGATTTGTATTTAGAAAATAGGTCTCTTTTCCTACAGCAAAGTATAGATGAGAAAATTACACACTTTGGAGTTGGATGAACTTGTATTCTTCTGGCCTTGTTACTTAAAATCCAAGATATGGAGTGAAGTTATTTAAATATTCTGAACTTTAGATCTTTATCTTACAATGGGGCAAAAACACCTACTTCATCAGGCTCTTGTGAAATTAAATCAGATGATGGAAAGCATTTCACTGCATGCTCTCCAGCACACAATGGACACATCATAAACATAAGTTTTTTTTTTCTGCCTGCGCCTTCCCAACCCCCTGTTTCCACTGACTTCTATAACCCAGTTTCTTGTCGAGTGTGCTTTCTTTGCTCTCTTCCTAGTTTCTTTCCTCTTTTTCTTGAATGACATCTCTTGTGTACTATCTATAATGGACTAGGGTCAATGACATTTCATCTGCAGTGCCTCATTCTTTCCAGTAGTCAGTCATTTCTCACAAAATTTGCTACTTGGTTGGAAGATGTAGTAAAAATCTAGACAGCTTGGAACTCTCCATTTCAGAGCCTATTTCTTATCCCAGTATTTGCATCTCAAGTGACACTTATCAACATAGCTTATTTTTGCTGTCGTTGTTTAGTCTCTAAGTCATGTCCAACTCTTTTGTGACCCCATGGACTGCAGCCCACCAGGCTCCACTGTCTGTGGGACTTCCCAGTATACTGGAGTGGGTAGCCATTTCCTTCTCCAGGGGATCTTCTGGACCCAGGAATTCAACCAGTGTCTCCTTCATTGCAAGTGGATTCTTTACTGCTGAGCTACCAAGGAAGCCCAGCTTAATTTTATCTCTATCTAGAAGTCCAGCTGGAGAAGGCAATGGCATCCCACTCCAGTACTCTTGCCTGGAAACTCCCATGGACGGAGGAGCCTGGTGGGCTGCAGTCCATGGGGTCGCTGAGTCGGACACGACTGAGTGACTTCACTTTCACTTTTCACTTTCATGCATTGGAGAGGGAAATGGCAACCCACTCCAGTGTTCTTGCCTGGAGAGTCCCAGGAATGGCGGAGCCCAATGGGCTGCCGTCTGTGGGGTCGCACAGAGTCGGACACGACTGAAGCGACTTAGCAGCAGCAGCAGCAGCAGAAGTCCAGCCATTAGCAACACCTAGGAGGTAAAGTCTAGGTAGAATTAGGCAGAAATGATATAAGTAGGGACCTTAAAAAAAACTTTCACATGTCATTAGAATTCTATGAAAGTCATTTCCTCCAGGAATTGAGGAAGATCCAAGACTAAAGAGGGTAGAGCTGTAAGAATGCCATCTCAGAGGGCAACTGTGGTGTTTCCCTGTGGTTTCCAGTTGGGATGAGGCAAGAGAAAGACACACCTGCAGACTGCATCACTGTAGCAGATAGTACCAGAAGAAATATCAACAGTGTAGGGGACGTTTAGCCCTCTTTACGTTGTATTCAACTTTCCTTCAAGTATTTATGAATTAACAGTATGTGTTCCGTTACTCAGTCCTGTCTGACTCTTTGCAACCCACGCTTCTTGTCTGTGGGATCTGCCAGGGAAGAATACTGGAGTGGGGTGCCGTTTCCTCCTCCAGAGGATCTTCCTAACATAGGGATCGAACCCACATCTCTTCCATCTCCTGCACTGGCAAGTGGATTCTTTACCACTAACGCCACTTGGGAAGCCCTATGAAGTAACTGCCATGTGCCTAAGCTTCCTGAAAGTCATGGATGACCCATAATCTGTAAGGAAGTATGAAATATCAAAGCAAGTGGCCAGTAATGGCCGGAGCCCTCAGGAGTTCCATATGTCACATGTCACATCATAGGGAGGGATGTTAACTTCCTTATCGGTCAGTTTTCTCTGAAGAAACAGAACCAATAGCATAGAGATAGTTGTATATGTTATAGCTATATCTATTAAATGATAGCTATAAAAGAGGTTGATTAATTTTAAAGAATTGGCTTGCATAATCATAGGGGTTGGTAAGTCTGATGTCTGTAGGACAAACCAGCTGGCTGCAAATTCAGACAAGAGATGAAGTTGCGGTCTTAAGTAAAATCTGTAGGGCAGGCAGAGGCTGGCAGGCAGTATTTCTATGCTACATTGACTTGGAATTCCTTCTCTGGGATATCTCAGTTTTTGACATGGAATTCCTTCTTCTCTGGGATATCTCAGTTTTGGTTCTTATGGGCTTTAGCTGACTGCATGAGGCCCATCTGCATCATCAAGGATAATCTACTTAAAGCTAACTAACTGTAAGTATTGATATTAATCATGTCTCCAAGAATATCTTTGCAACATCTAGACTAGTGTTTGACCAAACAGCTGGGCACTATAGTCTAGCTAAGTTGACACATAAAATTAACCATCATAATTTCCACACAGTGTTTTATTGGAAGTGAAACTTAACTTCTGAGGAAAGATGCCTGTTCATCAGCAAGAAGCCAAAGTTGCATAAGCTATAAAGAACTGATACTACACTCATGTTTAGTGTAACAGCCTGTGTGGTGACAAGTTTAGTCTTCTTAGTCCCCCTGAACTTATGATCAAGTTTTAGACAGCCTTGTGGAGTCCATGATATTTTTAACAGAGGAGCTATAGTAGTTGCACTCTCAGCTTCCACTCCAGGGTGGAAGAGACCCTCTGCTGTATTTGTCATACCATGAGGAGAGATAAACTAGCTGTTTAGGATACATTGGCATCAGGGACACAAAAGAAGACATAAATAGAGAATATCTTCACTCATTAATGAAGATATTCTTTATTTATGAATCTACTATGTATCACAATAAACTGCAGAAAATTCTGAAAGAGATGGGAATACCAGACCACCTGACCTGCCTCTTGAGAAACCTATATGCAGATCAGGAAGCAACAGTTAGAACTGGACATGGAACAACAGACTGGTTCCAAATAGGAAAAGGAGTACGTCAAGGCTGTATATTGTCACCCTGCTTATTTAACTTCTATGCAGAGAAATGCTGGGCTGGAAGAAGCACAAGCTGGAATCAAGATTGCTGGGAGAAATATCAATCACCTCGGACATGCAGATGACACCACCCTTATGGCAGAAAGTGAAGAAGAACTAAAGAGCCTCTTGATGAAAGTGAAAGAGGAGAGTGAAAAAGTTGGCTTAAAGCTCAACATTCAGAAAACTAAGATCATGACATCTGGTCACATCACTTCATGAGAAATAGATGGGGAAACAGTGTCAGACTTTATTTTGGGGGGCTCCAAAATCACAGCAGATGGTGATTGCAGCCATGAAATTAAAAGACGTTTACTCCTTGGAAGGAAAGTTATGACCAACCTAGATAACATATTCAAAACCAGAGATATTACTTTGCCAACAAAGGTCCATCTAGTCAAGGCTATGGTTTTTCCTGTGGTCATGTATGGAAGTGAGAGTTGGACTGTGAAGAAAGCTGAGCGCTGAAGTATTGATGCTTTTGAACTGTGGTGTTGGAAAACACTCTTGAGAGTCCCTTGGACTGCAAGGGGATCCAACCAGTCCATTCTAAAGGAGATCAGTCCTGGGTGTTCATTGGAAGGACTGATGTAAAAGCTGAAACTCCAATATTTTGGCCACTCCATGCGAAGAGTTGACTCACTGGAAAAGACTCTGATACTGAGAGGGATTGGGGGCAGGAGGAGAAGGGGATGACAGAGGATGAGATGGCTGGATGGCATCACCGACTCGATGGACATGAGTTTGGGTGAACTCCGGGAGTCGGTGATGGACAGCGAGGCCTGGCGTGCTGCGATTCATGGGGTTGCAAAGAGTCCGACACGACTGAGCGACTGAACTGAACTGAACTGACTATGTATCATTTATGAATGATTCTGTTAAAAAGACATGAAACAATCATAGAAGAAGAAAGCATTTTGTAACTAAACTGACAATGCCTGCATTCTCTCCAAAACTCACCTTTCCCTCCCCCTACAGCTATCTTCCCGGATGGCATAGCAGGTAAAGAATCTGCCTGCAATGCAGGAGACACAGAAGACTTAGGTTCGATTCCTGGGTTAAGAAGATCCCCTGGAGGAGGAAATGGCAACCCACTCCAGCACTCTTGCTTGAAAAATCCCATGAACAAATGAGCCTGACAGGCTACAGCCAATGGGATCACAAGAGTCGGACATGCCTGAGCACTTACATGGCATAGCACTCATTGATCTTTCTATGTCTTCTGTCTCTAGGCTCTATATGAACAGCATGTCAAAGGACTGATCTTTTCTAGTCATAAAGGAGACAATCAAATGTTCTGCTTTCCAAGGAGAGAGAAAAGATGGTTCCCAGGATATAGACACTAGAAAACTTAACATTCCTCCCGTTAACAACTCCAGAGTGGATGATTAAGTAAACCGGTTTTGAGAGAGAGAGAAACTGCCTTCTGGAGACAGTATGAGCACACCCTGAGTAAGTCAGGTCAAACAAAATATTTGCCCTTCTTGGATGGCATTGTTAATCTCATGAAGTGTGGTGATACTGTAGACACAGTATATTATATTTTTGTAAGGATTTCACAGCTCATTCATGATATCTTTTTGGACAATTTAGAGAAGTGTAAGGTGGATAATAGTCCAATTAGATGGACACATTGTTGATAAGACAGGTCTATTTAAAGATTGTTGATGAATGGAACCATGTCAAACTGAAGAAAAAAGCTAGAAATAAGATTCTGTTTTAGCTCTTAATTACTGAATTTTTATTTTATCAACAATTAATCAAAATTAAAGAAACCAAAATAAAAATTAAACGCATATGTAGAATCATGCTAGCCAAATTTATAGATGACACAGATCTTAGTGGGCTAACCAATGCAACAGATAGGGAACGAACATGCAAAATCATCTACATGGGCTTCTCGTATAAACAAACAAGAGGATATAATAAGGATAAATAGAAAGTCACAGAGCTGATTAAAATGCAGCTTAGCAGAAGTTCATGTGAAAAATTATCTGGGACTCGGTATCAACTGCAAGTTCAAGAAGCCAGTAAGATGGTATGCCTGTAACACACACATGCACACACACTCAAATACAATAACTTTTAAAGGTTGGAAAGGGCCTTAGAAAGGTAGAAAAAGGCCTCAAGTCAGACCTCTCATGTTGCAGAGAAAAGCTGAGCATGCAATAATAAAAACACAATAACTAACAGTAAAACTACATCTGGTATTTACGTAGGTTTTATTATAGAAATCTTTTTCCTTAGAGTTACTTCACTGTGGTCTTGATTTGCGTGTCTCTGATGATTAATGATTCTGAGTATCTTTTCATATACTTCTTGGCCATCTGCATGTCTTCTCTGGAGAAAAATCAATTCCTCTGCACACTTTTTAGGTGGGTTATTTGTTTTTTATTTTTTGCTCTTGAAGTAAATAAGTTTCTCATATATTTTGGATATTTACCTCTTATCAGATATATGATTTACCAATATTTCCTTCCTTTGTGTTGGTTGCCTTTTAATTTTGATGACTTTTTCCTTTGCTGTGCAGAAGTTTTTATTTTGATGTACTCCCATTTGTCTGTTTTTGCTTTTATTGCCTAAATGTTCATCAACAGATAGACTAAGAAAAGATGGTGTATATATATATATACACACAATGGAATATTATTCAGGTTTAAAAAAGAGGGAAATCATGCCATTTGGGGGAAAACATGGATGAGCCTGGAGGACACTAGACTAAGTAAAATAAGCCAGACACAGAAGGACAAATACTACATAATATTACCTATATAAGGAATCTAAAATAGAAGCAGAGAGCAGAATGTATTTCCCAGGGGTTGGGTAGAGGGCGGAGCAGGGAAGTATCCGTCAAATGGCACAATATTTTGGTTGTTAAGTGATGAGATGCTGTCCTGAAGATCTACAGCACAACATCGTACCTATAGTTCACAACACTGTATTGTGTACTTAAAATTTTGCTAAGAGGGTAAGTCTCATGTTAAGTGTTCTTATCACAAATGAGAATAGCAATACGTAAAGAAAAAGTGTTATTTTAATAGGCAAGAGTATATTTTCACATAGTATAAACAAATTTGTGAGAAATCTAAAAACAATATAGCAGATTTAAAATGACAAGAATTTTTTTATTATTATTATATTAGCCTAGAATACAGTAGAATAGCATAGAAGGAAGTATTATTAGAGGCAGCATGGCAGCTGTATTCTTTCCAAAACTAAAGGGCAAAACTGGAAGCTACAGATATATGTTATTAAAAGGAAAAGTTCAAGTTTAGCTTAAGAAAAACCTTTGAACAACTACTGCCACCCGCTAATCAGAAAGGCCACTTCAACAAAAGCTGGGTTCCCATTCCTACTGTAGATCTAAGCTTTAGACCAATAAAGATGGGGAGCAGAGAAGGGATGCATGATGCGAGAAGCTATACTAAGTGATCTTTCTTTCTAAGATTCTACAATTCAGAGCACAACAGGTGTTGTTTCTTTCCAACCTTTGTCTCCCATTTTCAGGATCTACACTTTCTATTCAATTTTTCTTTACACATAAAACTTTTCTAGTGCTCACTTCAGAAGCACATATGCTAAACAAACAATGGAACAACAGGAGAAGACTGGCATAGCTCCTTCGCAAACATGACATGCAAATTTATGAGGTATCCCGTGTTTTGGGGAGATTAGCAGATACAAATTACTATACATCAAACAGATAAACAAGAAGGTCCCACTGTATAACACAAGGAACTATATTCAATGGTGAAGGTGAAGGTGAAGTTGCTCAGTCGTGTCCGACTCTTTGCGACCCCGTGGACTGTAACCTACTAGGCTTCTCCATCCATGGGATTCTCCAGGCAAGAATACTGGAGTGGATTGCCATTTCCTTCTCCAGGGGATCTTCCCAACCCAGGGATCGAACCCGGGTCTCCCGCATTGGAGGCAGACGCTTTAACCTCTGAGCCACCAGGGAATAAACCATAATGGAAAAGAACATGAAAAAGATTATGTGTATGTATATATATTATATATATATATATATCTGAATCACCTTGCTGTACACCAGAAACTAGCATAAAATTATAAATCAACTACACTTAAATCAAATCCGTTATGATTATACAGTGGAAGTGAGAAATAGATGTAAGGGACTAGATCTGATAGAGTGCCTGATGAACTATGGACAGAGGTTCGTGACATTGTACAGAAGACAGGAATCAAGACCATCCCCAAGAAAAAGAAATGCAAAAGAGCAAAATGGCTGTCTGAAGAGGCCTTACAAATAGCTGTGAAAAGACGGGAAGTGAAAAGCAAAGGAGAAAAGGAAAGATATAAACATTTGAATGCCGAGTTCCAAAGAATAACAAGGAGAGATAAGAAAGCCTTCCTCAGTGATCAAGGCAAAGAAATAGAGTTAAAGAACAGAATGCGAAAGACTAGAGATCTCTTCAAGAAAATTAGAGATACCAAGGGAACATTTCATGCAAAGATGGGCACAATAAAGGACAGAAATGGAAGGGACCTAACAGAAGCAGAAGATATTAAGAAGAGGTGGCAAGTATACACAGAAGAACAGTACAAAAAAGAGCTTCACGATCCAGATAATCATGATGATGTGATCACTCATCTAGAGCCAGACATCCTGGAATGTGAAAAGTGGGCCTTAGAAAGCATCACTAGGAACAAAGCTAGTGGAGGTGATGGAATTCCAGTAGAGCTATTTCAAATCCTGAAAGATGATGCTGTGAAAGTGCTGCACTCAATATGCCAGCAAATTTGGAAAACTCAGCAGTGGCCACAGGACTGGAAAAGGTCAGTTTTCATTCCAATCCCACAGAAAGGCAATGCCAAAGAATGCTCAAACTACCGCACATTGCACTCATCTCACACACTAGCAAAGTAATGCTCAAAATTCTCCAAGCCAGGCTTCAGCAATACGTGAACCATGAACTTCCTGATGTTCAAGCTGGTTTTAGAAAAGGCAGAGGAACCAGAGATCAAATTGCCAACATCTGCTGGCTCATCAAAAAACCCAGAGAGTTCCAGAAAAACATCTATTTCTGCTTTATTGACTATGGCACAGCCTTTGACTGTGTGGATCACAATAAATTGTGGAAAATTCTGAAAGAGATGGAAATACCAGACCACCTGACCTGCCTCTTGAGAAACCTATATGCAGGTCAGGAAGCAACAGTTAGAACTGGACATGGAACGACAGATTGGTTCCAAATAGGAAAAGGAGTACGTCAAGGCTGTATATTGTCACCCTGCTTATTTAACTTCTATGCAGAGTAACGCTGGGCTGGAAGAAGCACAAGCTGGAATCAAGATTGCTGGGAGAAATATCAATCACCTCAGATATGCAGATGACACCACCCTTATGGCAGAAAGTGAAGAAGAACTAAACAGCCTCTTGATGAAAGTGAATGAGAAGAGTGAAAGAGTTGGCTTAAAGCTCAACATTCAGAAAACTAAGATCATGGCATCCAGTCCCATCACTTCCTGGCAGATAGATGGGGAAACAGTGGAAACAGTGTCAGACTTTATTTTGGGGGGCTCCAAAATCACAGCAGATGGTGACTGCAGCCATGAAACTAAAAGACGCTTACTCCTTGGGAGGAAAGTTATGACCAACCTAGATAGCAAATTGAAAAGCAGAGACATTACTTTGCCAACAAAGGTCCGTCTAGTCAAGGCTATGGTTTTTCCAGTGGTCATGCGTGGATATGAGAGTTGGACTGTGAAGAAAGCGGAGTGCTGAAGAATTGATGCTTTTGAACTGTGGTGTTGGAGAAGACTCTTGAGAGTCCCTTGGACTGCAAGGAGATCCAACCAGTCCATCCTAAAGGAGATCAGTCCTGGGTGTTCATTGGAAGGACTGATGTTGAAGTTGAAACTCCAATACTTTGGCCACCTCATGCGAAGAGCTGACTCACTGGAAAAGACCCTGATGCTAGGAGGGATTGAGGCAGGAGGAGAAGGGGATGACAGAGGATGAGATGTCTGGATGGCATTACCAACTCAATGGACATGAGTTTGGGTGAACTCCGGGAGTTGGTGATGGACAGGGAGGGCTGGCATGCTGTGATTCATGGGATCGCAGAGAGTCAGACACGACTGAGTGACTGAACTGAACTGAACTGAACACTTCAATTAAAATAATATATTCCCTTACCCCAGCAATTTCACTTCTAGAAACCCAACATGAAGAAATATTGGCCCATGTGCAAAAGATATACATATAATAATAACTGTTTGTAATAGCAAAACCATAAGGGGTTGAGGAATTCATATATGTATATCAAGTAGAGAATAGCTAAATTATGAAACAACAGAAAAAAGAAATAAAATATTAATAATTTTTCAAATGAAAGTCAAAATTTCATCACCTTCTGATTATTTACCCTTGGTCTGTGCCCCCAAAATGGTCTACCACCCTGCATTCATCATCATTTACAAATATCTCATCCATTTGCTATTGTTCAGTTGCTAAGTCACGTCCAACTCTTTGTGGCCCCCTGGACTGTAGCATGCCAGGCTTTCCTGGGCTTCATAATTACTTACAAATTTCTCATCCATAGAGATACTACAAATAGAAAGAAATAGCTTTCATTTATCTCAGCAATAGTCCCAATGAGTGACATTATCACAACTGGAATTTTAACTTAATCCTACCCTATTTAATATAAAACCAGGTGTCAGTATACCCCAAGGACAGTGGATAGTTCTTCCATGGTCAGGAATTTTACACATATTTGGATTATCTGATCCCTTTTGCTGAAACAGTCTTCATCACCCTTCATCATCAGGCATGAGTGCCCATCACACATAAGGCACTGTGTGTTGAGTTCCAGGTCTACAGCTCTGTCTAAGGCAGGCAGAATTCCTGTCCCCAGCAAAGAATGCAGACAGAACACAAGCTAGTTTTACAATAAACAACTCTATGTTTATCACATTCATAACGTGTGCTCAACAAATACTGGTCAAATGAATGAATGAACTCGACTAATTAAAAAAATAACCTGGACTTAATTAAAAAATTTCCTTTATACCACCTAGAAAGAGTTTATTAATAAGAATATTATAGAATAATGTAAGCATATTCAACTTCCTTAAAACTGAACATCTTTTAAAAACATTGTATAGATGTATAGAACGGACTTTTGGACTCTGTGGGAGAGGGAGAGGGTGGGATGATTTGGGAGAATGGCATTGAAACATGTATACCATCATGTAAGAATGAAGCACCAGCCTATGTTCGATACAGGATACAGGATGCTTGGGGCTGGTACACGGGGATGATCCAGAGAGAGGAAATGGGGTGGGATGCAGGAGGGGGATTCAGGATTGGGATCTCATATACACCCATGGTGGATTCATGTCAATGTATGGCAAAACCAATACGGTATTATAAAGTAAAATAAAGTAAAAATTTAAAAATAAATAAATAAATAAATAAAGGCATTGAATGTAGACAATCACATGTTAGACAGATAGATGATAGATACATAGATATGTAAACACAAATTCTGAAGACTATCCAATTTTAAAATAAAGATCCAACTAATTTAAAAATAAAAATAAAAAAAAATAAAGACATTGGAAAAGCCACTTATTTGATAAGCTTCAAATAAGCTGTATTTTTTATTCTGTATTATTCCTGAGTTATACATAACTTCAACCTACCAAACAATTATTCCTGAATGCTTTGTCAGAGCACTTTAGGAAAGCTAAATATATACTAGCATGTGTTAGGTATTTAAATATTCTGATCAAGCCTTCAGATATTCAATCCAGAGAACTAGTGAGCAACTCTTTTTTTTTTTTTTTGGCCTGTCAGCAGGATAAGGCAATAACAATGCATCCTGTACAGCAACATCAAAAGGCATATGTTTTGTTCCCCCAGCTATTTCCAGCTACTCGGGTAAAGCTAAGAGTTGGATTTACCCAGGGAGGAAGTTGAAGGTATAGCCAAGGGAGGGATTAAAATGATGAAATAAATCCAACCTGTTCAAGGAGGGAAATGAGGCCACGAGTAGGGCCTGCTGAAAATAGCACTTGACACATGGGATTACTCTTCAATATTCTTTTCTCCTCAAAGGAGGAGTTCAGGGAGCCAACAGAGCATATAATGGGGTTTCCAACCAAGAGGGGATAAAGGGAAGATCATTTCCCACCTTTTGCCTTTACAGTCTCTCAGCATCTCTTTAGCCTCCTTTTCTAACATCACGTGTCTGAAGCCCATAGCTCCGAGTCCACAATGAGGGCAGAGCCTTTCCAGCTTCTCCTCCATTAACCAATATTCCTTCCACTGAGGTTCTCTTTTGACCTTCAGAAGTATTAATAACCTTTGTTGGTGACTTGCACTCTTGCTTGTGTGAAAGAGGTTGGATTGCCAGGTTCGATCATTATGTTGTTTCTCTTTATTTCTGTCTGGCTGAAAACTAATGTCCTATTTCCAAAGTTAGAACGAAAAGTAGATGCTTATTCCTATGATCAAAATAGGTTCTTCACAGGGAATCTCAATGCAACAGATTTGAGTACACCGAAAAACGGGGACTTCCCTGGGGTTTCAGTGGTTGAGAATCTGCCTTCCAATGTGGGGGACATGGCTTCAATCCCTGGTCAGGGAACTAGGATCCCACATGCCTCAGGGCAGCTGGGCCCACACACCACATCACAGCAAGAGAGGCCCGCTCACTGCAGCTGGAGAGGCCCAAGTACTGCAATGAAAGACCCAACACAGACAAATGAGTAAGTAATTAATCAATTAAATATCAATAAATAATATTTTATTAAAAAACATAAACCAGTGCTGGTTTTATTCCCAGCTCACCCTTGACCCCATTATAGTGAGCGGGGGCAGATCTCACCACTCCTGACCTTGGCACATGCTGGTGACCAAGAGGAAGGCAGGCAACAATGGCAGTTCAGCTGTCCCAAAGGTGCCATCCAATGTTTCACATCAGTCTCTTTGGCCAAAACTTAGTCCTGTGGCCACACCCAGTGGTTGTAGGCAAGCACCAGGGTCAGCAACACACCTATCCAGTCAGTGGAACATTTTCATCCACTCAGTCCCAAGATGTGTTGAGTCACTAAAAGATCCTTATAGTCATATCTTATTGTTATGCCCAAATAAAAGATGATCCTGTGAGCTGTCACACAGTGCCAGTTTTACGTTTACAAATCTGACTCTCCTCGTCCTTACCAGCCCTATGCTTAGTCACTCAGGCATGTCTGACTCTTTGCAACCCCGTGGGCCATAGCCTGCCAGCCTCCTCTGTCCATAGGATTCTCCAGTCAAGAATACTGGAGTAGGTTGCCATGCCCTCTTCCAGGAGATCTTCCCAACCCAGGGATCCAAACCCAGGTCTCCCACATTGCAGGCGGATTCTTCACCATCTGAGCCACCAGACTCTACTTCACCTTAAACCTCAAGCTTCCACAAAATAAAGGTCATTTCATTTCATTTTTGAATCTGAAATATATGAGCTCACCCCACTAAAAGTTTATTCAATGAGTAAGTGACCGAATGAGGCAGTGAATGGACTACTAAGCTGGATAGGTGAATCTGGGGGAAGAAGTGATTATATATGTTCCAAGTATCTGATTTGGCTTGTTTTAAGTTTTAGATCACAGTGAATGTATTTAGCTTCTAATTATGTCCTGCCTCAATTTTTAATCCATTGGGGAGAGAAAATTTTAAAATTTCAATATTTAGAATCAGTTCAGTTCAGTCGCTCAGTCATGTCCAACTCTGCGACTCCATGAACCGCAGCACGCCAGGCCTCCCTGTCCATCACCAGCTCCCGGAGTTTACCCAAACTCATGTCCACTGAGTTGGTGATGCCATCCAGCCATCTCATCCTCGGTCGTCCCCTTCTCTTCCTGCCCTCAATCTTTCCCAGCATCAGGGTCTTTTCAAATGAGTCAGCTCTTCGCATCAGGTGGCCAAAGTATTGGAGTTTCAGCTTCAACATCAGTCCTTCCAATGAACACCCATTACTGATCTCCTTTAGGATGGACTGGTTGGATCTCCTTGCAGTCCAAGGGACTCTCAAGAGTCTTCTCCAACACCACAATCCAAAAGCATCAATTCTTCGGTGCTCAGCTTTCTTTATAGAAATATTTAGAATAGATGAATTTAAAAGCAGATGCCTTAGTAAAATGTGATTCTTTTCTCAAAAGGGCCCAGTGGACATAAATATGAGGGTAGTTCATATCTTCTTCATCTTTAAAAATATTTACTGTGCATTCACAGGCAGAAGGTGGGAGAAATGCTTCCAAGAAAGTTAAACAAAAAGTTATCTTCTATCTCAAAACATGTAGCAGGACACTATAAACAGATTCTATACATTTCCCTCTTTCTTGGATATGTACAATATATCAATACCTTTGTTAATTAATAATCCATAACTAATAACTGAGAATTTTGTACTTTTATCATCTTACATGTAAAATTGTTTAGATACAATATATCACCGTTTCAGGGAGAAATCATGGGCAGGTCAACTGTCTTTGTAATGAGATTATAATCCAGTCACTTCCTTCCATTAGGAAGAATTAACAACAACTAGAGGTGTTGATGGAGAAGGCAATGGCACCCCACTCCAGTACTCTTGCCTGGAAACTCCCATGGACGGAGGAGCCTGGTAGGCTGCAGTCCATGGGGTCGCTGAGTCGGACATGACTGAGCAACTTCACTTTCACTTTTCACTTTCATGCATTGGAGAAGGAAATGGCAACCCACTCCAGTGTTCTTGCCTGGAGAATCCCAGGGATGGCGGAGCCCAATGGGCTGCCATCTGTGGGGTCGCACAGTGTCGGACACGACTGAAGCAACTTAGCAGCAGAGGTGTTGATGGGGCTTCCCTGAAGGATCATTCGTAAAGAATCTTCCTGCAATGCAGGAGACTTGGGTTCGATCCCTGGGTCAGGGAGATCCCCTGGGGAAGGGCATGGCAACCCACTCCAGTATTCTTGCCTGGAGAATCCCCAAGGACAGAGGAGCCTGGCGGGCTACAGTCCATGGGCTTGCAAAGAGTTGGACTGAGCGACTAAGCACAGCACACAGCATGGAGGTACTGACAGTCTTCAGTTTTTGGACACCTGGTGTGGGATGATACTACAGAAAGCAGAAATAAACTTCACTTTCTACTGTGCTGAGTGCTTATGTGGTTACAATGATGAGTAAATAGTGGGGGTAAAGTTGCATCTTGTGTTTAAACAGTAGACAGGAGATAGAGAAGTCTATTGGTTTTGCATGCACATTGCTTTTGAAACTCTAGATTCATGTGTGATGGAGGAAGAGTAACACCTAGTGGTAAAACGTATCAGCTGCACCCACCAGGGAGCTGATTGGAAGTCTTCCAGGAAGTAGTCAAATATTTCAGCCAGATTTTTTAAAAACACATTTCAGACATCTTAAATGATAGCATCTTTAATTCCCGTGATGGTGTTTGTCGTGTATGTCAGTTACAGATTTGAGTCAACTTAATCTATTTGAATATTTTCCCAAAAAAGGCATAGATGATCAACATATGCAAGAATTTAGAAAAAGATCCAATACTTTCTAAACTTTTCACAGATACCCAAAGCATGTATGGTAAAATATGCAGGTTAAAATAGCATATTTTTTAGCTGATCTAAGAGTTTATTTAAGGCAGGAGGAGAAGGGGACGATAGAGGATGAGATGGTTGGATGGCATCACTGACTCAATGAACATGAGTTTGAGTAAACTCCGGGAGTTGGTGATGGACAGGGAAGCCTGGCGTGCTGCAGTCCATGGGGTCGTAAAGAGTCGGACATGACTGAGCGACTGAACTGAACTGAGAGTTTATTTAAGTATTACTTATCTCAGTCTACTAACACATTTGAGCAAAAGAGTGCTGCTTTCTTAAGCAAGAAGTTGTATTTCACTGAGATTATTTCAAGAACTTGGAGGTACCTGTAAATAGCTACTCTGAAATTCTCTTTTCTTCAAGCGATAGATGTCATAAACATAATACAATATTCCACACACTTTGGACACAATAAATTAATAACTGAGCATTTAAAAATATATATCATGGAAACTAGTTTTAATTATATAGCTTATAGTTTAGTTGATGATGACAGAGAAATAATTGGAAATATTATAAATAAGCATCTGTGATATTTCAATTCCTAAAATTTTATCCCCTTGGTGGGAGCATAATCATATGAATTTTGTCATCTGTCCTTGAGACCCTGACATAAAAAAGAAAGAACTATTAAATTCAAATTAACCTAGTTTGTTTCTATTCACCAAGCTCCTTTTTCTCATAGTAGATATCACACAGACGTGCACACACACACACACACACATATACACACACCAGCCAGGCCAATCATCATATTCACCCCGTGGCCTTTGGGATTATTCCAGGACTGTCCAATCAAATGCAGCTTCCAGAAGTGAGGTCCTGAACCGGAACTAGTGGAGAAGTCCGTTCCTTCTCCTTTAATGGGCAGCTGTAAGGGGTGATGCTCCAGCCATAAGAAACTTAGCACAACAGAGAAGGAAATGAAATAGGAGACAGGAGAGGAGAAAGAGCTTTTAGGACATGAGTCTCTTATTCTGGCTGCTGATGTCCTTGGCTCCTGTTTCCTGTTCCTGTTTCGCTTTCTCAGTTTCTCTTCCCATCTCTTTGAGACAAAATCTACTTTGAGATATGTTTCTGCAACCTAAGAAGAATTGACTCATACTGCATTTTTTAAAAAAGCATAACTGTGGAAAACAGTATAGAGGTTCCTTTCAAAACTAAAAACAGAGCCACCATATGATCCAGCAATCTCACTCCTGGGCATATATCCAGAAAAGATGCAAACTCTAGTTCAAAAAGATACATGTGCCCCAGTGTTCACTGCAGCACTATTTACAATAGACAGGACATGGAAGCATCCTAAATATCCATCAACAGAGGAATGGATAAAGAAGATGTGGTACATATATGCAGTGGAATATTACTCAGTCATAAAAAAGAACTAAAGCCATTTGCAGCAACGTGGATGGAGATTATCATACTCAGTGAGGTAAGTCAGACAGAAAAAGACAAATATCATATGATATCACTTCTTATGAAATCTAACTTTTTTTAAATGACACAAATGATCTTATTTACAAAACAGAAACAGACTCACAGATTTTGAAAACAAACTTATGGTTACCAAAGGGGAAATATGGGTGGGAGGGATAAATTAAGAGCTTGGGATTAACATTCATACACTACTATTTATAAAATAGATAACCAACAAGAACCAACTGCATAGCATGACAAACTCTACTCAATATTCTATAATATCCTATATGGGTAAAGAATCTGAAAAAATAAATATATGTATACTTATAACTGAATCACTTTGTTGTATATCTAAAAATAACACAACATTGTAAATCAACTATATTCCAATGAAATTTTTAAATTAATTAACTAATTTAAAAACAGCTGAATGGAGAAAGAAGATGTGATGCGTATACACACGTACACATATACACACATACACACACACAGTGGACTGTTAGCCACAAAAAAGAATGAAATATTACCATTTGCAGCAACATGGATATGTCTAGAGATTATCATCCTAAGTGAAGTAAGTCAGAAGAGAATGATAAATATCCTATGATTCACTTATATGTAGAATCTAAAAAAAAAAAAACTGATACAAATTAACTTATTTACAAAATAGAAATAGACTCACAGACATAGAAAATAAATTTATGATTACCAAAAGGGAAAGGGTAGGGGGATGGAAAAATTTGGAGTGTGGGATTAACAGATACACACTACTATATATAAAAAAGGATTTACTGTATACACCAGGAACTATATTCACCATCATGTAATAATCCATAATGGAAAAGAAACTGGAAAAGAATATACATATATATATTTGTATAACTCAACCAATCTGCTGTACCCCTGAAAGTAGCACAGTGCTGTAAAGCAATATACTTCTATTTGAAAAGCGAAAATGAAAATCGCTCAGTCGTGTCTGACTCTTTGCAACCCCATGGACTACACTGTCCATGGAATTCTCCAGGCCAAAATGCTGGAGTGGGCAGCCATTCCCTCCTCCAGGAGAATCTTCAATTTAAAAGATAATAATACAGCAGAAACCAGCACAACATTGTAAAGCAATTATCCTCCGATTAAAGATACATTTTTTAAAAAATTAGAAGATAATAAGTAAACAAATCATAAGCAACTAAATACAAATAAGTCATAGCTCTGATCATGCTACTACTTTGGTCAGAAAATCTCCATGTTCTCCATTGCTTAAAAAAGAATCCCCAAGACCATCGGGATTTGTGATTTGACTCTAATCCACCTTTTCATCCTCATCTCACTCAATCTAGTGAAATTCAATTATTATTTGTTTTTTCAAAATACATATTACTCCATTCCATGCATTCTGCCCCAGGAAAATTATTTTCTGCCTCCAGTCACCCAGTTTCCACCTTATGAAACTATACATTTTTCAAGGTCAAGCACAAATGATTGATATTCCATAAGTCCTTCCTCATCACTCAATGAATCAGTTAAATTTAGGTTAAGATACCAAAAATGAAAATCTAAAATCACAACAGCCTAAAGAAGCAAGAAATTCTTTAATTTCATAAGTTAAATTCTTCCTCATGTAAAAGAAGCCTGGAGGTAGGCATTCCTTGGCTGTTACAGTAACAATGTGGACATCAATGTATAGCATTCTATGCTGCCTAACAAATTAGCCCAAACTTAAAAGCTTTAAAAAACACACATTGATTATCTCAAAATTTCCACGGGTCAGGAGTCTGATTATGGCTTAGCTGGGTGGTCTCACAAGACTGAAATCAGGGTGTTGGCTTGGCTGCATTCCCTTCTGAAAACAAAGGAAGAATTCCCTTAGGTTATTAGCAGAATTTATGAACTTGTGGCTGTAAAATTCCTGGAGTGTTATTTCTTCCAGGCTGGTAACAAGAGCAAAGACTCTCTGCTGGTTGTGGTCTCTGATTTCTGGAAGGCATAGCCCTTCTTTTAAAGAGCTCACCTGATTAGGTCAGGCCTACCCGGAATAGTCTCCCTTTGATAAACCAAAAGTCAACTGATAAGGGGCAAAATCACATTTAGAATCAAACTTTAGACTTTTTGCATTTAGAATCATACTTTATCCAGTAGTCATATATGTATGTGAGAGTTGGACTATAAAGAAAGCTGAGCACCAAAGAACTGATGCTTTTGAACTGTGTTGTTGGAGAAGACTCTTGAGAGTCCCTTGGACTGCAAGATCAAACCAGTGAATCCTAAAGGAAATCACTCCTGAATATTCATTGGAAGGACTGATGCTGAAGCTGAAACTCCAATACTTTGGCCACCTGATGCGAAGATCTGACTCACTGGAAAAGACCCTGATGCTTAGAAAGACTGAAGTCAGGAAGAGAAGGGGACAACAGAGGATGATATGGTTGGATGGCATCACCGACGTGATGGACATGAGTTTGAGTAACTCCGGGAATTGGTGATGGACAGGGAGGCCTGGCATGCTGCAGTCCATGGAGTCACAAAGAGTCAGACACTACTGAGCGACTGAACTGAACTGGAGGGACCTTAATTACATCTGCAAAATTCCTTCACTGGTGGCTCAGGCAGTAAAGAATCTGCCTGCAATGCAAGAGACCAGGGTTTGATCCCTGTGTTGGGAAGATCCCCTGGAGAAGGAAATGGCAACCCATTCAAATATTCTTGCCTGGAAAATCCTACGGACAGAAGAGCCTGGCAGGCTACAGTTCATGGGGTTACAGAGTCAGACATGACTGAGTAACTAACACTTTCCCCTTCACTTTGCCATTCAATGTATTATAAACATGGGAGCAACATCCCATCTACCTTGCCAAATTCTGTGGATTAAAAGAATCAAGTGCTGGATTTCTTCCCAATTTAATGAGAGGATATTATACAAGGGTGTGACTTATTGTTGGTCTACTGTGTGTCCATACAGTCAAGGACCCAGGTCCTCTATTTCTTCTGTTCTAACCTATCACTAGTTTCCATCCTCGAATTCCCCTCATGGTCCAAAAAGGCTGCTAGAGTTCTAACCACCTCAGCCACCTCACCCACTTTAGAGAGGAGGAAAGAAACACAGCAAAAAGGGGAGTTTCTTCCTGCTTGGCCCCAGCAGAGAACAGAGCAGTCAGGCAGAAGTAGAAGAGGAGAAGCCTGGTGGCTATGCGCCAAAGCCCCCTATTCATTCCAGGATTTCTGTGGCTCTTAAAATTCACCTTCAGGACACCACCTAAAGCCCAAGTCAGTAAGATTCTGGGACAGATGCTCCCAAATTACAATTTGAGAAACTCTGATCTTTTAAACAACTTGATCTTGAGATCATTTTAATACTATAGAGTAAAACAATGCTTACATGGTATGTCTTAGGTTATTGAATATATAAGACCAATGCTTTTTAATTTAACATAGAAATTAGTGGGAAAGGCAAGAATGAAAATCATCAGAGACAAACCAGTGAGGCTGGGTGGGGATGTCTGTGGGTAAGGCACAGCCAACAAAGTATAGGCATGAAAGGAAATACATAAGGTACAAACCACTGAGAACGTGCAGCCTGCAACTGAAGATTAAAAAGGTTTACTCCACAAGAAAAAGAAAGCCCCAAGGAGGAAAAACCAATTTTGGAAAATTGTGAATATAGCCTTATAAAACCAAATGCAAGAGAGACTCAAAGAATAAATTACAGCCAAAACAAAAGCTTTCAAAGCACACAGAATTTTTTAATATATCATTCAGCACCCTTACTCACACACACATATGTTTTTCTACTTTGCAATAGTAACATTCAATGTCAGCAGAGATTTTTTTCTAAGCAGATGTTCTTTTTCCTTTATGAGCCAAAATGTAAAATTTTACATCCAACACTTTGCCCTAGGCTGGGAGGCTAAGTCTGCAACCTGCCCAGCTACCACTCTCCCATCTTTTCTCCCTCGTTCTATCTTTCTCCTGCTTCCCCAGCTGGGGCTCCCTCGGCCTTGTACCCCATCTGCTATTCTCTGTCTTCTGTAACAGACGTTCCTTCTCTACTGACTTTTCTCTGGCTGTAAATATATTCCCCGTCTCCTTTCACAAAAAATACCCTCGAGTGCTCCTGCATCCCCCTCTTTTTCACTTCGCAAAGTAGTCCCCCACCAACCATATGCAAGCTGACATCTCTCTGCCATCCCCGCTCTCGTCACCACTGCTCACTGCTTCTGCCCCTATTTTAGTGAGATGAACCTGACAAAGATCCCCAGAGGCCTCCGTCGCCAAACCTAACTTCTTTTCAATCCTCAGCTTCCCCTCAACTCTGTGATGTGATGTGTGACTCAGTTGATCACTCTGCGTCTTTGAAACTTTTTCTTCCTTTGGGTTCTGAAAACACTCATTATAATTCTGTTGCCTCCCTTACACTGCTGTTCGGATTCTTTCGCTGGTTACATGTTGGTATTACCCAGGCCTCTGCACTCATGCTAGTCTGTACACGTGACCCAAATTGTGGTCTCCAGACCAGCAACATCCCCATCACCAGGGCCCTTGCTGGAAAGGCAAATTAGGCTGCTAGATAGAATACAGGACACCCAGTCAAAGTGGGATTTCAGATAAGTAATGCCTAAATTTTATGATAAAAAAAAAAATCCCAAATTGTGGTCTCCAGACCAGCAACATCCCCATCACCAGGGCCCTTGCTGGAAAGGCAAATTAGGCTGCTAGATAGAATACAGGACACCCAGTCAAAGTGGGATTTCAGATAAGTAATGCCTAAATTTTATGATAAAAAAAAAAAATTCAGGATAAGTATGTCCCATGCTTCCATAAGTATGTTCCATGCTTGTCCGGACTTCCCTGGTGGCTCAGATGGTAAGGAATCTGCCTGCAATGAGGAAGACCCGGGTTCGATCCCTGGGTTGAGAAGATATGCCTAAATTTTATGATAAAAAAAAAAATTCAGGATAAGTATGTCCCATGCTTCCATAAGTATGTTCCATGCTTGTCCAGACTTCCCTGGTGGCTCAGATGGTAAGGAATCTGCCTGCAATGAGGAAGACCCGGGTTCGATCCCTGGGTTGAGAAGATCCCCTAGAGAAGGAAATGCCAACCCACTCCAGTATTCCTGCCTGGAAAATCCCATGGATTAGAGGAGCCTCGCGAGCTACAGTCCATGGGGTTGCAAAGAGTCAGACACGACTGAGCAACTTCACTTTTTATGTCCCATGCAGTATTTGGGATATGCTTATCCTTTTAAAATTTGTCATTTATCTGAAATTCAATTGAACTGGGGTCTTGTATTTTTAGTTGCTGAGTCTGCCATCCTAAATGCAAAATACTGGTCCCTTATGCAGTGCTCCTGAAATTTTGGAGATGAGACCAACAATCTGTGTTTGAACAAGCCCTCCAGGTGGTCCTAATGCTCTCTAAATTTTGAGGAACTCTGCTGTACAACACACCCTGAAGGAACCTCATCTGCTCCCATGACAACACTTATCAAAAGTGTGGGATGCTCTCAAATTACTAGCTATTGTGGGTTCTCCTGAATTTGATGTAACCCTGTGACCCACCCCTATATGGGGCTTCTCATGTGACTCAGTGGTAAAAGAATCCACCAGCCAGTGAAGGAGAGGAGGGTTCGAGCCCTGGGTCAGGAAGATCCCCTGGAGGAGGGCCAGGCAACCCACTCCAGTATTCTTGCCTGGAGAATCCCATGGACAGAGGAGCCTGGCAGATTATAGTCCTTGGGGTCGCAAGTATCAGTGGTAAAAGAATCCACCAGCCAGTGAAGGAGAGGAGGGTTTGAGCCCTGGGTCAGGAAGATCCCCTGGAGGAGGGCCAGGCAACCCACTCCAGTATTCTTGCCTGGAGAATCCCATGGACAGAGGAGCCTGGCAGATTATAGTCCTTGGGGTCGCAAGTCAGACATGACTGAGCAACTGAGCACGCATGCGCCACCCCTGTATGGAGAACCAGGAGGAACGCAGGAGTAAACTTATCTCATGCTTGACTTTAGAGTAACTTTGACCTGTATAGGTGTGAGAGAGGAAGACACAAAAAGGGAGCATCTGTTTTTCTGCTAATGCCTGCACTGAGGAATGAAAAAAATACTTAGTCACTGGAAGCAGGTTTCCTGCACCCACTCCCACCTCCTCAGTCTCTATATGGGAAGATGATGGAGGGTTCCACGTGAGGCTGAGGATCTGAGAGTAGACCGGCCACCGTCCTGGGATCTGTCTGTGTTTCCTCTAAGCCACCACAGTGAGGGAGAGGAAAAATGGAAGTGGGGGACAAGAGAAGCTGGGCTTGGTCAGCATCACAGTCCTCAAGAGCTCAGAAAAAAAGGGAGAGAGATGGGACTTGGAGAGTTGGTGGGCTCTAGAGGGTCCCACGGGTGTGACAAGGGGATTTAGCCCCAGATGGCAGTGTGGGTCATGCCAAAGAGGCAGGTGGACTAGACACCTGAGCAGGTGCAGTCTGAAGGGAGGCAATTCCCAAGACCAGACGAGCTTGCTCTCTGCTCTTGTCAGTAAGACAGCCGAAGCCAAGGTCCCTCTCCCATCAAACTACAGCTCTCGGGAGTTTGAGCTGATCAAAGCAGTTTATACAGTAAATCACTGACAGGACCCGGTTGACCCGGAAGGGACTCGTTTAAGTACCCTGTATGTGGTAGTATACATTGTGAAATGATTACCATGATCAACATATCCATCACTTCACATCATTACCATTTACGTGTGTGTGGTTAAGAACACGAAATCTATTCTCTTAGCACATTTCAAGCATATAATATGGTATTCTTAACTTGGGCCACCATGACATACATTACAGCCCCAGTGATTATTCATCTTTCAACTGAACAGTTGTACCGTCTGACCAGCATCTCCCCACCTTCCTCAAGGCCCCCAACCCCCAGCAACCACCATTTTACTCTCTGTTTCTGTAACTGGTAGGGGTATGTACACACACACACACACACACACACACACACATGACACGGTCATATAAACAAATTAAAGTCCTGCTATTTGTAACAACATGGATGAATTTAGAGGACATTGTGCTAAGTGAATAAACCATACAGAGAAATACCATATAATCTCACTTCAGTTCAGTTCAGTTCAGTCACTCAGTCCTGTCCGACACTTTGTGACCCCATGGGCTGCAGCACACCAGGCTTTCCTGTCCATCACCAACTCCAGGACCTTGCTCAAACTCATGTCCATCAAGTCAGTACTGCCATCCAACCATCTCATTCTCTGTTGTCCCCTTCTCTGCCTTCAATCTTTCCCAGTATCAGGGTCTTTTCCAATGAGTCAGTTCTTCATATCAGGTAGCCAAAGTATTGGTGCCTCAGCTTCAGCATCAGTCCTTCCAATGAATATTCAGGACTGATTTCCTTTAGGATTAACTGGTTGGATCTCCTTGCAGTCCAAGGGACTCTCAAGAGTCTTGTCCAACACCACAGTTCAAAAGCATCAATTCTTTGGCGCTCAGCTTTCTTTATGGTCCAACTCACATCCAAACATGACTACTGGAAAAACCATAGTTTTGACTAGATGGACCTTTGTTGGCAAAGTAATGTCTCTGCTCTTTAATATGCTGACTAGGTTGGTCATAGCTTTTCTTCCAAGTAGCAAGCGTCTTTTAATTTAACAGCTGCAGTCACCATATACAGCAATTTTGGAACCCCCCAAAATAAAGTCTCTCAGTTTCTATTGTTTCCCCATCGATTTGTAGGCACTCTGTCTATCAGATCTAATCCCTTGAATCTATTTGTCATTTCCACTGTATAATCGTAAGGGATTTGATTTAGGCCATACCTGAATGGTTGAGTGGTTTTTTCTACTTTCTTCAATTTAAGTCTGAATTTGGCAATAAGGAGTTCATGATCTGAGCCACAGTCAGTTCCCATTCTTGTTTTTGCTGACTGTATGGAGCTTCACCATCACTGGCTGCAAAGAATATAATCAGTATGATTTCGGTAATGACCATCACTTACATGGGGAATCTAAAGAAGTCTAACTCAAGAACCAACTCATTGTAACAAATGAATGAAAATAGAAAAGAAGAGCTGCCTTCAGAAATTTCTGATTCTAAGGAAAGACCCAGTGAATTAGGCTTCACAGTTGCCTGTTTTTCCCTCCAGAATAGCCTTAAGGACTTATTCCTGAAATTTTGGAAGAAAAAGTAGCCTTAAACAGAAAGCATCTGCCTCCAATGCGGGAGACCCAGGTTCGATCCCTGGGTCGGGAAGATCCCCTGGAGAAGGAAATGGCAACCCACTCCAGTATTCTTGCCTGGAGAATCCCATGGACGGAGAAGCCTAGTAGGTTACAGTCCACGGGGTCGCAAAGAGTCGGACACGACTGAGCGAATTCACCGAATTCACCTAAACAGAAATAGCACTGTGCAAACACTGGTAGATTGCAAGATCAAACTGACTGAAAGCAAAACTCATTGCAGTTTATCAAGGCCCCTACACGGTGCTCAGAACTGTGTCAGATACAATGCAGATTACAACCACTTTAACTCTGGGCATTACTGATAAAACGAGATATATTGAAAGAGCTGGATTCCAATTAACTTTACCAATAATTGTGGTATCATTCTTGTTGTGTCAGTACTTTATGGAAATAAAAATCTCAACGGTGAACGAAAGTTACTAAAAGCAGCAGCAGCGATTAAGCCTCCCATGCTGACATAACTTTAGAATGAAAACATCAAGAGAGGTAAAGGGAGAATCCTGCAAGCCAGTGAGACGCAGGCCATGAAATAATAGAGACAGGCCCTTTTTTAAAACGCTGAATGCAAGAAAATGTCACAAGTTAGAAGAATGCTTATTATCATTTGGTGAATGTGTTTCATGTATCACACAGATGGGTTTTCTTATTCTGTGAGAGGTTTTAACTTAAAACTTCCACAGTCGACAAGATAATGAGTCACTTGCTGGCATCTTCCCACTCAAGGGACTGGAAAACCAGTTTGGCACAGTAGGTGGCGCTGCCGGCCGTGGGGGCTCGGTCCAGGTCACGTGGCCGCCACAGGTTTTTTTGTGTGTTTTTTTTTTTTGCCTCAGGAAAGCCTGTGATGCCGGCCCTGATGCAAGCTGCTTCCCAGCTCACCCACTGCTACTTCCCTCAAGTCACCCGGGGCCCAGGTGTGCCAGAGTGCCCACCTTGCCCTGAAAGTCCTCACTGCCAGCAATTTCCTGGTCCCCTTTGCTCTACTAGCAAAATCCTCCTCATCACTTTCCCTTAAGGTCTTTCTGGAACATCACCTCCCTCATGATGGCTGCCAGGCTCTTCTAGCTGAATCTGGAACCCTGGCTTCTGTGGTTCCTCAGAGCCTCTGTTTTGCTGCGCTGACACACTATACTCATTCATGTATTTCTTCAACAAAGACTTATTGGGCATCTGGCATGGATCGGCCATTGTATCTAGCCTGGAAACAGAAAGATGAAGGGTCCCTTGTCAAGAAGCTGGTAAACTGGACAGACGACAGGAGCGTACCTACAGGAGGGTACACTGAGGGTGGACAAGGATGTGCAAGGGGGTGTGGCATTAGGGGAACACAGAGGTATGTGTGTGTTTAGTTGCTGAGCTGTGTCCTACTCTTGCGACCCCAAGGACTGTAGCCAGCTCCTCTGTCCATGGGGTTTCCCAGCTAAGTATACTGGAGTGGGTTGCCATTTCCTTCTCCAGGGGATCTGCCTGACCCTGCGTCTCCTGCATTGCAGGCGGCTTCTTTACCACTTGAGCCACCAGGGAAGCCCAGGGAAACACAGAGCAGAAGCAACTTATTGAGCCCATGGGGGCATGGTTGGGAGCCAAGAGACCTAAGGAGAGGAATGGATACCTGAGACAGGTATTGGAAAGAGAGATTGACAACTTGAAGGAAGGCAAAGGCACTCTGGGCAGAGGGGCCAGTGGACAGCCCAGTGAGTGGGTTTTGTGTGTGCGTGGAGATGGGGAGAACAGACAAGCTACTGAGTGTTTGGGGGAACTCAGAGAGACTGGTAAGAGATAAGAGATAGACATCAGGAAGAGACAGAAATAGAGATCAGAACATTCATGTCCTTTTAGGATGCTTAGATTTTATCCAGGCAGCAGGTTGGGAATCAGCTTTCTAGCATCAAGGAGGTCCACATCCCTACACTGTAGCCGGAGGTGCTGATATAGTAGATCTGGGCTGGGGCCAGAAATCTTCCACTTTAACAAACTCTCATGTGGCTCTGATGCATGCATCTTGTGGAAGAACCACATTTTTAAGAAACATTTCTGTAAATGATGGGAAGCCTGTAAGTTATGGGAAACACTTCTGTAAATGAGGGCTTCACACAAATAACCAAGAATTGTGTTTAGCGAGAAAAGCTCTCTCAGTTTATAGGAGGATATACAGAAGCGGATGAGAGTGGAAGCAGAGCAACCACTTAGGAAGCCTTTTCAGCATCAAAGAAACCATAAGGGCTCCAACCAGAGCAACCATCAGGGGAAAAACGAAATTCCCCAAACTTGGTGATTAAATAGACTGGAGGATGAGGAAGAAGGCAAAGATGACTCAGTTTTTCCAGCATGGATGGGCCCCCACGAGATCCGGAGAACATAGGAAAGGGGAAAAGATGATGCGGTAGGTGCCCAAGGACATCCAGATGGAGACAGCAAGGAGACAGCGAAACATCTGAGCCTGAAGCTTGGGCTAGCACAACCAGCCACAGAGACAGAGCAAGGAGTCATCTGCCCTTGACGGAAGTCAGGGCCCACGAGCCCAGCAAAAAAGCCCTGGTGAGCGGGTTCACCATGAGAAGAAGAAAGCCAAGGCGGAGCTCAGATGCCACCCGGCGAAGTGGGCTGGCAAGGAAAAGAAGCCACGGGAACACAGAGAAACGTGGTTAGAGAGACTGGAGAAGAACCAGGACAGCCTGGTGTGACGGAGTCCAGAGGAAGGTGTTTCAGGAGGGAGCACAGTGCTGGGACTAAGAGCGTAGGTTCTGGGGCTTCCCTGGTTAGGCCAGCAGTTAAGACTCTACACTTCCACTGCAGGGCATGCACTGGTGGGGAAACTAAGATCCTGCACACTGCATGGCAAGGCAGAAACGTTAAAAAAAAAAAAAAAAGACCACAGGTCTGACTGTAGTCTGCCTCCACGTCCATGCCAGCTCCAGCACTTACTAACTGGTTGAAATAGAGTAACTTCTTTTATGCTCTCATTGCCTCAATTGTAAAATGGACACAGTGATGGGTACCCACCTCATGCATTCTATTGTGATAGTGTAATAAGTTAGCATAAAAAGCATTTAGCCCACTACCCGCCACATATTATGTTATTTTTTTAAACAGCATTTTAAAAACACTGTTATTGAGGTGTGTGTTTGCGTGCTGAGTTGCTTCAGTCATGACCAACTCTTTGCAACCCCATGGACCCACCAGGCTCCTTTGTCCATGGGATTCTCCAGGCAAGAATCCTGGAGTGGGTTGCCATGCCCTCCTCCAGGGGATTTTCCTGACACTGGGATCGAACCAGTGCCTGCAGCTTCTGCATTGCAGGTGGATTCTTTACCACTGAGTCACCAGGGAAGTCCCTACTGAGGCACAGTTGATATGCCTGCGCATACCTTATGTGTGTAATTTGCTGAGTTTGGACGTATGCATACACATGTGAAACACGATCACTGCAATCAAGGTAAGAGAAATATTCAGCACCTCCAAAGTCTCCTTGTACCCTTCTATGTGTGTGTGTGAGTGTGTGTAAGAACACATGGTGTGAGATTTAAACTCAACCAGTTTTGTTAACCACAAGCACAGAGTTGTACAGCACATCACTAGGCTCAGTGGGCCAGAGACCAGAGGCCAGAAGAAGCAGGGGTGTCTCCGCCAAAGCCAGTGTAAACAGATGATGACAGTCCAGCCCTGACGCCTGATACCAGAGGGCCCTACCCAACCCCTTGAGACAGCATAAGTGCCCCCCCCACCTCCCCACACGGTCCTGGAAGATGAGAGAGGGGGAGATCCTGACACCAGCGGAGACTGAACTTCTGTCCTTCAGCAGAATAAAGATTCCATGAGAAAACAGATTCAGTTAGAGACATTTTACAGAAGATACACTTCTTACACACTGGTGTTTAAGCGTGAAGTTGCATGCTTGCCACAGAAGTCATCTGCTAAGATCACACTGTACTGCGCTCGTGTCTATGGCATCACCCTGGCCCATACAGCCTCATCAGCTTTCCAAGGAGGACATAATAGGACTATGTGACTGGCCTTTCCCCAGATTCAGTGCTCATCTAGGCCAAGGGCCCACCATCCCTCCATTTAATGAGCCAGGAATGGCCTGTCAGACTCTTATTTGGCTGAAGCAGCCCATCATTAAAAGCCCTTAAAATGTTCAGAAACAAATCATGTTCTATCTGTTTTATGGTGCCAAACGCTGGTCTCATAAATAACTATTGAAGTATTTGAGAAGTTTTCAATGTTCCTTTTTGAAGAAAATACTGATCCCTCCCACTGGTCCCCGTGTGACATACGACAAAAGACAGAAATCAGGCTCTGGAATGTCTATGATACAGCACATGGCAGCCCTGCCTCCTTCTGGCCTCCAAAGCAAATGGAGGGATGGATTCTGCCAACCACACAGAACATAATTTTAACGTCTGGACTGAAAAAACTCCAACACAGACCACTTCAAAAGCAGCATCTTCCATAGGCTCCTGAGGCTTCTGATAACAGGGGCTTCCCTGATAGCTCAGTTGGTAAAGAATCCGCCTGCAATGCAGGAGACCCTGGTTTGATTCCTGGATCAGGAAGATCCCCTGGAGAAGGAACAGGCTACCCACTCCAGTATTCTCAGGCTTCCCTGTAGCTCAGCTGGTAAAGAATCCACCTGCAGTGCAGGAGACTTGGGTTTGATCCCTGGGTTGGGACGATCCCCTGGAGAAGGGAAAGGCTACCCACTCCAGTATTCTGGCCTGGGGAATTCCAAGCACTGTATAGTCCGTGGGGTCACAAAGAGTCAGACGCAACTTACCTTAAGGGTCATCTGACAATGTACACTTCCTGGACCCTCCCCTAGCACTGCCTCCTCCACCCTGCCATGGGTAAGACAGCAGAAAGCAACCAGTCTAGCTTATAGTACCTAAGCTCCCTACAGGAATGGCTTCCCTTAATTAAGATTTTTGTTCTCTTCCGCTTCTATAGAAGCTTCCTGTCAGGGAATGTTTAACAGGAGGATTCCTACGTGCTGTTTCTCATAAATCCTCTGTTCCTTATTAGTTTCTGCTGCCAGAAACGAGTAGAGCTGCACGCAGCTCTCAGGACTGAAGTCAGGATAAGACAGGCTTGAGTCTCCTTCAGTAAACATTCTCCTTAGAACAAAACTGCTTAGTCTTAATCCTCTTTCTTGAGATACGGATTGTCTCCTGACCTTGTGACCATTATTAATCCCTCGTTCCCTTGGTAATGGTTGCTGTACATTTGGTTTTCTGATCTTTATCACTGTCAAAAGAAATTTCTTGTAAAATAGCCTATATATACTCACAGAAAGATCATTAAAGCACCTTTGCTCCATCAGAGCTTGGGTCCCTGTGTCTGTCTGTCTTTCTTTCTTTCTCTTTTTCTCTCTCTCTCTCTCCCTCTCTTTCTCCCTCTCTCTCTCTCCATCCCTCCCTCCCTCCGGCTCTCTCTTTCACTTTCCTATTGTAGACTCCGGACCACCAGGTCCTGGTCAATTAAAGGACCCCAACAGCTTCCCAGGAGGTGCAGTGGTAAAGAATCATCTGCCAATGCAGGAGACACGAGAGACTCGCATTCCATCCCTGGGTGGGGAAGATCCCCTGGAATAGGAAAGGGCAACCCACTCCAGTGTTCTTGCCTAGAGAATTCCATGGACAGAGGAGCCTGATGGTCTACACTTAATGGGGTCACAGAGTTGGACACTCCTGAGCGCACACACACACACACACACACACACACACACACACACACAGCTTTTATAGATGGTTTATACCAAGATTATCCATTTCAACAATGTTTCCATGACTTTTGCAAGGTCAAATTTAGAGTTACTATCAAGTTGTAAATGTCTCTTGTATGAGAACCCACTCAATAAACTTCTTTATTCACAGCAAGAAAAAGTTTAGTTCCTCAAAGATCTAGCCTGCAGCCTGCTGTCAGACAGTAAGAACTGTATTACTCAACTCCCTTCTTGCCTAGGCTCCAGAAAGTGGAAATGATTATCATGCCCTACTGCAGTAATTGATTTATCTTACAGCCCAGTGACTTTGATTCCTCTGCTGTATTAATGTGTCTCTGATCTAAGTTGTATGTTGTGTCTGATTCTATAAATAGCTTCAGGCTTTTCTGGAAATAGGTGGGGTATCATTTTAAAGAAATGCCCTTTAATTTTACCAAGAATTGGTTTCCTTCAAAACTTTTACTTCCATATTTTCTGTTCAATTAATTTTTGTTACCTCTTAAAACCTAAGTTCATAAGGGGAAAGACCACACCAAACCTGCTCATGTTTGCAACCTTTGGCACTTGGCTTCGTGCCTGAGGGCCGATGATATCTCTGTCAGTCAAAATAGGTCAGAAGAAGTCAAGTTGTGCTGCAGTAACAAACAGTCTGAAAACCCCACTGGCTTAAAAGAATGCGGAGTTTTTTCTTGCTTATACTTGATATGGATCATAGGGTTGGCTGTATGTAGCTTCATCTCATATCTGCTAGAAGATAGCCATGGCACAGAGAAAAGACAAACCACAGATCTCTTACTGGCAGTGTTCACTTCTGCTTCCCTAGCCAAACCCCGGTCACGTGGCCAGGAAGGGGATGTGTACCCTCTCAGGGAGGGGCCCTGCAAGGAGGAACAGAATACTTGGTGATCCGTAGTACCACTATACACTAGTGGTATAGTTACCATCTATAACACTGCCCTAGGAACTGAGTCACCCAGACTTACAAATCACATATTCTTAAGTTAGTTACATGCTCTTATAATTATTTCTTCCTATGTATTGCTAACCCTTGGTACCTTTGAAATTGTATTATAATAACCTGATTTCAAAGTATCTCACTACTGACTTGGTTATACTTTGGTCAAATATACTTTATCATGCATAATATCACCCTCCTATGAAGAGCTCAGAAATCCTGGAGACTTTTAAATTTTAACAGCATTTTAACTTCCCCCAACACCAATATATCAGACACCTTAGCTGACTATTACAGAATCTGTGTCCTAATTTACATCTTCTATGATAGGGTAGACCAAATAACCTGAAACCCTTTTACTTCAAAACATCTGAAAATCTGGGACAAAACATAACAAACACTCTCTTCAAGGTATACATGTACTTGGAAGAAAATAAGATAATTCGAGGGGCTAAAAATGAAACAAACTGAAAACTGCAGCAAGAATCCAGAGAAGCAAGAGTGTGACAGTCAAGTAGGTAAGAGACTCCCTGTTCAACACCAGCATTACAGCCCCAGGGCTGAGGTTTCCAAGACTTCATGGAAGCAAGAGATAACCCCTCATGTTGGGGAGTTACCACTAAGACCCCAAATAAAGCTAGACTTCCCAAAGGACCTCAGCCGGAGTAAAAGATACACGTAGGGTGTATCACCTAGGCTGCCAGATTTAGCAAATAAAAATACAAGACATCCAGTTAAATCGGTACTGCAAATGAACAACTAAATGTTTAATACAACCATATCCAACACAGTATTTAGAATACAGTTATACTAGAAAATTTGTTGTTACCTGAAATTCAGATTTAACTGGGCAGCTCTATGTTTCACCTGGTAGCCCCATGTACATAAGAAAAATCATTCAGCAGTATAGGAAGTCAAAGAGAATATGTGCCCATCTCTATAGGGGCTTTTAGATGAGGGGTGGTGGGGAGAGTATCTTCTCCAGAATTAAGTCACAGGCCTGCCCTTACATGGATTTACACTTCAACTTTAAACTACTGTTGAGGCAGTCCAAGGTGGGGGGTTGGAAAAGAATTTCCAGACACAGAGAATTTCAGAAGGGAGTGAGTTTATTAAGAACAAAGAGCAGAGCAAATGAAGGCATTGTAAATGCAGCAGGCCGACCTCCTGCTAGATGAGGGAGAGTCGACCTTTTTCATGAGTTAATACTCACTTCTTATAGCCTTAAGACAAAGAAAATTCCTGTTGGAAGGTTGGCATTTCCAGCCTTTATAGGATGTTTACTGGAGTGGGCATCTTTGCTTAATTTGGAGTTAAGAAGCTTGTTAGTGATGGTAGTAGTTACAAAGGAGCTCAATTAGCTTCAGAGATGATCTTAGTTCTGGGCTCCACTTCCGTGGCCTTGGTACACAGGGATCGTACCTGTGGCCTTCGGGGCAGGACTCAATAACTACCTGAAAGATCCTCACCTACCAAGCCAGAAATTAGTATAAGAAATGTCCCTCCAAATGTACCCCTGTTGCTGCTGCTAAGTCACTTCAGTCGTGTCCAACTCTGTGCGACCCCACAGACAGCAGCCCATTGGGCTCCACCATCCCTGGGATTCTCCAGGCAAGAACACTGGCCTGGGTTGCCATTTCCTTTTCCAGTGTACCCCAGGACTCCCTATATAAGCAAATACAAACCGCAACTCAGGTCACTATGGAAGTTTACAGACTAAGCCTCTCTAAAGATAAGCTCATGACCCAAAATTACAAAACACAGGTAGGAGTAGGGTTACTTGTGTACGGTAAGCAAGGAAGGCTTTTTCACTTGATAGCTAAAAAGTCCAAGGGCACAAACCTTGGAAACATGTCCAGAGTGAGGGTCCCCCAAAGCTGATTTCTTGCTTGTGTTCCTAAGGTGGGGCAAATCACAGAATCCATGATTTCAGGCTGTGATTCTTATCTGACTATCCATCACCACTACTCAGAATAACAAAGCAAAACCAGAACAAGCCAGTTCTAGTGTAGGCAGTTTCAGTGTTCTTAATCCAGTAAGAATAGACCTTCATGAACTTAAGTGCTTTTATCATAAGAGCCACTCATTAACTAAAACTTGGGAAAAGGTCAAGTAATCTGCTTTTAAAGGCTTGGCTCCAAAGCTTCATTCCCCTGAAATCCCAGTAGGCTGATCAACTGTCCCAATTTGCCCAAGACTCTGGTTTCAGTGGGCTTCCCAGGTGGCACTAGTGGTAAAGAACCCACTGCCAATGCAGGAGACGTGAGACTTGGGTTTGATCCCTGGTTTGGGAAGCTCCCCTGTAGGGAGGCAATGGCAACCTACTCCAGTATTCTTGCCTGGAAAATCTCATGACAGAGGAGCCTGGGAGGCTACAGTCCATAGAGTCCCACAGAATCAGACATGACTGAAGCAATTTAGCACGCACGCATCTGGTTTCAGCATTGGAAAAAAAAAATAAAACCCAAGACAGCTGAGCACAGAAAGCATTCTTCATCCTAATTATAGGCAAATTAAGTAAATCTTTCTCTTTATCCTCCTACCAGCAACATTCAGGAAAATAAGCTAATAAGTATTTCTTCACAAGGTAGATTACGTGGCGTGTAACTACAGAATACATGTATTAATGTGCACAGATAACACTTACCCTTACCCCTAAGCCTCCTTGAGCTTCAGTTTCCTCATCTGTAAAATACAAATCCGGAGAAGGCAATGGCACCCCACTCCAGTACTCTTGCCTGGAGAATCCCATGGATGGAGGAGCCTGGAAGGCTGCAGTCCATGGGTTCGCTGAGGGTCGGACACGACTGAGCGACTTCACTTTCACTTTTCACTTTCTTGCATTGGAGAAGGAAATGGCAACCCACTCCAGTGTTCTTGCCTGGAGAATCCCAGGGACGGGGGAGCCTGGTGGGCTGCCGTCTATGGGGTCACACAGAGTCGGACACGACTGAAGTGACTTAGCAGTAGCAGTAGCAAAATACAAATCACTGTAGAACCCTAAGGTTCTGGCAAGGATTAATGAGGTCACATATAACATATAGATAAAGCACTTAGCTTAATTCCTGGCATATAGTAAGCACCCGAGTGAAAGTCACTCAGTTGTGTCTGACTCTTTGTGACTCCATGGACTATACAGTCCATGGAATTCTCCAGGCCAGAATACTGGAGTGGGTAGCCTTTCCCTTCTCCAGCAGATCTTCCCAACCCAGGGATCGAACCCAGGTCTCCCACACTGCAGGTGGATTCTTTACAAGAGAAGCCCAAGCACCCAAGAAAGACAGCTATTTTGATTATCAAGTTTCAGGGTTTTGTAGCACTTAGATTTTATACTTCAGAAACATTTATTAAATGCTTTCATTTTTCACTTTTTTTTTTGTTTGTTTGAAGTGGCAGCTTTGCTGATATTGCTTGATTATCCTCACCCAGCATGTCAGAATATATTGACAGATGCAAATGATCTTCTCTTACTGTGCTGGAGACTCATCTGTTCATCCTTTGACTTTCGAAATCCAAAAATCTTTATCAGGACTTAGAGAAAATAACGATAATCTCGGTAACTATTTCCTCACTTTTTAAAGAACAAACTTGATATTTATCTTGCCAATCTATCATTTTTTTTTCTAAAACGTAAAAGTAACAGTGAAAATAGCTTTCCCTCTTCCCCACTACTTACCCTCACTGACCCAGAACTAGCAGTTTTTATTTCTGACTGACTGATTTTCAAAGTATTCAGACTTCATATAAACTTTAAATTGAGTGTACATTTTATGTCATTGTTCCACTAAGAAGAGGAGTTAAAAAGCTCATCAGTCCCGCCTGCCAGCATTAGGCTGCACTGAGCATGCGCATGCGAATCATCTTTTAAGTTGCCATCATGGTGAACACATCTTCTTCCCTTGGTTAGAAGCGCATGATGCTGAGCTGTTAGGCGCTTGGAGGGACTTGTCATAGATTTGTCCCAGACCACCCATATCATCTTATTTTGTGGCCAGAATATAGTTTAATGTGGTAACTATTTTGAATATTTCTGTCAAATAAGGTTTATACTTGACATTAAAAGTCTTAGAAAGAATCAAAACAGGTGATAGAAACCAGTGCCTCTCAAACTGTAATGTGCATACGTATCACATTTTGAGAAACTTGTTAAACACAAGTTCTCATTGTAGAAGTGTGAGCTCTGACCTGCCAGTTTGCGTTTCTAGCACGCTCCCAGGTGATGCCAACCTGCGGACCACGCAGCAGCAGACCGGGTCTAAGGCAGGGGTTCTCAGAGTGTTGTCATGGGGCCAGCAGCACAGGCATAACCTGTCAGAAACGCCGATCCTCAGCGCCCATTTCTGACAAGTAATCTGGGTGTGAGCGAGCCCTCCAGGTGACTGACAGACAGAAAGTCTGAGAACCACTGCTTTAAATCAGCACTCTGCTTTGCCCAATGGGACCAGGTGTTTTGTTTCCCACAAGGAAGGGAGGAATCAAGACGATCTAGGGGCTGAGACAATTGAGACAGATAAGCCGGCGCTTAGTAAGCTGTAGGAAAAGAGTTTGGAACAGATCCTACAATGGCAACAGGGCTTCGGGGAGACAGGCCCTGCCAGCAGCTGGTTGGCGCTTCATCAGGTGGGTGTGTTTACTATATACAAATATCCAGGGACAAGGGGATCGATGAAAGCTTCCAACATCAAGGAAGTCTGACATGGGTTAACCCAACAGTGATGGATCACCAACAGTGGAAATAGGCATGTGCTTAAGGCATCTGCTAAGCAGGAAAACCAAAAGAAGGAGAAAAAAATTTTGAAAGAATTTCCAAAAAAAGCATCCAAGTAGACGGAAAATCTACATTATTCCCCTTCTTTAAACTCATTTTACTGTTTGGTGTGGCTTACTGTGGTCTTTGGAATCAGACTGTCTGTCTCAAAGCCCTGGCTGTACTGTGTAACAGCTGTGTTGTCTTGGGCAAATTACTCGTCTCTCACTGCCTCAATTGGCTTATCTATCAAATGGGAATGATGATGTTTTATGGGAATTGAACATTACATTAATAGAGCATATGTAAAGCATAATAGTGCATGATATAGTCATTAATTAATTTTAATTTTATTATAAGTTGGTAGAAAGAGCAGAAGGGCCTCTTTTTTTCAGTGCTTGGGGTCTTCAAAGAAATCATTTGTTCCCTAATGGAGCCTGATGCAGTTTGTAAGAAATCAGACAAAAGTCAGAAATGCAAGGAGACAAAGACAGCCAGCATCTTGGAGGGATCCATGGGTCCCTGGAAAAGACCCAGCAAGAGCAGGATAGAAGCAGAAGAGCTGTGGGGCTCTGCACAAAGTCAGTGTGTAACAGGAACAGGAATATGTAATGTGTAAGTCGCTCAGTCGTGTCCAATTCTTTGCGACCCCATGGACTGTAGCCTACCAGGCTCCTCTCTGAAATCCTGGAGTATAAGCCAGGATGCTTATAAGTGCTGGTCACCCATGAGGAAGACGCAGCCTCAGCAAACCTCAGAACTTTAGGCTGGATCACTGGCTCAGCCCTTGGCTGCATACAGAATCACTTAGGGATGGGAACCTTTAAAAACAACTGATACATGGGTCACCCCGAGAGTCTGCTTCACTGTCTGGGCAGCAGATTCCTGAAATCTTCACGAAAGGGAAAGTGCCAGTCACTCAGTCCTGTCCGACTCTTTGGGACCCCCTGGACTATAGTCCACCAGGCTCCTCTGCCCATTGAATTTTCCAGGCAAGAGTACTAGAGTGGGTTGCCATTCCCTTCTCCAGGGATCTTCCTGACCCAGGGATCAAACCCAGGTCTCCTTATTACTAGCACACTGGAGCAACAAAAGGTGCCCCTTAGACGGGGATTGATTCTGCAGATTACCACTCAGAGTTACACTAGCAAAATCCACATATAATGACTGACCCATGCTAAGGAAGAGAGGAAGGGAGAGATTTTTAAGAATTATGACAGAACCTCAGGACCACAAGGATACTTCAAGGAGACATGATATTCCACAAGGAAGGTGCCATCTTCCCAGTTACAAGAACTTGATTTTAACTTCTTGTTAGAGTTACACCAAAAAGGTAGCCAGACAAGCATGTGAGGTCATGTGTCTGTGTATTATGACAACAGGAAGATGATAAATACGGAATTTTAAAAGAGGAACAAAATTGAAAAAACAAAGGCAAGATCTTACATTCGGTGAAGATCAATGAGAAGTATCCACTGTGTGGGTTAGGGAAGTCTAGCTTTCCCAAAGTCTTGGTAAAGTCCCTCCAATTCTTCCACTACTTATTTCAGTTTCACACTCAACAAGCAACATCCCATTACTCATCGAATGTCCCAGCCACACTGCCATAGGGAAGGACCCTACACCGGGAACACAGCCAGCCTCGAGATATAAAGGAACATCCAAAGTGTAAATGATACACTGGCCTTCTCGTCCACACCTCAGCCTCCTACGAGGGGCGAGGCCCCTCCCCAGACGAGCTCAGCACTCATCCAGCCCGCTCACCCAGGTGACCTCATGAAGGCATTTTCCCAGAAAGGATCTGCCAGAGCAGCCGGGTGCCCTCTCTAAACTCCCCCTTGTTATTCTCTTATGGCAACTTGGCCCACTGTCAGCTTTCATCCCTCCCCCAGGTGAGTTTCTGAGCTGAAAATGGCCCCTGACATCCCAGAAGTCCATGGATGCCAAGCAATCCCAGAGCCTCTCAAGAAAGCGCCCATCGAGAGCATTGTGGGATAGACAGGTGGAATGTCACCCCCAGCACTAAAATGCAATTTCTCAGCTGGTCAGAAACCAGAGCTAGGTAGGGATTTGGAGCCATTGTACTCACCTATGACCCACATGTATGGATTCGTTCACACAGAAAGTGGAAGAGACTGTTAATAGGTCCTACAGCCTAACTTTGGTGGGTGTCTTATTCCAAATTGCAAAGCTGCTTCTCCATGAAGAAATAAGAAGTGTGCTTTTCCTCTGGATAAAGTTAAGTAAACAACGGTCACCTCAATTACCAGGTAAATTTAGAATGAACTATGTCATGACAAAAGGTGCTGTCAAGTCCTCAGACTTGAGGACTAGTTATTGTTTATTTCAACACTGTATGCAATGCATAGTGTCTGCCTGCCTATGGAAGGAGGTGAGATTCTTTTCTGTCCTTGCAGTCTCTCTGGAGATTGCCTGTGGCGAGCATCACATTCTGGTTTAAGGCTTATTTAATAAAGTGTTTTTTTACTCTATTACTTCTGTGGAGAGGATTTCTGGGTTGAGAGAAGATTTTTATTTTAGTTACATTTTCCCAACATCCTATTATTCTGTTGCAGGAAAATAGGGGCATCACTTTGCCAACAAAGGTCCTGTCTAGTCAAGGCTNCACATTCTGGTTTAAGGCTTATTTAATAAAGTGTTTTTTTACTCTATTACTTCTGTGGAGAGGATTTCTGGGTTGAGAGAAGATTTTTATTTTAGTTACATTTTCCCAACATCCTATTATTCTGTTGCAGGAAAATAGGGGCATCACTTTGCCAACAAAGGTCCTGTCTAGTCAAGGCTATGGTTTTTCCAGTGGTCATGTATGGATGTGAGAGTTGGACCATAAAGAAGGCTGAGTGCTAAAGAATTGATGCTTTTGAACTGTGGTGTTGAAGAAGACTCTTGAGAGTCTCTTGGGCTGCAAGGAGATCCAACCAGTCAGTCCTCAAGGAAATCAGTCCTGAATGTTCATTGAAAGGACTGATGCTGAAACTCCAATACTTTGGCCACCTGATGCAAAGAGCCCACTCTACAGAAAAGACCCTGATGCTAGGAAAGATTGAGGGCAGGAGGAGAAGAGGGTGACAGAGAATGAGATGGTTGGATGGTATCACTGGGTCAATGGAAATGAGTTTTAGCAGACTCCGGGAAATGGTGAAGGTCCTGGTGTGCTGCAGTTCATGGAGGTCACAAAGTCGGACATGACTTAGCAACTGAACAACAACGACCACCCTGGGATGGGGCCACCAAGTGAGGGTCCTTGGCTTTCTGCAGGGAAGGGTTCAAGAGCACGCCATAGCAAAGTGAAAGCAAGTTTACACACTCTGTAGACAGACTGTGGGCTATCTCAGAAGGCGAGAGGCAGTCACAGACTATGGGGTAGTTAGCATTTATGGGCGGGGTAATTTCATGGGTTAACAAGTAGGAGGATTACGCCAACTATTAATATTTGGGGAAAGGGTTGTGATTTCCATGAATGGGACCACTGCCCACTTTTTTGGCCTTTTATAGCCATTCTCAGAACTGTCAGGGCACCTGTGGGTATGTTGTCTAGCATATGCTAATATATTCCAATGAGCTTATAATGAGACTTAGGGTCATGAGGTCTCCTGCAGGTTAAATCTTCCTCCATCTTGAGCCGTTCAGTTCTGACCAGTTTTTGTTGCATCTCAAAGGTACTCGTTGTGCCCTTCCCACTCCCTTCCTGCCTCATTCCCACATCCACAGTCATCAGCACAGCGTTTTCCAACATATGGAAAATTCTCTGTGGATTTTGACAATTCCTTTTCCCATTTTTCACACATCTGAGACCAAGACAGATTTTTTTTTTTTAGTTGATAGAATAAAGCATAACCAAGGAATGAAACCACAGTCTGAAAGTTTAAAAAATCTTTGCAAACTAGAGTTAATTAAGTCTGTTAAACTGAAGAAAAAGGAGAATGTTTTTGTGAATTATAGAAAGGAAGGGAAAGAGCAGGGCTAAGTAGGTATTCCAGAGGGTGGAACTCCGGTAGTCACATGGAAAATGCCAAAACTCAGCAAAATCAGAAAAGGCCACATCAACACCAACTATTTTTCTAAAATTTTGAGGAAATACTTAAATGTTGAAATGAATGGCTAATTTGTTTATTTTGAATGAATCATGACAGACATTTCAACTGACAGGAATTTTTCTCTTATTGAAACACAACAGTGAGAGCTTCTCCTGTCAGTTATCAGGCTGTTGCCACCCAGAGACTGTGTTTTATTGTGTAGTAAATGTAGGGGGTATAGAGCTCACCTAGCCTGCCGACAGACAAAGCTGACATGTTTGGGGTGTAAAATGTAAAACCCAGGAATGTCTGATTGCATTGTGCGGTAAGTCAGCATCATGTTTTCATAGAACAAAAACTAAAAGACTAACAACATAATGGTAATATATGAAGAGCAAAATAAATTCTGGCCAAGCATATCTAGCAGAGAATCCAATGGATGCATGTGTCTGGGCACCAGAGAGGTAGGAGATTTCATGGGGCAGGTATAGCATCTCTTCCATGGTCTGGATAAGGCAGTTCTCAATGCTCCCTCCTCGCTAGTGACCAACTGAACATCACTAACTTCTTGGGGACCTTGATACAGAAAAGGGCTTAATAGAAGACCTTATGGGATTCTGCTCAATATAAATTAACAAACTGGCTTTCTGATTGACTCTCTGTTCTCAAATAATTTGGGTTAGTGAAAGTCAGCCCCTGGGACTCAAGACGATCATGGGTGCTGATTAAAAAAAGATCTGCGAACCTGATAATCAGTCCTGTGAGTGTGCTCATGTACCAAAGTGAGCCCATGGCTGACGCCTCCATGGGGCCCGGCCCCAGCTGTCACTTTGTGTCTCTCTGTTCTCCCTCTCTCTCTCCACCCTAATTTCATGAAGCAAGTTTTAGAATGCTAGTTTATCTGCCATGAAAAAATTATGCAAATGGAGGACAAGGGGATAAAATCACTGAGACATCAGCAAAATATCCAGCTTAATGACCTATGCTCAGCTGAATGGGGACAGTCAAAGCCACATGAAAAATAAGAATATGAAAAGCAGATGATGACAACTCTTACAAGAAGATCATCACACCTGAGAAGACAAGCCAAATAACACATGGTACACCCGTGGGCCCCCTCTGAACCATGCAGGTCCCACAAGACCCTGCTAGTATCCTTGTCGTGACTGACCGGCCCAGCAGGAGACACTGATCTAAAGACCCCTCAGGAGTCTGGTGGTGGCTTGATCCAAAATTTCTACCATAGTGAGATGGTAGTGAGTAAACCTGAAGTTCTCTCTTTGGGTTCTGTGTCCTGTACTTTTCTTTTTTCAGTTAAAATTGTAATATGCAAGCATGGCTGACCATGTTAGCCCTCATAGTTTGTATTCCAACCAGAACCTCTCATCATAGCCAAGTTTGAGAGCTTCCTTAAGGTTGGTCAGGGAGGCCCCATGGTCTCCAAGCCTAGGAGTCATCATTCTAGATCGAGGGACTGAGCTGGTGGAAGAGCAGCCACCATAGACAGAGTGCCCAACCCCAATGGGCAGTCCGATCCATGTGGGACCCATTATGAATAAACAGAAGGAAAACCGACAGCCTGAAAGAGAGGTACCAGATGAAGAAGTATTGTGAATGATTCCAGGAGAAACAGAAAAAAAAATTTTTTTAAGTAATTTTCTCAAGGAGATTAAGTTACAAGCATTCATGAAATAAGAAAATACCTATAAAATGTTAACCAGAGAACAAGTAACAACAACAAAAATTATTGCCAAAATAAGCAGAATGGGCCCAACTGAAGACTAATTTAATGCTTGGAAGGCCAAGTCATGCAATCCTATCACAGCATTAAACAAGAATGTAAAATATGGAAATTATAAGAATCAAGTGGAGACATGTAGGATAAAGGCAAGAGAAACAATATCTACCTAAGATATATTCAGAAGGAGAATAGACAGGGGACTGAATCAAGAAAACAATAGAAGAAACTCTCCTTGAGCTGAAGACAGACTACATCATCTGAAAAAGAGCCTCTGGTGTGAAAGAGGAATATCAAAAGGAAGTAATGAAGGCTTCCCTGGTGGCTCAGAGGTAAAGAATCTGCCTCCAGTACGGGAGACAAGTGTTCGATCCCTGATCTGGAAAGATCCCACATGCCAAGGAGCAGCTAAGCCCCGAGTGACCTTTGAGCCCGTGCTCTGGAGCCCGAGTGCCGCAACCACTGAAGTCCGCTCGCCCAGAGCCGCTGCTCTGCAACGACACAAGCCCAGTCACCGGAACGACAGGGAAGCCGCGCAGCCACAAAGACCCAGCGCGACCAAGACTAAGTAAATAAATACGTACAATTACTTTTTTAAGAAAGGAAGTAACTAGACCTTTGCTGTTGAAATGTTTAACCACATTTCTTTTGAGCTCCACAACAATTCTCTAAATATAGCTTCAAAAGAGGAGGAAGTACCTAGAATCCATTCTGCCTGCGAAATATGCATACACAATTTCTGCATGGAATATTTTTTAAATGTCTACCAGACTTCTTTAAATAAGACATCCATCCATTTAGTTCTTCTTTATGACAACATCGTAAGCAGAATGATACAACAGGTGGATAATCACTCAGTATTTACTAGTTAACTTGGAAGCACTGACAGGCTATTTTGTGCTTACAAGAAAAGCTACAGACAGTACTTTTCTTTGAGGTAGGGTGCTTTTGAAGATAAAACATAGCCACCCTGAGCCTCCACAAATGGAAAGATGTCTTCACAATAAAGTATGTCAAGTCAGTTATATTGAATCACTGATTTTACAGCCATACATTCCTTCAACAGTTTAAAGTCCTTGCTTCATAGGAACCTAATTCCTTCATGAGCACTTTCAAAATTCCATCCAAAATTTAATAAGTCAGTAAAGAATAATTCACATACACAGAGAGAGAACGTATAGTGAATATACACACATAAAATAACCATTGACTCTGTGAAGCATTCTCTTAATATTACTTTAAGACATTCTTTCTTGATGCCTTACTGACATTTTCAAGTTAAACTCTGGTTTTATCTTATTGTCTAGGGCCTGGGGAACATGGAACCAGAACAAAGGCAGACAGATAATGGCATAAGCCTTGAAGATTTTGATGGCTATTATTACTGTGGTGCTGTTGTTGTTTTAAGGAAATTAAATGCACTTTACTCCAAAGTTTTCTCCTTTACAAAACATTCTAAATGTTTCAATATCGCAAAGGAATTAACAAAAATACTAACCAAGGAAAGGAACCCTGGTTGCTACCACTTGCTCTCTGATAAAACATAAGCTTTCCCCAGTTAAAAAAAAATGAAATTTAATAATTACAACCCATAGATTGACTCATAAGATTGCACAGGAAGGGCAAGGCAGAAAAAAGAAAACTGAAATTCAAATATGCCAAATCAGCTATTCTGGGCAAAGACTGTATTACATGGTTTTTCCTTTTTAGAAATAGTCTGCATTCTCACATTTCTGATTTGTTATTTCAAATATTCCTGATTTACTCAGAGCTCACATTCATAAGCCATCCCTTATGGCTGGACCTGCTGTTGTCAAGAGAAAGACAAAGAGCAGTTCACTGTATTTTACTTTCTATAAAAACCACAGTCATTAAAAAAATAAATACCTTCCTCGCACATTTTCACTAGGAATAAAGGGGGATTAAATTCATCCAGGTGTTAGTATGACTGACTTATTGAAGCATTGGGTTTGCATTAATTCATTCAACAAAAATTTATTGAGCACCTACTATGTATGATATTCTGGATGTAGTGATTCGGGGGGTAGATCAGTTCCCTTCCTAAACGGAACTTCCCTATCTTAAAGAATATAAAGAGGGAAACTTTGTGCCCCATGCAGACGGGCATGTTGACCTAAACTTGGGGAGTTTGGGAGGACTTCTAGACGTAACTCTGCATTTAGATACAGTTTCTTAATTTCAATACCATTAACACTTTGAACTAGTTTATTGTTGTAAGGGGCTGCTCTGTACATTGTATGATGTTTAACAGCATCCCTGGACCCTATACACTAGATGCCACAACTTGGTGACTGTCTCCAGACATTGCCAAATGTCCCTTAGGGGCACAACTCATCTCTGGCTAAGAACCACTGACTTAGATGGAAGATGGAGAGAAGAAAGTTGTGCGGTAAGTTAGATATGAAAGGAATATGGTGTGGGAACAAGACATGAGAAGTGAGAGGGAATCACTGGTACTAAGGTCCTAAGGCATGAAGACCTCGGCTCTTTGGTTAGAAGGGAGATGCTAAGCCCAATGTGAGAATGAAGAGAGAACTCTGGTCAGATCCTGAGAGCGTGTGTAAGGCTTACCGATAGGTAGGAGTTTCTATTGTCTATTACTGTGTAACAAATTACCCCAGAGACTTTTCCAATTAAAAGAACAAACCTTCATCATCATAACAACTTCTGAAGGTCAGGATTCCTGGAGCAGATTAGCTGGGAGGTGTGGTTTAGGGTCTCTGAAGGTTGCAGTGGTGGTTCAATGGAAAAGAATCTGCCTGCCAATGCCAGAGATGCAGGTCCAATCCCTGAGTCAGGAAGAGCCCCTGGAGTAAGACATGCCAATCCATTCCAATATTCTTGTGTGGAAAATCCCATGGACAGAGGAGCCTGGTGGGTTACAGTCCATAAGGTCTCAAAAGAGTTGGACATGACTTAGGAACTACACAACAATAAGCTGCCAGCCAGGTCTCTGAAGACCAGGCTTGCTATGGAGAGATCCATGGCCAAATCCACTGTTAACAGGAGGCTTCAGCTCCTCCCCATGTGAGCTTTCATGGGAATGTTCTCTACACTGCTTCCCCTCCAGACAGTGATGGAAGATCAAATTTGCTTTTAAATATAATCTGGCTTCTATTAATACTTGGAGCAAAGAGCAAGAGGCAACTGGAAGCCATCAATTATTTTTGATTAGAGAGATATCAGTCAATCTACAATTTATCATCTAAGCCCCTAAATAACTAGAAAGTGACTAATTACAGAGGGCCTTAGTCTTTAAGTTGGTCACTGTTCCATAAAAGCACAGAGTAATTAAGCAAGCAAATAACTGAACTAACATGCCTTCAAATTCAATATCAGTGACAAAAAGTGAGCCCAGAAAAGTTAAACGACAGCACTTCCATCAAAGCTCATCAGACTTTCTACAGCTTATCATCACTTTGTAAAGTTCTTCCAGGTGAGGTGGTTGAAGCCACTATAGTCCATTCTTCCCTTTCATGTAAAAGTGGTCTTAGGAGTTTTCTCTAAATATTTAGTTGAGGTAGAAATTGTTACACAGTCAGTATATAAGTCAGAGCCTCAGTTCTTCTTCTAATTTCAATTCTCACACACAAGCATTTTGCTCCATTAAAAGATATATTTATTGCTTCAGATTATAGACATTCAGAGGAATGCCTCCCTGGTCTGGAGGGTCATAAAACATTCAGACCCAGGACAAGACAATCATAAAATGCTCTCCAGTATACCAAGGAGAAAAACTCCAGGTAGACAATTAGCTCCTAAAAACACACATCTAGCCCCTAAATAATGCTCTGAGATCTTCAGAAGGGGTCAAGGGATGGCATCACAGTGTCTAGAAAAACTGAGAAACTGGGAAATCCAAGAAAGCCATTAAAATGACAAACTGGACCAAGCAACATTTAAACTGATTGGTCAGAAATTACATGTAGCTGGCCCTTAGCCAACCAAAACCGAACAGATCAATTCTAATAAAGACATAAAAACTACTGTCACTCCCACCTTTGGGGGTTCTCAGGGCCAGTGCTGAGAGCCTTGTATCTCTGTCCTCTAAAATAAACTTTGCCTGCATAAGTGCTTGCAAATTTGCGAAGTCCATTTTTCAGCTCTGTGAACAGAACTCACTAGTAAGCTGAAAACTCCAGAATTTCAAACTAAGATAATGCTTCAGGAGTTATATTTTGAGTGTTTTTCAAACTAGATAACTATTTCTTTCAACTCAATCAGATTACTCTTAACACCAATTTATGTAGACTATCAAGCAATAAATCACAAAATCTTATGATGTGATTGTTCTTACTTGGTGGGGTCTATCCTAATGGCCCCAAATACCTATCTTGCCCTTCCTACCCAAATATTCACTTTACTCCTGGATACAGAAATTCACTCGTCCACTGGAACCTGGCTTTGGAGTCCACTGATATAAAACAAATTGCCTGAAATGGTACCCTGATGCTCTCACAACCACTGTGCATGCCACTACGGAGCCTGGCTTTGGGTTTCCCCAGTCTGGACCATGGTTGGGAAGCCCACTTTAGTCAGCAGTTGGCTTAAGAAGAGACTCCAAACATGCTCCAGTGTCATCCTTTCTGGTCCCTCTTCCCTGCATCATTCAGCTAGGTACAATTGGATACCCCTTCTTTGAATTTTCCTTAACTACTTGGGATAACCCTTCCATGTTGCTCCTGGTCACTTCTCTCTCTGACTGGTACCCCCAGCCTTCTTTATACATAAACGATCACCCTGCCTTCACTCCCCAAAGCATGGCTGACATAGGATGTAGTCTGTAACAAAGTTTCCTGAGAATGATGAACAACTATTATATTGCAAAGAAAAACTTCAAATTAGATATTTGGGTCCACTGCTGTTAATTTTGTCTGCCTGGGCCCTTCCAACATGGGTTTCCCTGCTGACTACCTGCCCAGCTCCAGCCTCACCCCCAACCCGTGTGTGGTTCTGACTTAAAACCAGGGTATCACAGCCAGCCATCCACAGAGGTTCCTAATGTCTTGACTGTGTCTCCAGAGCCCCAATCAAGAGAAGCAAAGCGCTTAACCTCTTCTCTGAGAGACACTGACTGCAGGAAAGACAGCTTTTTGAATTTTTATGCAGAACCATTTAGTTTCTCTTTGTCTCAAATTCTCTCTTCTGTGACAGGATCCAGGTAGAACCCCAAGGCTCTAGGAGATTTCCTCTGAAATTAACATGCAATCATCCTCAAAGAAGAATTCTACCACTTCACTTGTAACCACAAACTCAATCTGAGTTCTGGTACCCCCTGTACAAACCAATGGTGCAGAACTAGGCAGCCTGAGGGCAATAAGAATTCCCTAGAGGACCAGAGCTAGGTTCAGACTAGCTAACCTGAAGTGACCGATTATAAGCAAAAAGGCCCAGACAAGCTGTGTTCAAGTCCACTTGGGCCACAGCAGGGAGGCAGGCAATAGATCCCAGAAACCGGGCAGAGGACCAGGAGCCAGTGATCCGCACACACTGAAAAATGCAGTTCAGGAGCAAACAAGGGAACATCTGAGAAGAATTGTGATAAACACTCAATGCCCTTCTAGGCTCTTAATCTCAAACAACCAGAAACTTCTGGAAGGCATATTTGTCCTTGACGATGGTGACTAGCAGAGGTGAAATGGAAGGGGAAAATGAGAGTACTCCTTAAATACTGTGCATGCCATATTTCACTTAACCTGTTGCAGAAACTAGTACTCGAGAAACCAAGTACCACACTCGGAGAACAGAAACTAGTATTCGAGAAACCAAGTACCACACTCGGAGAGTTGAAGAACTCAGGTTTATTACACCAGCGGGCCCAGAGGAGTTAACACTCCAAGCTCTGAGCCCCAGACAAAGGGTTTACAGAGTTTTTATAAACAGAATGTAGTGGGCAACTCTAGCTGTTAATAGGCTGGTTTAAACTAAGGGGTTTCACGGGCGTGGGAACAGTGGTCAAGATGGGGAGGAGGATGCCTAACCTTTACACAAACAGGCATGATTAAGCAGGTTTGCAGTGGCTGGGCGATTGCAAAGAGCAGGACAAGAGTAAATGAGATAAACTCCAGTATTGCGAGTTCCCACTTTCTGAGACTATGTGACCTACATGATCTAGATTTTGCAAGGGGCAAGCTGAGTTACAGAGGCAGAAGGAGAAGGAGGTTATGTAAAATTTTAACTTTTTCTCTTCAAATCAAGTCACACTTGGGGGACATTTAATTTTTTTCAATTTTCATTACAATATTGTTAGTTTATGACTTTTATTTTTTTGCTGATCTTTTCCAAAAATCCATGTCTACTTCCCCAGGACAAAATTTAGAACACCTATATAAAAAGAGTGTGACTGTTTTTCTGATTGTGATGGATAGCATCTAGGCACAAGATGCCTAGTTTTGCCATCAATGTACTTTTCTGATATCTGTGAGGACTCATTTGATCATTGCTACTGTACTTTCTAGGTTTATTTAGTTAGTTTACTGGCAAGTTAAACAACTCATTAAGAGGAAGTTGAAGTGATTTTAGCTGGGAGGTGTTGAAATAGTGGAAATTTTCAAGTTCTAAAAAAAAAATGAAAAAGAATGGTTTTGAGAGAAGAGAGAGGTATAAAGACAGTCACCGGCAACCAAATTTCTCCCCAATTCACTCCGGAGACAAGCCTTCTCTTTAGAACAACATGATGCTCAAGGTATTGTTTCCTTTTATGGGGCTTATTTAAACTGGTTTTTCTAGCTTTCCTTTTCTTCTCAGCTTTCTCAGTTCCTCTCCTTTGAAGAGTTACCTGCTTCTACCTTAAAAATGTCATTTCAATATTTCACCTAGCCTCTGGATGGTCTGCTGCTGCTGCTGCTAAGTCGCTTCAGTCGTGTCCGACTCTGTGCGACCCCATAGACAGGAGCCCAACAGGCTCCCCTGTCCCTGGGATTCTCCAGGCAAGAACACTGGAGTGGGTTGCCATTTCCTTCTCCACTGGATGGTCTAATTAAATGCATTTTGTTTTTCATCAATGTTTTGCCAAGAATAGATGTAATTCTCTGATTTAAAAAAAAATAGGAAGAAATGAATCAGTTTAAGTTCATGGAATTTTAACCTTCTAGTTTAGCAATTATCCATTATGATGTTGCCATACTGCTTTTCTAATTATCTGTCTACCGTCCTTAGTCCCCTGGAGAAGATAAGTATTTTTGTGGTAGGAACCATAATATCTTGGTTTGGTATTCTAGAGTGCTTAGCACAGGGCAGACACATAGCAAGATCTCGTGAAATATTTATTAAATAAGTGCATGAGTGTGTGCTAAGTCACTTCAGTCATGTCCGATTCTTTGCAACCCTATAGACTGTAGCCCACCAGGCTCTTCTGCCCATAGGACTTTTCAGACAAGAATACTGGAGTGGGGTTGCCATACCCTCCTCCAGGGGATCTTCCTCATCCAGGGATTGAACTTGAGTTATTTTACCATAATTTATGCATTAGTCATAGTATCTTTACTAAGAACAGATGTAAATGCCAGGAAAAAAATCAAGACCAAAAAGATATTTTAGAAATAGACGGCCCAAGGTGAAAGACGGCTGAGCAGTTGCACATTTGTTTCCTGGTGTTTCCTTCCTCAGGGGCCACAAATAGATCGTTTATTCTTTGGCACATGGGGTGGTGCTCAGGACTTGTCAGGGGGTCTGCTGGAGTCCCCTACTATCTTTCTTTCTTTTTTTAAGTTTTTTATTTTTTATGTGGACCATTTTTAAAGTCTTTTTTGAATTTGTTACAATATTGCTTCTGTTTCATGCTTTGGCTTTCTGGCCCCAAGGTATGTGGGATCTTAGCCCCCTGACCAAGGATCGAACCAACACCCCCTATATTAGAAGGTGGAGTCTTAACCATTGGGCCATCAGGGAAGTCCCCAGGACCTCCTCCACGCCCAGGCATGCTCACTTGATGGGCCAGATATCCCTCCTCTCCTCCCCTTCTTAGTCTCTTCCTGCCTCCACCAAAGCCCACCACACTCTGTGGCCACTGTCTGCTTGCTACTCTGTGTCCTCAACTCGACTGAGGACAGAAACTGGCCATCGTCCATTTCCACACCCCTCTGCCTCATACATGTGTTCACTACACGTCACTTTTTAGGACCTGAACTTAATTTGACCAACTGGGTTTTCTGTAGTGGAGCACACTCTTCATGCAGAAGCACCTTGAGTTCTCATGTAGAAAGGAAGTGAGTGAATACAGAGTAATTGCAGCACTGCTCTAACACTCTTGCCTTTAAAGTCTGTCACAGAAAGCTTTGCCAAAATGATCCACGGCTTGAAGGTGGGACACCTGACAGATCGTGTCATTCAGCGGAGCAAGAGGATGGTTCTGGATGCTCTGGGAGTGGGGCTCCTGGGAACCAGCACAGAAGTGTTTCACAAAGCCAGTGGATACAGTAAAGTAAGGAGCTCCATGTCTACTTTAGAACTGAAGCCAGGTATACGCACACACCTGTTTGGGAGATGTATCCAGGGACACGCGTTTGTGTTCTACTTTTCTACTCTTCATTTTAGAGAAAGCGCCTGCTGAATATAGCATGCTGGTTTACAGTTTTATGCTTTTCTATCCTTGGAAGAAAAGTTATGACCAACCTAGATAGCATATTCAAAAGCAGAGACATCACTTTGCCAACTAAGGTCTGTCTAGTCAAGGCTATGGTTTTTCCAGTAGTCATGTATGGATGTGGGAGTTGGACTATAAAGAAAGCTGAGCACCGAAGAATTGATGCTTTTGAACTGTGGTGTTGGAGAAGACTCTTGAGAGTCCCTTGGACTGCAAGGAGATCCAACCAGTCCATTCTAAAGGAGATCAGCCCTGGGATTTCTTTGAAAGGAATGATGCTAAAGCTGAAACTCCAATACTCTGGCCACCTCATGCGAAGAGTTGACTCATTGGAAAAGACTCTGATGCTGGGAGGGATTGGGGGCAGGAGGAGAAGGGGACCACCGAGGATGAGATGGCTGGATGGAACCACCCACTCGATGGACATGAGTTTGGGTGAACTCTGGGAGTTGGTGATGGACAGGGAGACCTGGCGTGCTGCAATTCATGGGGTCGCAAAGAGTCAGACATGACTGAGTGACTGAACTGAACTGAACTGATGCTGTATTTGTTGTTGTTGTTCAGTCACTCAGTCGTGTCCAACTCTTTGCGACCCCATGGACTACAGCATGCCAGGCTTCCTCGTGCTTCACTGCCAGTTTGTTCAAACTCAAGTCCATTGAGTCAATGAACCATCCAGCCATCTCATCCTCTGTTGCCCTCTTCTCCCCCTGCCCTCTATCTTTCCCAGCATCTGGGTCTTTACCAATGAATCAGCTCTTCGCATCAGGTGGCCAAAGTACTGGAGCTTCAGCTTCAGCATCAGTCCTTCCAATGAACATTCAGGCTTGATTTCCTTTAGCATTGATTGGTTTGATCTCCTTGCTGTCCAAGTGATTCCCAAGAGTCTTCTCCAGCATGAGAATTTGAAGGCATCGATTCTTCAGTGTTCAGCCTTCTTTATGGTTCAACTCTCACATATGTACATCTATGCTTTATATTACTTGAGTCTTAATATACATCCACATCCTTTATTAAGTCACTGTCTTGCTGCTGCTGCTGCCAAGTCCCTTCAGTCATGTCCGACTCTGTGCGACCCTATAGACAGCAACCTACCAGGCTCCTCCGTCCCTGGGATTCTCCAGGCAAGAACACTGGAGTGGGTTGCCATTTCCTTCTCTAGTCACTGTCTTAATGCCAGTCTTAATCTTAAGGCTAGCAATGTCTCAAGTTGATTACTATTATTAATGAAAGCACAGTTTTACCTGAGAGTCTTGGCGGCCATAGCACCTGTCCTGAGCCATTTGTTCTTGCAAAGACTTGAAGATTTTCTGGAGAAAAGCCTGGACCAGCCTGCAGGTGTTTACATGGGAGATGTGCGCCCACACACCAAAGAATACTCTTGATAGAGACGACCAGTCCACCTTTTCCTAGTGTTTATCTTCAAGGAGTAAATAAGAGTAAATTCATCAGACTTCATTCCTTGGTGCACTTAGGGATCACAGTCTGGGATCAAGTGACAGCATCTCCTCTCCCTTCCATGGAGAAAGTTGTATTTTTCTTCTACAAGGAAGAGAGAAATCCAATAACTAGGGCTTCAATCTAGCACAAAGGGCTCAATAAGGGGTAATAAAGTACTGTCTCCAAAGATGAAGAACAACTACTGAAATGGTGACTTGGCATGTAGGTTCATACCCTGTATCACTGATTGATATTCTTTCATTCCAGATTTACAGTTCCAATGTATCCAGCACTGTTTGGGGCCAGCCAGAACTCAGGCTCCCACCAACCTATGCTGCTTTCGTTAATGGTGTGGCTGTAAGGAGATTTCCATTTTTTCTACTGTTCAACAATCAGAATAATTTCAGAGCCAGAAGATATCTCAGAAATTTCCCAGTTTTCATATCCTACTGATGAGTTCACTGAACTTCACAGAGGTGAAGTGGCCTGCCCTCTCTCCTATGTTGTAATTTCAATTTCATGTTTTTACAGTGAATTGATGTTTTTTGAAATTGTGAAGGAGAGGAAATAAGATGGAAATATTTTGATAAAATGTTCCTAAGTTATCTCAACTTTAAATTAAATATCCAGACTCAATTCCTTCTTAATCCCTTCTGCTGTGGCCAGTATCAGTTTCTATTTAGCAACCAGCCTTTCATTCAATCAGCAGATATTTATCAAGATAGAAACAATGACCATCTGGTGTCTCTTTTTTCTGAGCCAAAAATCAGGACTTCTCATCTGAGAGACAATTTATATGCCTTTCCTGTGTGTCAGGAGCAGTCTACAAGATATAATTTGGACGTGAACCTGTTGGGATTTCTGAGATATTTTTATGGTTTACGGGGACAGTAGTTCAGAATATTGAAAGTCAAATCTGATAGTGCATCCACAAGTAAACATCCAGTAAGCCATGGGGAAGGCACCAGCCACAACGAGACAAAAACCTATTTTAAATTGAACTTCTGGTTATTACCATCTCATGGAAGGAAAAAGCAAGTGACTGGGATGACGAGGAATAAAACCTTATAGCAGAAAATAAAGATCTAAAAATATAGCTTAATAGTTAATCTGGGTTCAAGAGTTCTTGCAACTTCTTTATAGATTTGAAATTATTTCATAATAAAAAGGGCTCTGAAAATATGGCCTGATATGAAATAAATGACATTATTCTCTTCATGTGACTTGTTGAAAGGTCAAAGAGGGAGGGAGGAGAAGCTACCTAATTCTACAGCTTTGTTTATAGGTATGGATCTTTCCAATGGTGGCCCCTGAGTAAGACCCAAGCTTCTTGCAGTTCACTAGCTGCTCTGGAAGGTCCCACTTGATCTGGCCAGAGGACAGCGTATCTAGTGCCCAATCATGTGATTAAGAATCACAGCCAGTTCATAGGTTTAATGTTCAGAGGATCAGATCTAAAAATGTCACATCAAATGAGGTTGCTACTGAAATAAACCCTGACTGGTCCAAAAGCCATCCCATGAAGGGAGACACATTTAGGTTATGGCTGTTGTTTGTGTGTCTATTCACACAGATCCACTCAATGGATTTTGATGACACATGGCACCCTGCCACCCACCCTTCTGGAGCTGTCCTTCCTGTCCTCATGTCTCTATCAGAAGCCCTGCCACCAAGTCCAAAGTATTCTGGCCTTGACCTGCTGCTGGCTTTCAATGTTGGTATTGAAGTGCAAGGCCGATTACTGCATTTCTCCAAAGAAGCCTATGACATACCAAAGAGGTATGGAGAAAGTGTGCCCCATCCTGAGGCAGCCACATTCCCCTTCATCTGTTAGTCATTATCTCTGTGGAGCTTTCTGATATAGAGGTTGGCTCAGTGGAAGCTGTTGTCATTAGTGCTGGCAGTTAAGTCCACTCAACCAGATATCAAACTGTTTATTCCATATAGAAAAGTGTGATCTCAGAAGTGCTAGTGAAAAGTCTCCTCTGGGTTTAGAGAGCCAGTTGAGCAACCAGGACCATAAACAGATCTGGATCCCCTCACCCCAAGGTGATTATGACGTGCTGGCCTTCATGGGTACTCCGGATAGCCCTCAGCTCATCTCAAAGCAGAAATCTACTTTGAAATTTCTAGGGTCCTTCAGACGAATGAGAACAGAATACCCTAAACCTGACTACTCAACCCACAGATCAAAAATGGTCCAATGCTGACTGTATCAGATGGTTCAATCTAATATTTATTTTGCCATTTGTTCCAGCCTTCTGGGGGAGGAGTAAATAAGAATATTGAGTGAGCGCTCAGTTTCTATTGAGTTTTTACAGTTACTTACAGAGGCTTTCAGCAATCAGCAACTTTTGCCTTTTGGGCAATAACTGTAAGAGTGAAAGTGAAGTGAAAGTCACTCAGTCGTGTCCGACATTTTGCAATGCCATGGACTATACAGTCCATGGAATTCTCCAGGCCACAATACTGGAGAGGGTAGCCTTTCCCTTCTCCAGGTAATCTTCCCAACCCAGGGATCAAACCCAGGTCTCCTGCATTACAGGCAGAGTCTTTACCAGCTGAGCCACCAGGGAAGCCCAATTGTAACACTACCATTTATAAGTAATTTACTATGGGTCAGGCCCTGTTGTAATTATACGAGTTTATTCAAAACTCACAAGGGAGTTTTACTATTATGATGATGATGATGATCACTTTATGTAAGAGAAAACAGGTACAGAGAAGTTGAATAACTTTTCCAAGATCACATAGCTAATAGGAGGAAGAGCTGAGATTTGAATGTAGGCCTTAGGGCTCCATTAGCTCAGCTCCTGACCACTGTACTATACTGCCCCCTGGTAGCTGAAGTTTGTAAGTCTCCACCTCTGTTTTCTTTTGCTTTTCAGATTCCATCCCCCCTCGGTGGTGGGAACCTTGGGGAGTGCTGCCGCCGCATCTAAGTTTTTTGGACTCAGCGTGACAGAGTGCCAAGAGGCCCTGGCTATTGCTGTTTCTCATGCTGGGGCACCCATGGCAAATGCTGCCACTCAGACCAAGCCACTTCACGTGGGCAATGCTGCCAGGCATGGGCTGGAAGCTGCTTTCCTGGCAATGCTGGGTCTCCAGGGAAACAAACGGGTTTTGGATTTGGAGACAGGGTTTGGGGCCTTCTATGCCAACTATTCTCCTAAAGTCCTTCCAGACCTAGATTCACACACTTGGCTTCTGGAAAAGCAGGATGTGGCCTTCAAGCGTTTCCCTGCCCATTTGGCCACTCACTGGGTGGCAGACACAGCTGCATCTGTGAGAAGGCACCTTGTAAAAGACAAAGCCCCGCTCCCCATTGACTCCATTGAGAGAATTGTGCTTCGAATTCCAGATGTCCAGTACGTGAACAGGCCCTTCCCCAAATCCGAGCACGAAGCCCGCCACTCCTTCCAGTATGTGGCCTGTGCCATGCTGCTCGATGGTGTCATCACTGTCCCAGCCTTCCACAAACGCCAGATCAACAGGCCACAGGTGAGAGAGCTGCTTGGTAAGGTGGAGCTGGAGCACCCTCGAGACAACCTACCAAACTTCAACACACTGTACTGTGAGATGAGTGTTGCCCTCAAGGATGGAGCCGTCTTCACAGAGCGTTCAGATACCTTCTACGGTCACTGGAGGAAGCCTCTGAGCCAGAAGGACCTACAGGAAAAGTTCAGAGCCAATTCCTGCAGGATGCTGTCCTGCCATGCTGTAGAAAGGCTTATAGAGATAGTAGAAAACCTAGAAGACCTGGAAGACTGCTCTGTGCTAACCACACTTCTGAAAGAAACCTCTCCACCAAAGATAGCTTCCAAATCTATCTAGCATTTAACAATTTCATCATGCAATCTCTCCTATGGCTTGACAACATCTGAGTGACTTTGTATTGGGGGAAATTCAATTCTCTACTTTATAGAACAAGGGTCTGTCCTGAGAATAAGTGCAGCACGCTTCAGCACTTTAGAGCCCAAACACAGAACTGGATACATATGGAAGCAGTCTTGTCCTGTAAATTTTGCAAGACAGTTCCAGTTACCTATTTTGGCAAGCTAATAAATGTGCAAGAAACACAGAGAAGTTTATTTTAAAAGCATTCATAAGGCTGAAATTCAAGTCACCTGTTCTTAGCTTAAGCTTTTCAGAGGAGTTATTTATGAACTTTTATGAACCTCAAGGCATGAGAGGGATTTGAACTTCTATATAAAGCTTGCTGCCAGTGAAGATGGCTCTGGTCTGTTGTGCCACCAACAGACTTCTTAGACTATGGGTTATAAGAATCCCTTCACAATGGAGGAGATGCTATTGGGTTTAAAATAAGGGCTTCATTGTTTCAAATCCTGCTTCTGCCACTGACTAGATGTGACACTGGGCATGGTTTGGGGTATCCCTCTAGTTATGCTTTATTTTTTTTAAAGTATAAAAAATAAAACAGTTTGACTCTAAAAGCAGTATTCTTAATACAATCTATCACCTTTCATTATAAAAAAAATTTGAGACTAATATCATGGATGTAGAATCTGAGATGTAATAAAGTATGACAGCCGAAACATAGCATATATGTGGACAGTCAAATAATATTAAACTGTATAAAACAATTAAAATGTCTTGTGGGGTTAAAAATGCCACATTAGTATTATATATACATAAGCAGGAAGTTATTAAAGTTGATTTATTCTAAATTCCTTGCATTGTCCAAGAAAAGGGCAAGCTATTAACTCTAGACTTTGACTTGCAAATGTGTATGTTGACATTTCTAGGGTGACTATATTAAAAAACAACAGTAGAATGTATCACTTCCAGGTTAATAGAAGAAGAAATATGGAGCTGGGTAAAAATAATCCAAAGTAAAGTAAGAAAGGAAGGGGAAAAGAAATATAGAAAAGACAGAACAAACAAAAAGCACAATATAAAATGACAGGAAAAAATCCAAATATATCTATAATTACAAAAAGAGTAAATGGACTAAATGCTCCAGTTAAAAAAATGCAACAACCATGAACACATTCTTTTAAATGTTTGTTTTATTAACAACTACTTTACTTGTCACAATTCATTCATTTTACATTTTATGAGTTTTAGTAAATGCATCAGTTCAGTTCAGTCGCTCAGTCGTGTCCAACTCTTTGCAACCCCATGACTCGCAGCACGCCAGGCCACCCTGTTCATCACCATCTCCCGGAGTTCACTCAGACTCACGTCCATCGAGTCCGTGATGCCATCCAGCCATCTCATCCTCCGTTGTCCCCTTCTCCTCCTGCCCCCAATCCTTCCCAGCATCAGAGTCTTTTCCAAAGAGTCAACTCTTCGCATGAGGTAGCCAAAGTACTGGAGTTTCAGCTTTAGCATCATTCCTTCCAAAGAAATCCCAGGGCTGATCTCCTTCAGAATGGACTGGTTGAATCTCCTTGCAGTCCAAGGGAATCTCAAGAGTCTTCTCCAACACCACAGTTCAAAAGCATCAATTCTTCGACTCTCAGCCTTCTTCACAGTCCAACTCTCACATCTATACATGACCACAGGAAAAACCATAGCCTTGACTAGACGGACTGTTTTTGAATATACTATCTAGGTTGCATAGAGTCATGAAAATATTTCTGCAACTCAGTTTTGGAAAACTACCACTTCCAAACACCCCTTAGGCCTGCTTGCAATCAATTCTCACTCCCATCTCCAGTCCAGCAGCCAATGATTTGCTTTCTATCCCTACAGTTTTGTCTTTTTCCAACATTTCATACAAATGGAACCATACAATATGTAGTCTTATGTGTCTGGCTCTTTCACTTAGCATAAGAGTTTAAAGATTTTTTCCACATATGCCTAAGTACTTTATTCCCTTTCATTGCTGAGTAGCACCCCACCATATGGATATACCACATTTGTTTACCCATTCACTGGTTAAAGAGAAGGTAGATAGTTTCCACTTTGGGGCTGTTATGGATAATGCTTCTATGAACATTCACAAACATGTTTTTCCGGGGATATATCTTTCCATTACTCTTGGGTGGATTCCTAGGAGCAGGAGTGCTGGATCATTTGGTAAGTACATATTTATTTTTATTAAAAACTGTTTTCCAAAGTACCTTTATCACATTACATTTCCACCAGCAATGTATGATGGTTTCAGTTTCTCCTTATTTTCACCAAACTTTGGAATTATCAGCCTTTCTCATTTTAGCCAGTCTAGTGAGTATATAATTGTATCTCATTGTGGGTTTAATTTGCATTTTTCTGATGACTAATTCTTGTCCATTTTTGCCTATTATTTTAATTAGGTTGTCTTCTTATTGCATTTTAAGACTTCATTTTCTATTCTGACCATAATTCTTTAATAAATACATGTTTTACCAATATTACCTACCAATCTGTGGCTTTTCTTAATGTATTTTTAATGGTGTATTTTGAAGAGCAAAACTTTTAAACTTGATCAAGTATTTTTTTGCCATTTTTAAAAATAATTTTTGTTCTTACTTTTGGTATTAACTCTGCATAAGCTGTCTCTTATACACATCTTAAAAATCCAGTTATGTACTTTATTCAAGACACATAAAGATTAAAAAAAGCTGAAAGTAAAAAGGATAAGGGAAATGTAGATAGAATATTAACAAAAGAAAGCTAGAATAAAAAAATTTAATATTAAAAAAGAATTCAAGCATAAAAAACTTTACTAGAAAAAAGATAATAATGATAAATTGAAGCCATAAGAGAACTAAAATAATTTTAAACTTGTGCATCTAAATACTACTAAACTGCAAAGAGAAATAGACAAATCCAATATTATACTGAAAGAATTTTAACATTTCCCCCATAGAAGTTTATATTTCAAGGAAACCAAAAATAAACAGACTATAGAAGATTTAAACACACTCAACACGTTTTATCTAATGGACATATACAGGGTTCTGCACTCAACAACTACAGAGTTCACAATCTTATAAAAACCTCACAGAGCATTTATAAAAATGGACCACATACTTGGGTATAAAGCAAGTCTCAACTTTTGAAAGCACTGGATCATCCAGGTCATTTTCTCTAATCACAATGCAATCAAGTTAAAAATCAATATAATAAATCAGGAGATTGGTTTTGACACATACACACTACGTATTTAACTCTTTGTGACCCCGTGGACTGTAGTCCACCAGGCCCTATGTCCATGGGATTTCCCAGGCAAGAATATTGGACTGGGCTGCCATTTCCTTCTCCAAGGAACCTTCTGACCCAGGGATGGAACCAATGTCTCCTACATTGCAGGCAGATCCTTATACTGTCTGAGCCATGGGGGAAGCCCATATATAAAATAGATAACTAATAAGGACCTACTATACAATCCAGGGAATTCCACTCAATACTCTGTAATGGCCTATATGGGAAAAGAAGCAAAAAAAGAGTGGACATATGTATATGTAAAACTGATTCACTTTGCTGAAACTAATATAACATTGTAAATCAACTACATTCCAAAAAAAAATTTATTAAAAATTTCAAAAAACATTTTTAAGTCAAAAAAAATCAGTGTAAAAATACAATCAGAAAAGCCTGAAACATTTAGAAATAAACAATTCCTCTAAATAACTCAAATCACAAAAGAAGTTTTAGAGAAAATTATAAAACATTTAGAACTAACCAATAACAAAAATGCCACATATCAAAATTTATAGGATATAATAAAAACAGTACTTAATTCAGTTCAGTTCAGTTGCTCAGTCGTGTCCGACTCTTTGCAACCCCATGAATTACAGCATGCCAGGCCTCCCTGTCCATCACCAACTCCCGGAGTTCACTCAGACTCGCGTCCATCGAGTCAGTGATGCCATCCAGCCATCTCATCCTTGGTCGTCCCCTTCTCCTCCTGCCCCCAATCCCTCCCAGCATCAGAGTCTTTTCCAATGAGTCAACTCTTCGCATGAGG
>SJYT01022388.1:241279-261655 GCA_006410635.1 Cephalophus harveyi
GTCTGTTGTTCCATGTCCAGTTCTAACTGCTGCTTCTTGGCCTGCATACAGATTTCTCAAGAGGCAGGTCAGGTGGTCTGGTATTCCCATCTCTTTCAGAATTTTCCACAGTTGATTGTGATCCACACAGTCAAAGGCTTTGGCATAGGAGAAAAGGAAAGATATAAGCATCTGAATGCAGAGTTCCAAAGAATAGCAAGAAGAGATAAGAAAGCCTTCTTCAGCGATCAATGCAAAGAAATAGAGGAAAACAACAGAATGGGAAAGACTAGAGATCCTGTCAAGAAAATTAGAGATACCAAGGGAACATTTCATGCAAAGATGGGCTTGATAAAGGACAGAAATGGTCTGGACCTAACAGAAGCAGAAGATATTAAGAAGAGATGGCAAGAATACATGGAAGAACTGTACAAAAAGGATCTTCACGACCCGGATAATCACGATGATGTGATCACTCATTTAGAGCCAGGCATCTTGGAATGTCAAGTCAAGTGGGCCTTAGAAAGCATCACTATGAACAAAGTTAATGGAGGTGATGGAATTCCAGTTGAGCTGTGTCAAATCCTGAAAGATGATGCTGTGAAAGTGCTGCACTCAATATGCCAGCAAATTTGGAAAACTCAGCAGTGGCCACAGGACTGGAAAAGGTCAGTTTTCACTCCAATTCCAAAGAAAGGCAATGCCAAAGTATGCTCAAACTACCGCATAATTGCACTCATCTCACACGCTAGTAAAGTAATGCTCAAAATTCTCCAAGCCAGGCTTCAGCAATATGTGAACCGTGAACTTCCAGATGTTCAAGCTGGTTTTAGAAAAGGCAGAGGAACCAGAGGTCAAATTGCCAACATCCGCTGGATCATGGAAAAACCAAGAGAGTTCCAGAAAAACAGTACTTATAAATGTAGAATTTTCTTATCACTGGCTCTGTATTACATGGATTCAGCATTCAAAAAACTAAGATCATGCCCTTTGGTCCATCACTTCATAGCAAATAAATGGGGAACAATAGAAACAGTGACAGACTATTTTCTTGGGCTCCAAAATCACTGCAGATGGTGATTGCAGCCATGAAATTAAAAGATGCTTGCTCCTTGGAAGAAAAGCTATCACCAACCTAGACAGCATATTAAAAAGCAGAGACATTACTTTACCGGCAATGTCTGTATAGTCAAAGCTATGGTTTTTCCAGTAGTCATGTATGGATGTGAGAGTTGGACCATAAAGAAAACTGAGGGCCAAAGAATTGATGCTTTTGAACTGTGATGTTGGTGGAAATGCAAACTGATACAGCCACTATGGAGAACAGTATGGGAATTCCTTTAAAAACTGGGAATAAAACTACCATATGACCCAGCAATCCTACTACTGGGCATACACTCTGAGGAAACAGTAACTGAAAAAGACACACATACTCCAATCTTCATTGCAGCACTATTTACAATAGCTAGGAGACTTCCCTGTGGCTCAGCTGGTAAAGAATCCACCTGCAGTGCTGGAGACCTGGGTTCGATCCCTGGGTTGGGAAGATCCCCTGGAGGAAGGGAAAGGCTACCCACTCCAGTATTCTGCCCTGGAGAATTCCCTGGACTGTATAGTCCATGGGGTCACAAAGAGTCGGACACGACTGGGTGACCTTCACTTTCACTTCACTTTCACTTTTCAGGACATAGAAACAACCTAGATATTCATCAACAGATGAATGGATAAGAAGTTGTGGTACATATGTACAACGGAATAGTATTCACCCATGAAAGGGAACAAAACACATTTGACTCAGTTCTAATGAGGTGGATGAACCCAGAGCCTATTATACAGAGTGAAAGTCAGAAAGAGAAATATCGTATGTTAATGCATATATATGGATTCTAGGGTAATGGTACTGATGAACCTATTTGCAGGGCAGGAATAGAGACGCAGACATAAAGAACAGACTTGTGGGCCCAGTGAGGGAAGGAGAGGGTGAGACGAATTTCGAGAGTAGCGTCGAAACATAGACATTACCAAATGTAAAACAGATAGCTAGCGAGAAATTGCCGTATAACACAGGGAGCTCAATCCGGTGCTCTGTGACAACCTCGAGGGGTGGGGTGGGTGGGTTGGAGGGAGGTTCAGGAGGGAGTGGATACATGTATGCCTGTGTGCTCAATTGTGTCTGACTCTTTCAGACCCCATGGACTGTAACCCACCAGGCTCCTCTGTCCGTAGGATTTCTCAGGGAAGAACTGGAGTGGGTTGCCATTTCCTCTTCTGGGGGATCTTCTGGACTCAGGGATCAAACCCATGTCTCCCACACTGCAGGCAGATTCTTTACCACTGAGCCACCTGGGAAGCCCCAGGGAGACATGTTCACTTATTGCTGATTCACATTATTGTACATCAGAAAATAATGCAATGTTGTAAAGCAATTATCTTCCAATTAAAAACAATTAAAAAAAAAAAAAACAAGACAATGAACCCCAAATGGAGTTGTTTATGCTAAGCCCATATCCACCAAAATCGAGGCTTAATTGAATTACAATTTTGGTTCTTCCAGATATAGAATCTTGAACCAGTCTGATCAGAGTATCAGTTTGGTACTCTGCCTGACAGACCTCTGCCTTCCTCTAAGGAAAGTAACCTTGCAATAACCAGTTCGGGTTTTTTTTCACCCAGTGTAACTTCCCTGTTCCCACTCCCTTCTGTCTAGAAAAGTCTCATTTTGCACAGCTCCTTACACCCCTTTCTACCTATTAGACTGGGAGCAACATGATTCAAATCAATTTTTGCTTAACCAAACCCTTTTAAAGGATTCCCTGATAGCTCAGTTGGTAAAGAATATGCCTGCAATGCAGGAGACCCCGGTTCGATTCCTGGATCAGAAAGATCCACTGAGAAGAGACAGGCTACTCACTCCGGTATTCTTGGGCTTCCCTTGTGACTCAGTTGGTAAAGAATCCGCCTGCAATGCAGGAGACCTGGATTCGATCCCTGGGTTGGGAAGATCCCCTGGAGAAGGGAAAGGCCACGCCCTCTAATATTCTAGCCTGGGGAATTCCATGAACTGTATATTCCATGGGATCACAAAGAGTCAGACATGACTGAGTGACTTTCACTTCACTAAACCCTTTAAAAATGTTTAATATGACTCAGTCTATCTTTTAACACCCCTGAAGTTTGCTTTAGACCAATATGAGGGGTTGAAGACAATCTCCCCTGAGGGGGACAGCACTCAAGGTGACCTTGATACTGGCTGTTATACCCACTGAGCTAGCTGAAGGCAGGAGAAAATATCAGGGAACGTGGGTCTACAGGGAGAACTTAAGGGTCCTCTTCAGTGGCAGCCCCGTACACCATCCGCCCTCACCTTACCACATGCCAAAAAAATAGAGGAGGGAGAGGAGGAGGGAGACTGGCTCCCCACATTCTTTTCTAGCTGCTTCCTTTTAAAAAGCTAGGGCATTTTAGAGCCGTGGTGCTGGTGGAGACTTTGGATGGACTGAGAGAGTTAAAGGTGTACCCATGTCTCTTCCTTCCATGAGGCTGGGAAGCAAGGACAGCCCTGTAAGCTCTTCCATCTTGAGAAAGCCCAAGACAGGGCTGGGGCAGCTCTGATCTGACGTCTAAGCATCATGGCAAGTGTCTGTTTCCCCCCTTTTGTCTCCTTTAGTCCACTGTTCATGTGACAGGCCAGACAGCCAGAGAGAAAACCCACCATGAGACTGGGACAAAGGCTCCAGCTCACAGGAGAGGTTTACATTCCAGCTCCTTCTCTGTATGTCTGCATCCTCAGCTCAGGCCCATGATCTTGAGCCAAGGGACCTCAGTCACCAGACACAGCTTTGCCAGCTCTGGGGAGCTCAAGGGCTGGTATATATTAGGGGATCCTGAAGATCATACATGGGTTTCCCAGGTGACTCAGATGCTAAAGAATCTGCCTGGAATGTGGGAGATCCGGGTTTGATCCCTGAATAGGAAAGATCTCCTGGAGAAGGGACTGGCAACCCACTCCACTATTCTTGCCTGGAGAACTCCATGGACAGAGGAGCCTGGCGGGCTACAGTCCACAGGTTCACAAAGAGTCAAACACAACTGAGTGACTAACACTTCCACTTGAAGACCATGCTCACATTCAAATGCGTACCAAAAGAACGCATGGGGCTCTGCATAAGGCTGTGCTCATGGCTAAAGTTTACTATTGTGAAAGGATGCATGATAAGATCAACAAGAGAAAAAGACACAGGTAGAGTCTGGAGAACCCCCTCTACAGGATTTCAAGGCTCCTTCTCTCCAGTGAGGAGCTGCGTGAATGTGCCTCTTTCTCCAGCAGAGAAGAGGGCAGTAAAGTGTATTTCACATGTCTTCCCTGGGAAAGGACTTACCACCCAAAGTTCTGATAAGCAGCTGGTCACGAAGGTATCCTCTGCCCAAGTGAAAGTGAAGTCGCTCAGTCATGTCCCACTCTTCGTGACCCCATGGACTGTAGCCTACCAGGCTCCTCCGTCCATGGGATTTTCCAGGCAATAGTACTGGAGTGGATTGCCATTTCCTTCTCCAGGGGATCTTCCCAACCCAGGGATTGGACCCGGGTCTCCCGCATTGTAGACAGACGCTTTACCATCTGAGCACCAGGGATGTCCTATCCTCTGCCCAATAACAACCATAGTTCCAAACTCCAAGAAGGAAAGCAGGTGTTTGGCATAATCACATTGTTTCCACAGTCTAGGCAAAGTGAATCATCTTTATCAGCTAGGGAGAGGGTCAAGTGCCAAGTTCCCAGACTCCAACCTGGAAGTTCAGAATAAAGCCTTTGGACCAGTCTGAAGCCCATCCTCATAAAACATGGCATGAAAACACTGCTTCTGACTTTAACAAGTGAAAAATAAAAATGACCACATGCTTGTCAAAAAACCAAGGATAGCTGGATAATTCAATGACAGCTATTTCATCTTTTGAGTCAAGATCGCATTGAAAGTGCCTATAATCAATTAGTAAAGCGTGTGAGGCAACTGTTTGGAGCAAAAATATTTCTCCTTGAACAAGTTCTTCTAAATACTAGAGTGGTATCACTGTTCAAACATGATAAAACACCCCCTCATTGGTCCTATTCCATCACAGTTTTCATACGAGGGGCCACGCCACCTAGGCACACATACGAGCCATTTTGTTGGCCATATCCTGAAGGATCCTCTCACATCCCAGCAGCTGTGTTTGCATCCAGGCTTCTGCTGGGTCTGCATCAGCAAACCTATCAGAACAGGAGATCTAACCAAGTGGGAGAAAATGTTTCTTAGGCACCTGACAGCATGGTTGTGAAGAGAGTTAAAATTATAGCTCGCACTGGCCTCTCAAACACAGCAATATTCAGAACAGAAGCTCACAGGCACTGTGCACATAAAGAATCCGTCCCAACGTGAGGCTTCAGTGAACCAGCCAGTTAGTAAGAGAAAGGAAGGCTTTATGTACTAGGACCAATAGGAAGCAATTCAAGTAAGCGCAATTGGAGCCATGCAGCTGAATGATATCATATAAGAGAATCGCTATATTGAAATTTTCTTCTTATAGACTAAGCCAGAGTATTTTGTAAGAATACATCTTCTCTGTGATTCAACACCACCTGGTCTTACCGCTTTAAACTACAGTCCCTTAATATGTCCACCCCCATATTAATGCCAATCACCAAATACCGCAGACAGGTAACAAAAGATAATTCATTAAGCTATCAGAAAAGCAGCTACATTTATATTCATCCGGAGGAAGGGAAATAGGAAAGTGCTTACCCGACAGGAAGCTTTTCATCCTTTTCTTCCCTTCCATCCCCAATATTATCCTGACCCACTGTGACTTCACAAGCAGGATGGTTTCAGCTGCCAGCGCAGGGCAATGCGGCACCAGCTCATGGACTTCTTAGCACAGTGGAAGGCGTGAGTGTCCTTCACAGAGCTGTTGACAGTGCAGCTCTGGGCCACCCCAAAACTGCCTGCAAAGACAGGGGATCCGGGAAGATTTGAGGCAGCTGACAAAACAAACCTATGAACAATCAAATCTTAACCAAAGAATTAAGGCATGTAAGAGCAATAACATGTGAATCAGATGGAAAAATAGCATTCCTTTAAACTCTTGTGGAGTTGATAAGACTTTAATTCATTAAAGTCAGAATAGCAATCTATATTTGTCAAAGCGACTCAGAGATGTTTTTGTAAAAATTGGTGCCAAATGCTAGAAAACAGACCTAATCATTATGGCTTCAGAGTAACCCTTGGAGAGAGTAAACATTATAGACAGACATAAAGGGTTTATATTAAGCTAATAATAATAAAGATAAATATTCTACATCAACAGTATGAAATTCTGTCACAGGCTAGAATACCTATGAGGACACTAATTTTTGCTAAATATTTCAAGTTTGGTACAAAGTAGAAGTATACGGTTTTTGAGATAATTTTATTTCTCTTAAAAACAAAAATCTTTTTTTGTGTTAGAATAAAAGTTTTTAATAGCAGTAACTTTTTTTGATTTTGAAAGTAATACTGTGTTAGATGTGAAGATTCTGATTTTAGCATCTGACAGGCAATAATCTTTCTAAAGTTGTCTTAGGGCAAACCTATTTGTAAAGGAAGAAAAGAGTAAATTCTCAAAACACCAGCAACTCAAATATAATCAATTTCCCTCACTCTCCATGGGGTTTTGTAAGTAGACATTTCAATTTGTTTACATGATAAACTTTGTATATATATATATTATATAGCAAGTCTCCAAAGATGGTGTCCGAGTACCCATGCATCTCAATACTCATGCCCTTTTATTCCTCGCCTTGAATCGGGTCTCACTGTTGATGAAAAGAATGTAGCAGAAGTGACGCTGAGGAACTTCTTGGCTAAATCATAAGAGGGAAGCCTGGTTTTCTTGGAATCCTTTCTCTGAACAACACTAGCTCGCACATGAACAACTTGAGCACCTGAGGTCTATGGGTTCTAAGGAAGCCCAAGACTGCTGCATAGCCAGCCCTCAACTGTTCCAGCCAATCTCAGCTCAGGCACCAGGCTTGGGAGTGACAAGTGGTGTTTCCCAGCCCAACGAAACCTTCAGAGGTTTGCAGCCCCAGCCACTCTGACTGAACTGCGTGAGCGATCTTAGGCAAATCCAGCTAAGCCTAGTCAACCTTCAGATGTAGGAGAGGTAACAGATTATTGCTTAAGCTACTAAGGTTTGGCGGTATTTGTTACACAGCAATAGATATCCGGAATACTGTATATGTAAAGGAACACTAAGCAACCTATTTAGATAGAGATGTATTGGGTTGGCCAAAAAGTTTGTTTGTGTTTTCCTGTAACATTTTATGGAAAAACCCAAATGAGCTTTTTGCCCAACCCAATATAAGTATCCACATTTTAGGACTAGGAGCAACACACTCCTAATCTATTAATAAAACAAGGACCCCATTTCTCACTGTGGGACATTTCCAAATTACCTCTCAATATATCAGAATATTATGAACACTTAAAATAATCTTAAAACTGATTTTAGTTTGAAAAAGAAATACATAACATATAGCTCCTTCTGAAGAGAACTAGACGAAAAGAAGTCAAAAATATCTAAGACAGTTGTACTTGTAAATCAGTCTTTGAAAAGATGGAGTCACCTATGTGTAAGTGATTCCTGCACAGAAAAGGTCCAGAAACAGACAGTCCTCTTCTGTGATTTCCTAAACCAGAATAGGGACTGTATTCCACACCCCACCTGTCACCTAGGAGCCAAATCAGAATCTTCAGTGCAACATCTTTGGGTGACTGATATACTCTTTGAAGTTAGAGACACACTGGTCTAGGCTGAGGGTTCCCAAACTTGTCTGCATATGAAAATCATCTGGGAATCTTAATTCCAATATCCAGGCCATAAGGACACAGGCATCGATGGTTTTGAAGCTCACCAGGGAATTCCAGGTGCAGCCACTGGTCATTCTAGTAGAACACTTGGTTCTCAAACTTGGCTGCACAGAAGAATCATTTGAGGAACACACAAAAAAACACTAACTTCTGTTTCTACCCTCAGAGTCCAATGTAACTGGTCTCAGGTGTGACCCAGGCATTGTGTGTGTGTGTGTGTGTGTGTGTTAGTTGCTCAGTCATGTCCAACTCTTTGCGACCCCAGGGTCACCAGGCTCCTCTGTTCATGGAATTCTCCAGGCAAGAATACTGGAATGGGCAACCATTCCCTTCTCCAGGGGATCTTCCCGACCCAGGGATTGAACCCAGGTCTCTTGCATTGCAGGCAGTTTCTTTACNATGTCCAACTCTTTGCGACCCCAGGGTCACCAGGCTCCTCTGTTCATGGAATTCTCCAAGCAAGAATACTGGAATGGGCAACCATTCCCTTCTCCAGGGGATCTTCCCGACCCAGGGATTGAACCCAGGTCTCTTGCATTGCAGGCAGTTTCTTTACCGTCTGAGCCACCAGTGAAGCCCAACCTGGGCATTCAGTTCAATTCAGTCACTCAGTCATGTCCGACTCTTTGCGACCCCATGGACTACAGCATGCCAGGCTTCCCTGTCCATCACCAACTCCCAACATGAGTTTACTCAAACTCATGTCCATTGAGTTGGTGATGCCATCCAACCATCTCATTCTCTGTCATCTCCTTCTCCTCCTGCCTTCAGTCTTTCCCAGCGTCAGGGTCCTTTCCAGTGAGTCAGCTCTTCGCATCGGGTGGCCAAAGTACTGGAGTTTCAGCTTCAACATCAGTCCTTCTAATGAATATTCAGGACTCATATCTGTAGGATGGACTGGTTGGATCTCCTTGCAGTCCAAGGGACTCTCAAGAGTTGTCTCCAAGACCACAGTTCAAAAGCATCAATTCTTCGTTGCTCAGCCTTCTTTATGGTCCAACTCTCACATCCATATGTGACTACTGGAAAAACCATAGCCTTGCCTAGACAGACCTTTGCTGGCAAAGTAACGTCTCTGGTTTTTAATATGCTGTCTAGGTTGGTCATAACTTTTCTCCCAAGGAGTAAGCATCTTTTAATTTAATGGCTACAGTCACCATCTGCAGTGGTTTTGGAACTGGGAGGTTTTAAAAACTCTTGAAGTGCCTCTCATGTGCCACAGACTCAGAGCCTAGAACAGGGGTTCAAAATGGTAGCTGAGTCTGCACCACTGTTTCGGGAAGAGGGTTTGGAAGTCAGCCCACAGTAATTAAAATGAACAGTTGGCCTCACAGCTTTCAGCTCACTCACCAAGCACGCCACAGCACCAAGCTCGCTGAACTTCAGGTCTGCCAAGTCCAGTGCATCCTCATTGGCCCTCCTGGCACTTGCCTCCAGCACATTTCTCCTCTCTTCTGCTGGGCTCTCTTTCAAGTGATTAATGATGTGCATCTGCTCAGCATTGGGAGCAAATATCTTCACCTTCAAAAATAGAAATAAAAACAAATGATGTCATTGCCTCTATGAAGACAAGCAAGTCAATCTCAGAGCCTAAATCAGAAAGGAAAGTCAGAAAACCACTAAGTAATTCCATGTGCCTTCAGGACCAACACCAGCTAAAAAATATTACAGCTCAACTGCAAGGGAGAAATTTCAGGGGACTCCTAGAGGGAAAAAGACTAGAACTATAAATTAGCTTCCCAAAGAAAGCAGAACTGAAAGAGGTTGATTGCTGTATGTGTGAGTGTGTGTGTAGTCACTTCAGTCGTGTCCGACTCTGTGCGACCCCATAGACGGCAGCCCACCAGGCTCCCCTGTCCCTGGGATTCTCCAGGCAAAAACACTGGAGTAGGGTGCCATTGCCTTCTCCAATGCATGAAAGTGAAAAGTGAAAGTGAAGTGGCTCAGTCGTGTCCAACTCTTGGCGATCCCATGGACTGCAGCCCACCAGGCTCCTCCGTCCATGGGATTTTCCAGGCAAGAGTACTGGAGTGGGGTGCCATTGCCTTCTCCGAGNCTGGGATTCTCCAGGCAAAAACACTGGAGTAGGGTGCCATTGCCTTCTCCAATGCATGAAAGTGAAAAGTGAAAGTGAAGTGGCTCAGTCGTGTCCAACTCTTGGCGATCCCATGGACTGCAGCCCACCAGGCTCCTCCGTCCATGGGATTTTCCAAGCAAGAGTACTGGAGTGGGTGCCCTTGCCTTCTCCATATATATATATACTTACCACCAGTGCCACCTGGGAAGCTCTTAAATACATACATATATATATCTAGCGCTACCAAGTGGTCCAAAGAAGCAACAGCAGGAAAGAAATCAAAAAGTGGTAAATTGAGGAAAAAGAGTAACATGAAGATAAACGAGACCCAAGAGGACATGGATGCACAGTTGTGAGAACAACAAAGCACGAACTCAAGTGAATTTGAGGCTCCATCCCTCAGTGACAGTATGCCGTCCGTAGCAGATTCCCACTCTAGCCACTTTTCTGAATTTAGTTGTTCTGACCTAGAAAGCATGAAAACTTCTTGTAGTCATGGTTCCACTGATTATCACGCCCGCTTTGCTACTGTTAACTTTCTTCCTGAGGCAGAAAATGACCGACTGGAAAATTCCCCCCATCAGTGTAGCATTTCTGTGCTTACCCAAACTGCTTCATGTTCAGAAGTTCCACAGTTGAATCATATTGCAGAAGAACATGGTAACAGTGGAATAAAACCCAGTGTTGATTTATATTTTGGCAGTGCACTAAAAGAAACAAATAACAACCACTCACATCAGACAATGGAATTAAAAGTTGCAATTCAGACTGATATATAGACCTATACATGCTGCAAAATAATTACCACTTGAAAAACCTTGTTTGGAGCTCGTTGAATTACAGATGGCTGTTTTAAGTTTCAAGTTGCCAGCAAAGGCCGGGTTACATAATCATAATGCAGATAACGTTTTCTGTGTTCAGCAAAGCATTGTGTTTCATGTGGATCTNTATATATATATATATATATGTATGTATTTAAGGGCTTCCCACGTGGCACTAGTGGTAAGGAACCTGCTTGCTAATGCAGGAGACATAAGAGAACTGGGTTTGATCCTTGGGTCAGGAAGATCCCCTGGAGGAGGACATGGCAACCCACTCCAGTATTCTCGCCTAAGGAATCCCATGGACACAGAAGCCTAGCAGGCTATGGTCCATAGGGTCACAAAGAGTCAGACACAACATAAGTGACTTAGCATGAATGCATCTATACATATGCTTTTTAAAGAGATGGAAGAAAGGATCCAATTTTACAGATAGGACTGTATAGGGCTCCAAAACATGGGAGAATTAATGAAATCAGCCCTTGAAATCTTTCCAAAGCAGGGTTTCTCAACTCTGGCTGCATATTAGAATCTCCTGGGTGTTTGAGGCCCAGACACATTATTTACATGGAAACCTCTAGGAGTCAAGCGCTAGCCTGAGCACTGCTATGGCTTAAAACCTCCCCAGATGATCCCACCACCTTTGTCAGGTTCGCAATTGATGATCTAAAGCAAATGAGATATAAAATTCACAACCTCAGGGGTCTGAGTTAAAATCTCAGGGCTTTTATTACCAAGAGCCCAGAGCAGATTTGGAAGCTCTCACTTGCGCCACTTCCAAGCAATTAGTAAGAGAAAAGAAAGCTACATGTAGTAGAACCGATAGGAAACAATTGAACTAAGCACAATTGGATCCATACACCTTCCTGTATCCTGGGGGGCAGCCTTTGAGCCACACCTTCTTCAGGGCCTCCTTCTCAACCCCTAAGCTCAAAGTCCACTTCCCCTGGAGATGGACAGGGCTGGCCTGAGTCAAATGTCCCGTGACTCTGAGAGGCACCATTAGGGCTAGAAAGCATAACGTCAACAGTCTCAGCCTCCTGTTACTAAACTCTGTATTTAATTAAAATATATATCCATATTCTAAACATGCTCTCTGGCCCATGGTTTTGAGGCATTGAGGAATATCTCCTATCTGTGATATATGTGAGAGAGATCCTAAGCACACGTATATCCCATTGTTTGTGAGAAGACATAGAACATTCTGAAGGCAAAGACAGATGCAAACAAACATGGACTGATTTTTAAACCAGTAATTTTAGAAACAGATTGGCCTTCAGCTGCTTCATGGAATTCATTGGATCCACCTGCCCAAGGTGGAGGTGAAGGTCAAAAACATACTTCCAACACTAGGGTGTCCCTTGGGTCCTTTAACAAAAGTGCTACATTGTAATCAAGAGCAAGTGAGTCCCCAAAACCAAACAGAGTAATGGAAAAATGAGCAGAAGACCTAAACAGACATTTCTCCAAAGAAGAAATAAGAAGGCCAATAGGCACAGGAAAAAATGCTCAATGTCACTAATTATTAGACAAATGCAAATCAAAAAGACAATGAGGTAACGCCTCACACTGGTCAGAATGGCCATCACTTAAAAGTCTATGAATAATAAATGCTGGAGAGGATCTGGAGAAAAGGGAACCCTCCTCCACTGTAACTGGGGATGTTAAGTTGGTATAGCCACTATGGAAAACAGTATGGAGGTTTCTCAGAAAACTAAAACTAGAATTACCTATGATCCAGCAATCCCACTCCTGGGCATATATCTGGATAAAAGTATAGTTCAAAAAGATACATGCAGCATTATTCACAACAGCCAAGACATGGAAACACCCTAAATGTTCATCGACGGACGGATGGATAAAGGAGATGCGACACATGCGTATAATGGATGCTGCTGCTGCTGCTGGTAAGTCCCTTCAGTCGGGTCCATTTCTGGGCGACCCCATAGACAGCAGCCCACCAGGCTCCCCCGTCCCTGGGATTTTCCAGGCAAGAGTACTGGAGTGGGTTGCCATTGCCTTCTCCAATAATAGATACTACTCGGCCATAAAAAACAATGAAATAATGCCATTTGCAGCAACATGGGCGTAACTATAGAGATTTTTCATACTAAGTGAAGTAAGTCAGAAAAAGACAAATACCATATTATATTACATATATGTGGGATCTAAAACTGGAGAAGGCGATGGCACCCCACTCCAGTACTCTTGCCCGGAAAATCCCATGGACGGAGGAGCCTGGTAGGCTGCAGTCTGTGAGGTCTCGAACAGTCGGACACGACTGAGCGACTTCACCTTCACTTTCACTTTTCACTTTCATGCATTGGAGAAGGAAATGGCAACCCACTCCAGTGCTCTTGCCTGGAGAATCCTAGGGACAGGGGAGCCTGGTGGGCTGCCGTCTATGGGGTCGCACAGAGTCAGACACAACTGAGGCGATTTAGCAGCAGCAGCAGCAGCAGGGATCTAAAATATGACACAAATGAGCCTATTTATGAAACAGAACCACAGACACAGAGAACAGACTGGTGTTTGTCAAGGGGGAAGGGATTGGGGGAAGGATGGAGTGGGAAGTTGGCATTTGCAGATATGTTATAATATACAGAATTGAAAATCAATAAAGTTCTACTATAGAGCACAAAGAACTATGTACAATATCCTATGATAAACCATAATGGAAAAGGAATATTTTTTAAAAAAATACATATGCTTGGGCTTCCCAGGTGGCATTAGTGATAAAGAACGCACATGCCATTGCAGGAGATGTAAGAGACTTTCTGTAAATATATATACATATATATATATATCTCAAATCATTTTGCTGTACAAAAGTAATTAACACAACATTGTAAATCAACTATACATCAATATTAAAAAAGAGTAAGGAAATCCCTCTACTTCTGAGGAACTTCATCTCAAGGACAAACACCTGGGTTCATTAAAAAACAACAGCCCAGAGCAGGTGGGACACTGCCCTCCACCCTCCAGGAAGTCAATAACTAACTCCCTGTTGAGCAAATCAATGAATAACAGCCACATAAATTTGAATATCCTTCAAAGTAAACAGGTGCTAGATTTAAATGGTTTATTTTCTTAAGTTTATTGGGCTGCCCAGAAAGTTCATTCAGACTTTTCTGTAACATATCAGTGAGTTTCTCATGAATAGACATGTCTTCTGACTTAAACTTCAAGTCCTACCATCAAAAAATAAATGAGTAGCATATCTTAAACTATTATTTAAAAGAATGGCATTCAGTTCAGTTCAGTTGCCCAGTCGTGTCCGACTCTTTGCGACCCCATGAACCGCAGCAGGCCAGGCCTCCCTGTCCATCATCAACTTCCGGAGTTCACTCAAACCCATGTCTATTGAGTCGGCAATGCCATCCAACCATCTCATCCTCTGTCGTCCCCTTCTCCTCCTGCCCTCAATCTTTCCCAGCATCAGGGTCTTTTCAAATGAGTCAGCTCTTCACCTCAGGTGGCCAAAGTATTGAGTTTCAGCTTCATCATCAGTCCTTCCAATGAACACCCATTACTGATCTCCTTTAGGATGGACTGGTTGGACCTCCTTGCAGTCCAAGGGACTCTCAAGAGTCTTCTCCAACACCACAGGTCAAAAGTATCAATTCTTCGGTGCTCAGCTATCCCTTCTCCAGAGGATCTTCCCGACCCAGGAATTGAACTGAGGTCTCCTGCATTATAGCCAGATTCTTTACCAACTGAGCTATCAGGGAAGCCCATTATTTACTATAGCAAAAGAAAAAAAACAACCCAAAGGCCTTAGACAGATGAACAGATCCATTAATGTGATATCTACACACAATGGAATATATTCAACATTAGAAAGGAATGAAATTCTGATACACAGTACAGCCTAGATGAACCTTGAAGACATTAGCATCAGCATTAGTCACTCAGACTCTTTGTGAGTCTGACTCTTTGTGACCCCATGGACTGTAGCCCACCAGGCTCCTCTGTCTATGGAATTCTCCAGGCAAGAATACTGGAGTGGGTTGCCATTTCCTTTTCTTTGAAGACATTATGCTAAGTGAAATAAGCCAGTCACAAAAGAACAAATATTATATGACTCCATTTACATGAGGTACCTAGAATAGTCAAATGCATGGAAGCAGAAAGTAGAGGTTACCTGAGGCTGCGAGTTGGGGGGCGGGGGGAGGGGGAAACGGAGAATTACTGTACAATGGCAAGATTCTACATCCAATTCCAACCTGTCCAGGCTTTCCCCACTGAACCAACAAGCAATTCTCATAGTACCTGCTGGGTGCCCTACAATTCAACTCAGTTCTGACACATCTATTAACACAGGGAAATGTCAGATCCCATTAGGTAAGGACCCATGCTTCAAGACTACCACTGCTTCAGACACCAGTCACAAGTCCAGGTTGTCACCTGTGCTTCTGACTGACCAGTTATAGACCAGAGATCCCAGTGACCCTCCCTTTCCTTGGTTCAATTAATTTCCTAGAGCAGCTCACAGAACTCAGAGAAACATTCTACTTACTAGATGGCCAGTTTATTACAAAAAGATATAACTGAGAAATAGCCAGATGGAAACGATGCACCGGGCAAGGCATGGGCAAGAGTGGAGAGCTTCCAAGGCCTGTCTAAACCATCTAGTCTTCCCATAACACCACGTGTTCACCAACCCAGAAGCTCTCCCAACGCTGTCCTTTTTGGTATTTAGAGAGATGCCATTTATAGGCATGATGGATTAAATCATTGACCATTGGTGACTGAGTCAATTTCCAGCCCCTTTTCCCTAATCTGAATATAGTAGGGGAGGGGAAGACTGAAAGTGCCAATCCTCTAATCAACCAGTTCCCCAGGCAACCAGCTCCCCTCCCACTTAGGTGCAATCAAAAGCTCTCTTATTAACACAAAGAAGAACAGCTTCAAGGTTCACTTAGGAAATTCCTTGGGTTGTAGGAGCTCTGAGCCAAAAACTGGAGTACAGCCAAATATATACATTTATAATAAATCACAGTATCACAAATTAATACAAAGTTTCAGTTTAGAGGGTGGTGAAAGGTTCTGAAAACAATAGTGGTATGGTTGCACAGTACTGTGATTACTTAATGCCACTAAACTATACACATAAAAATGCTCAAGATGATAAAATCTGTTATGTATATTTGGATCAGCGGTCAAGAACCCTCTTGCAGTGCAGGAGCCTGGAAGGTTTGATCCCTGGGCCTGGAAGATCCCCTGGAGTAGGAAATGGCAACGCAATCCAGTATTCTTGCCTGGGAAACCCCATGGGCAGAAGAACCTGGTGGGCTACAATCCATGGAGTGGTAAAGTCAGACACAACTGAGTGACTGAGCGCGCGGACACACACACACACACACACACACTCTACAAGAAAACCCAAACCAAACCAGAAACATGCAAGCTTTTCAGCACACACACACACACTGCAAGAAAACCCAAACCAAACCAGAAACATGCTTTTGGCCACAGGAAGCCCTATGCGAGCTTCTCAGGCAGCTTCAGTGAAGGGTGGGCCTCTTAGGCCCAAGCCCTGCTTTCACACTAGGATGATGAACATTGCCAGGGGCCCCGCTTTTATTGTTTTTCTGCTAAAGTGCAGTTCAGTAGCTGGTGACCTAATGGAGGGAGACGAAATATGAGAGCGGAAAAAATATGAGACCAGAAAAAGTTTCCGGATGCGGATGCGTCTGGCCCACAGCTCCACAAGGCTGCAAAGTGAAAATACGCACCTAACCACCTCCCCGCCTCCCCCGCCCCGCGCCCCATCAGCAGGTAGTCCTGACCTTGCCCTGGTGCCTCAGGTGCACTGGCCGGCCAAAGTTTGATGCTCTTGGCTGCCATAGAAACGTCGCATCAGCCAGAAGGAGGGCTGGCAGCTGAGCCTTGCTGCTGGGTGGCGGGAGCGGGCTGCACTCAAGCGCCGCCTGGCGGCGGATCGGACTGAGTACAACCAGATGGAGGGAGTGTGGCGAGGGGACACGGTCGGGTGGGGGACGCCTTGCACCGGCTGAAACTGCGCATCCAGAGGCGGGGTAGCTGCAGTTATTCTGTGCTTTGTGCTAGGAAAAAGAAAAGTGTGCGAGCAGAAGCTCATCTCAAAATTATCTTTAAGAGGGAAAAAAATGGAATTCTACCTTTAGCTGGACTAAAGTAACTTCCATGCAACTTGTTCCAAAAGAGAACATCAATATTTATATACAATAACTTTTAATTTAAAATTTCAATAATACAAATAAACCTGTATTCAAAACAGAAACACACTCACAGAAAACAAGCTTATGGTTACCAAAGGTGGAAAGGGAGGAGAGGGATAAATTAGGAATGCAGGATTAATAAGACATATACTGCTATATATAAAATAGACCAACAATGAAAATTTATTTCATAACACAGGGAACTATATTCAACATCTTGTACTAAACTATAATGGAAAATAATCTGAAAAATATTTTATATATGTGTAACTGAATCACTTTGCTGTACACCAGAAACTAACACAATACTATAAACCAACTATACTCCAATTAAACATTTTTTAACCATATACAATAGATTTTTTAAGTACTAGGCTCCAAGGCTGGAAGTCAAAATGGTATTTTTGACAGAAAAAAACTGGATGAGAAGTGACACTGCACCCTTTCATTTGCATCAAAGCTGAAGGACAAATAATTTCTTAGGTTAAAATGGAAAGGTTGATGACCAGATACAGCGTGGTAATCAAGAGCAGAGAAAGGAGGCAGTCTTGGCTAGGATTCATCGTTCCTAGTGATATTTTGTGTTTCACAAATGTAGCAAGTTTTTAGAAAATCCAATTTCCACATATGTAACCTAGTTTTTTTCTATGATCCTAGGAAAGAAATAGTGAAGAATGTGCTTGCCTTGTTTAGAAAGAATGCTCCCTGACTATTTTTTGTAAGACTCTTGAGAGTCCCTTGGACTGCAAGGAGATCCAGTCAGTCCATTCTGAAGGAGATCAGCCCTGGGATTTCTTTGGAAGGAATGATGCTAAAGCTGAAACTCCAGTACTTTGGCCACCTCATGCGAAGAGTTGACTCGTTGGAAAAGACTCTGATGCTGGGAAGGATTGGGGGCAGGAGGAGAAGGGGACGACAGAGGATGAAATGGTTGGATGGCATCACGGACTCGATGGATGTGAGTCTGAGTGAACTCCGGGAGATGGTGATGGACAGGGAGGCCTGGTGTGCTGCGATTCATGGGGTCGCAAAGAGGGAAGGATTGGGGGCAGGAGGAGAAGGGGACGACAGAGGATGAAATGGTTGGATGGCATCACGGACTCGATGGATGTGAGTCTGAGTGAACTCCGGGAGATGGTGATGGACAGGGAGGCCTGGTGTGCTGCGATTCATGGGGTCGCAAAGTCGGACATGACTGAGCGACTGAACTGAACTGAACTGATACACTGACCAGAAATTTGAAAGAAATTTAGTCTCATATTATCAAAGGCTGAAATCTACAATCTCTATCAATTACACTTCCACTTCCCCTATTAGGTCTTTAAATTATTAACCCTATCTTCCTCCAACAGAAACTTACTAAGCCCTCATTATGTGCCATGTGCTAAATAAAGAATTGCATCTAATTAAAAAAAAAACACCTACATTTCTTAGTCTAGAGGTAGATGCTGGTCATAAGTCATGCATCAGTTCAGCTCAGTTCAGTTGAGTCGCTCAGTCGTGTCCGACTCTTTGCGGCCCATGAATCACAGCACACCAGGCCTCCTGGAGTTCATTCAGACTCACATCCATCGAGTCCATGATGCCATCCAGCCATCTCATCCTCTGTCGTCCCCTTCTCCTCCTGCCCCCAATCCCTCCCAGCATCAGTCTTTTCCAATGAGTCAGCTCTTCACATGAGGTGGCCAAAATACTGGAGTTTCAGCTTTAGCATCATTTCTTCCAAAGAAATCCCAGGGCTGATCTCCTTCAGAATGGACTGACTGGATCTCCTTGCAGTCCAACGGACTCTCAAGAGTCTTCTCCAACACCACAATTCAAAAGCATCAATTCTTCGGCACTCAGCTTTCTTCACAGTCCAACTCTCACATCCATACATGACGACAGGAAAAACCATAGCCTTGACTAGACGGACCTTTGTTGGCAAAATAAAGTCATGGATGGAAGACTACAAACCCTTGAGACTGATTCTAACTCTTGACCCAGAAGGACATTTTCATAGCACATCACTGATGCCTAAATTCAGAAAGAGGAAGTATACATGGTACCAATATGAGGCAGGGGAAAGATCAGCTGCCTATGAAAGCACCTATGCATCTGCCCACATCACTGAGGTTATCGGGGAGCAAGAGAAGGAGGAGAAGAGTTAAAAGTCAACTTGAGAAGCCTGGTGGTGGGTGCAGGTTTCAGGTCTGCCTGCTAGGGATCTACCCTGAGTGATATTTGGAAGGTTACTACAGTCTCTGCCTCTGCATTTCCTCAGTTTGAAAGATGAAAGAGGGAAGCAGCACCTTTTTCACAGAGCTGTTGGAAGGATTAAATATAGTAAATGTCACCTGTGTCAAAACCTTAATAATCATGTATTTCAGCTCACTGAGTGGTAGGTGCTGCTTCCTTTTGCTTGATATGAAAGAAAAGAGAAGTTTTTGCTCTGAAGCTGGTTTTTCTCCACAACAGAAGTAAACAAACAAAAAAAATGAACAGCTATAAGATTATAAAGAATTGTTTAAAAGATTTAATGTAACAAGAGCGAAAATTCAAAATTATTAAATTTAGGGCTCAGACAGTAAAGAACCCTCCTGCAATACAGGAGACCTGGGTTCGATCCCTGGGTTTGAAAGATTCCCTGGAGAAAGAAAGGTCAAACCACTCCAGTATTCTTATCTGGAGAATTCCATAGAGAGAGGAAATTGGATGGCTATAGTCCATGAGGTTGCAAAGAGTTGGACATGACTTAGCGACTAACATTTTAACTTTTTCACTTGTTAATTCTAGTTCCATAGGTATTTGTTTTAAAGTATTCCATATTAAGTATATGACACTAACTTCAAGTGAATATAATTTGTAATGTTTTTAAATTCACAATATACTCTTAAATTATCTTTCACTGAAATAAGTTATACTATAAGTGAAACTGTTGACAAAAATCTGAAAACAGGACTTATCAATCTATATCTAGTTGATATCTATATAATATATATATAAAGTTGATTGTATTTGCTTAAGCCAGTTAAGCACCTATAAGACATGAAAAAGCAAGAGAGTTCCAGAAAAACATCTATTTCTGCTTTATTGACTATTCCAAAGCCTTTGACTGTGTGGATCACAATAAACTGTGGAAAATTCTGAAAGAGATGGGAATACCAGGCCGACTGACCTGCCTCTTGAGAAACCTATATGCAGGTCAGGAAGCAACAGACTGGACATGGAACAACAGACTGGTTCCAAATAGGAAAAGGAGTACATCAAGGCTGTATATTGTCACCCTGCTTATTTAACTTCTATGCAGAGTACATCATGAGAAACGCTGGGCTGGAAGAAACACAAGCTGGAATCAAGATTGCCAGGAGAAATATCAATAACCTCAGATATGCAGATGACACCACCCTTATGGCAGAAAGTGAAGAGGA
>SJYT01022391.1:0-16376 GCA_006410635.1 Cephalophus harveyi
AAGTTAAATAAGCAGGGTGACAATATACAGCCTTGACGGACTCCTTTTCCTATTTGGAACCAGTCTGTTGTTCCATGTCCAGTTCTAACTGTTGCTTCCTGACCTGCATACAGATTTCTCAAGAGGCAGGTTAGGTGGTCTGGGATTCCCATCTCTTTCAGAATTTTCCACAGTTTATTGTGATCCACACGGTCAAAGGCTTTGGCATAGTCAATAAAGCAGAAGTAGATGTTTTTCTGGAACTCTCTTGCTTTTTCCATGATCCAGCAGATGTTGGCAATTTGATCTCTGGTTCCTCTGCCTTTTCTAAAGCCAGCTTGAACATCAGGGAGTTCACAGTTCACGTATTGCTGAAGCCTGGCTTGGAGGATTTTGAGTATTACTTTACTAGCATGTGAGTTGAACTGTTTCAAATCCTGAAAGATGATGCTGTGAAACCTTCCCCTTAGCACTGCTTTTACAGTGTCCCATAGGTTTTGGGTTGTCGTGTTTTCATTTTCATTCATTTCTATGCATATTTTAATTTCTTTTTTCATTTCTTCTGTGATTTATTGTTTATTCAACAGCGTGTTGTTCAACCTCCATATTTTGGAATTTTTAATAGCTTTTCTCCTGTAATTGACATCTAATCTTACTGCATTGTGATCAGAAAAGATGCTTGGAATGATTTCAGTTTTTTTGAATTTACCAAAGCTAGATTTATGGCCCAGGATGTGATCTATCCTGAAGAAAGTTCTGTGTGCACTTGAGAAAAAGGGGAAATTCATTGTTTTGGGGTGAAATGTCCTATAGATATCAATTAGGTCTAACTGGTCTATTGTATCATTTAAAGTTTGTGTTTCCTTGTTAATTTTTTGTTTAGTTGATCTATCCATAGGTGTGAGTGGGATATTAAAGTCTCCCACTATTATTGTATTATTGTTAATTTCCCCTTTCATACTTGTTAGCATTTGTCTTACATATTGTGGTGCTCATATGCTGGGTGCATATATATTTATAATTGTTATATCTTCTTCTTGGATTGATCTTTTGATCATTATGTAGTGTCCATCTTTGTCTCTTTTCACGGCCTTTGTTTTAAATTCTATTGTATCTGACATGAGTATTGCTACTCCTGCTTTCTTCTGGTCTCTATTTGCATGGTATATGTTTTTCCAGCCCTTCACTTTCAGTCTGTATGTGCCCCTTGTTTTGAGGTGGGTCTCTTGTACACAGCATATATAAGGGTCTTGTTTTTGTATCCATTCAGCCAGGCTTTGTCTTTTGGTTGGGCCATTCAACCCATTTACATTTAAGGTAATTATTGATAAGTATGATCCTGTTGCCATTTACTTTGTTGTTTTGGGTTCGAGTTTATACACCCTTTCTGTGTTTCCTGTCTAGAGAAGATCCTTTAGCATTTGTTGGAGAGCTAGTTTGGTGGTGCTGAATTCTCTGAGCTTTTGCTTGTCTGTAAAGCTTTTGATTTCTTTCATTTTTGAATGAGATCCTTACTGGGTACAGTAATCTGGGCTGTAGGTTATTTTCTTTCATCTCTTTAAGTATGTCCTGCCATTCCCTCCTGGCCTGAAGAGTTTCTATTGAAAGATCAGCTGTTATCCTTATGGAAATCCCCTTGTGTGTTATTTGTTGTTTTTCCCTTGCTGCTTTTAATATTTGTTCTTTTTTTTTTGATTTTTGTTAATTTGATTAATATGTGTCTTGGGGAGTTTCACCTTGGGTTTATCCTGCTTGGGACTCTCTGGATTTCTTGGACTTTGGTGGCTATTTCCTTCCCCATTTTAGGGAAGTTTTCAACTATTATCTCCTCAAGTATTTTCTCATGGTCTTTCTTTTAGTCTTCTTCTTCTGGGACTCCTATGATTTGAATGTTTGGGCATTTAACATTGTCCCAGAGGTCTCTGAGGTTGTCCCCATTTCTTTTAATTCTTTTTTCCTCTCTGCTTCATTTATTTCTACTATTCTATCTTCTACCTCACTTATCTTATCTTCTGCCTCCATTATTCTACTGTTGGTTCCCTCCAGAGTGTTTTTTATCTCATTTATTGCATTATTCATCATATATTGACTCTTTTTTATTTCTTCTAGGTCCTTGTTAAACTTTCTTGCATCTTCTCGATCCTTGTCTCCAGGCTATTTATCTGTAACTCCAATTTGTTTTCAAGGTTTTGGATCATTTTCACTATCATTATTTGAAATTCTTTATCAGGCAGATTCCCTATTTCTTCCTCTTTTGGTTGGTTTGGTGGGCATTTATCCTGTTCCTTTGCCTGCTGGGTATTTCTCTGCCTTTTCATCTTGTTTATATTGCTGTGTTTGGGGTGGCCTTTTCGTATTCTGGCAGTTTGTGGTTCCTCTTTATTATGGCGGTTCTTCACTGTGGGTGGGGTTGGACAGGTGGCTTGTCAAGGTTTCCTGGTTAAGGAAGCTTGTGTTGGTGCTCTGGTAGGTGGAGCTGGTTTTTTTTTTCTCTGGAATGCAATGAAGTGTCCCGTAATGAGTTTTGAGATGTCAGTGGGTTTGGTGTGACTTTGGGTAGCCTGTATATTGAAGCTCAGGGCTATGTTCCTGTGTTGCTGGAGAATTTGCGTGGTATGTCTTGCTCTGGAACTTGTTGGCCCATGGGTGGTGCTTGGTTTCAGTGTAGGTATGGAGGCGTTTGATGAGCTCCTATCAATTAATGTTCCCTGGAGTCAGGAGTCTCTGGTGTTCCCAGAATTTGGACTTAAGCCTCCTGCCTCAGATTTTCAATCTTATTCTTGAAGCCTCAAGACTTCTCCATCTATACAGCACCAATGATAAAACATCTAGGTTAATGATGAAAAGTTTCTCCACAGTGAGGGACACCCTGAGAAGTACACAGAGTTACATGGAGAGAGAAGAGGGAGGAGGGAGATAGAGGTGACCAGGAGGAGAAGAGGGGGAATCAAAAGGGGAGGGAGCAAGCTAGCCAGTAATCACTTCCCTATGTGCTCTCCACAGTCTGGATCCCTCAGAGATGTTCACAGATTTACACAGAGAAGACAAGAGGGAGGAAGGAGACAGAGGTGGCCAGGAGGAGAAAAAGGGGAATCAAAACGAGAGAGACAGATCCAGCCAGTAATCAGTTCCCTTAGTGTTCTCCACAGCCTGAAAGATACAAAGAGATTCATAAAGTTGGGTAGAGAAGAAAAGAGGGAGGAGAGAGAAAGAGGTGACCTGGTGGAGAGAAAGGAGAGTCAAAAGGGGGAGAGAGCAATCAGGCCAGTGATCTTGCTCCCAAGTAAAAACGGGTACTGAAGATTGGGTTCTTAAAGGTACAAAGTTGATAACAAATACCAAAAAGCAAAGATTAAAAATCTAGAGTAGAGGTTAGATTCTCAAAAATACAATTTTTAAAAAAACCAAAGTCACAAAAATTATACTATATATATATATGAAATTTGCCATAAAAATAGGGTTGTTTTTTTTTTTTTTTGCAAGGTAATAGTAGGTTATAAAAATGAACATTAAAGGAATAATAGTGGACTTAAAAATATTTTTTTAAATAAAAAAATGATAATAGCAAAAATATATCTAGCACTTTCTCTGGAATTGTTGTGGACAGTGTGGGGTCAGTTCATTTTCCAATAGTTCCTTGTTTCAGCTTGTACTTCTTAAAGGTCTATAGGCCCCTTCCTATGTAGTTGGTGTTAACTACAGGGTTTTAATCTATTGCACCTGTCACTTCCAAAGTGGGTCCCTCTGTTTATTTTAGCTTCTTCTGTTTGTTGGCCTTTTCAGTGTCTAATTTCCACCCTGACAGAAGGGGGGCAATGGTGGTCACTTTTTTAGGCTCACTTGTTCAGTCGTGTTGTGCAGAGGGAGGAACACTGCAAACAAATATCACTGGCATGTGCCAGCTACACTGGGTTTGCCCCCACTCACAGCATGTGTGCTTTCCCAGTCTACACTGCTCAGACTCTAGGTTGCTCTGCCGGGAACTGTCTGATTCTGGCCCTAGGTTGTATGCACTCCCAGGTCTAAGCCACTCAGGTTCAGATTCTCGGGTACTCCACAAAGGTGCATACTTGGTTGGGTCTGCGTTTTGTGCCCATCCCAGGTCTGAGCCGCTCAGGTGACCAGGTGCTTGGTGAGCACAGTCGCCCCCAATTGAAGGCTGTGACTTATAGCCTCCCCCATCCCAGCTGCTCGGTTTTCTGGGTGTACAACAGGCGTGCCTTCTCAGGACTGCCATGTGTCTCTTCTGGGGAGCTGATCTCTGGCTGTGACCCTCCCGGCGGATGTCAATCATCCAGAATCACAAGAAGTCTTGGTTAGCAATAGAGCCTGCTTGCAGTTTGGTATAGGATGCCTCTCAGGGGCCACAATTGCCCCCTCTGGCTCTGGCTGCCCTCGCCTGTCTGTCTCTGGTGGGGGTGGGCCGGTCCGCAGTCTGCTAGCTCTCTTCTGGTGTTTGCTCAGTCCTTTGTTCTGTGAGCAGGCCTGGCGGTGTCTTAGGTTAGGGCTTTTTGCGGGATAGATATCCCACAGTCTGGGTTGCTATCTCAAGCTAGTTCCCTCAGATTGCCCTCAGGGCCTTCAGGCCTGGTCCTTTACGCTAAGCAATGTGTCCTGTGCCTCCCTGTCCAGCCCCAGCTTGCTAGTAGGGGATGAGAGCGTCTGGGCTGCTGCTCTGCTGGGAGTTGCTGTTAGGCTCGTAATCTGTGGGTTTTAATTATATATTTATTTTTCGTCCCGGTTATATCCCCCCTGAGATTCCAAGGCTTGCCACAGACCTGCCAGAGAGTGTGTTTCCTGGTGTTTGGAAACTTCTCTCTTTTTAAAAACTCCCTTCCTGGGACGAATCTCCATCCCTACCTCTTTTGTCTCTCTTTTTATCTGTTATATTTTGTCCTACCTCCTTTCGAAGACAATGGGCTGCCTTTCTGGGTGCCTGATGTCCTCTGGCAGCATTCAGAAGTTGTTTTGTGGATTTGCTTGGCTTTCAAATGTTCTTTCAATGAATGTGTGAGGGAGAAAGTTGTCTCCCTGTCCTATTCCTCCCCCATTTTAGGACCACTCCCTATTCGAGGTTTTTTGTATTTCCATACAAATTGTGGAATTATTTGTTCTAGTTCTCTGAAAAATACCATTGGTAGCTTGATAGGGATTGCATTGAATCTATAGATTGCTTAGGGTAGTATACTCATTTTCACTATATTGATTCTTCCAATCCATGAACATGGCATATTTCTCCATCTATTTGTGTCCTCTCTGATTTCTTTCATCAGTGTTTTATAGTTTTCTATATACAGGTCTTTTGTTTCTTTAGGTAGATATATTCCTATGTATTTTATTCTTTTCATTGCAATGATGAATGGAATTGTTTCCTTAATTTCTCTTTCTGTTTTATCATTGCTAGTGTATAGGAATGCAAGGGATTTCTGTGTGTTGATTTTATATCCTGCAACTTTAGTATATTCATTGATTAGCTCTAGTAATTTTCTGATATGTGAAAATGTGATCCACTGGAGAAGAGAATGGCAAACCACTTCAGTATTCTTGCCTTGAGAACCCCATGAACAGTATGAAAAGGCAAAATGATAGGATACTGAAAGAACTCCCCAGGTCAGTAGGTACCCAAAATGTTACTGGAGATCAGTGGAGAAATAACTCCAGAAAGAATGAAGGGATGGAGCCAAAGCAAAAACAATACCCAGTTGTGGATGTGACTGATGATATAAGCAAGGTCTAATGTGGTAAAGAGCAGTATTGCATAGGAACCTGGAATGTTAGGTCCATGAATCAAGGCAAATGGGAAGTGGTCAAACAGGAGATGGCAAGAGTGAACGTCGACATTCTAGGAATCAGTGAACTAAAATGGACTGGAATGGGTGCATTTAACTTAGATTACCATTATATTTACTACTGTTTTTGTATCCATTCAGCCAGTCTTTGTCTTTTGGTTGGGCCATTCAACCCATTTACATGTAAGGCAATTATTGATGAATACGATCCCATTGCCATTTATTTTGTTGTTTTGGGTTCAATTTTAAAAACTTTTTCTGTGTTTCTTGTCTAGAGAAATCCTTTAGCATTTGTTGAAGAGATGGTTTGGTGGTGCTGAATTCTCTGAGCTTTTGCTTGCCTATAAATCTTTTGATTTCTCCTTCATATTTGAACGAGATCCTTACTGGGTACAGTCATCTGGGTTATAGGTTTTTCTCTTTCATCACTTTAAGTATGTCCTGCCATTCCCTTCTGGCCTGAAGAGTTTCCATTGAAAGATCAGCTGTTAACCTTATGGAATCCCCTTGTGTGTTATTTGTTGCTTTTCCATTGCTGCTTTTAATATTTGTTCTTTGTGTTTGATCTTTGTTAATTTGATTAATATATGTCTTGTAATATTTCACCTCAGATTAATCCTGTTTGGGACTCTCTGGGTTTCTTGGACTTGGGTGGCTATTTCCTTCCCCATTTTAGGGAAGTTTTCAACTATTATCTCCTCAAGTATTTTCTCATGGTCTTTCTTTTTGTCTTCTTCTTCTGGGACTCCTATGATTCGAATGTTTGGGCATTTAACATTGTCCCAGAGGTCTCTGAGGTTGTCCTCATTTCTTTTAATTCTTTTTTCTTTTTTCCTCTCTGCTTCATTTATTTCCACCATTCTATCTTCCACCTCACTTATCCTATCCTCTGCCTCAGTTATTCTACTGTTGGTTCCATCCAGAGTGGTTTTGATCTCAGTTATTGCATTATTCATTATTGATTGACTTTTAAATTTTCTTTTAGGTCCTTGTTAAACATTTCTTGCATCTTCTCAATCCTTGTCTCTAGTCTATTTATCTGTAACTCCATTTTGTTTTCAAGATTTTGGATCATCTTTACTATCATCATTCTGAATTATTCTTTCAGGTAAACTCCCAATCTCCTCCTCTTTTGTTTGATTTGGTAGAAATTTATCAGGTTCCTTTACCTGCTGAATATTTCTCTGCCTTTTCATTTTGTTTAGATTGCTGTGTTTGGAGTGGCCTTTCTGTATGCTGGAAGTTTGTGGTTCCTCTTTATTGTGAAGTTTACTCCCTGTGGGTGGGGTTGGAGTACTTTCTTGTCAAGGTTTCTTGATTAGGGAAACTTGCATTGGTGTTCTGGTGGGTGGAGCTGGATGTCTTCTCTCTGGAGTGCAGTGAAGTGTCCAATATTGAGTTTTGGGGTGTCTGTGGGTTTTGTGTGACTTTGACCAGCCTGTATTTTAATGCTCAGGGCTGTGTTCCTGCATTGATAGAGAATTAGTGTGGTATGTCTTGCTCTGGAACTTGTTGGCTCTTGGGTGGAGCTTGGTTTCAGTGTAGGTATGAAGGCTTTTGAATGAGCTCTTGTTGATTAATGTTCCCTGAAGTCAGAAGTTTTCTAGTGTTCTCAAGTTTTGGAGTTAAGCCTCCTGCCTCTGTCTTTCAGTCTTCTTCTTACAGTAGCCTCAAGATTTCTCTATCCATACAGCACAGATGATAAAATATCTAGGTTAATGGTGAAAAGATTCTCCACAGTGAGCGACACCCAGAAGGGTTCATTGAGTTACACGGAGAAAAGAAGAGGGAGGAGGGAGTTAGAGGTGACCAGGAGAAGAAGAGGGGGAGTCAAAAGGGGAGAGAGCAATCAAGCCAGTAATCACACCCCTAAGTAAAAATGGGTACTGAAGATTAGATTCTTAAAGGTACAAATACCCAAAAGCAAAGACTAAAACTCTAGAGTAGAGGTTAGACTATCAAAATGCAATATTAAAAATACATAACAAAATCAATCACAAAATTAAAATATATATATGAAATTTGCTTTAAAAATAGGGTCTTTTTTGCAAGGTAATAGGTTAAAAAACAAAAACTAAAGGAGTAATAAAAATCTTAAAAATAAAATTTAAAAACAAATTTAAATGATAATAGTAAAAATACATCTAGGAATTTCTCTGGAGCTGTTGAAGGCAGTATGGGGTCAGTTCAGTTTCAGATAGTTCCTTGTTCCAGCTTATATTTCTTCTCAAGGTCTATAGGCCCCTTCCAATGCTTAGTCAATGTTAACTACAGAGTTTTAATCTGTTGCTCCTGTCATTTCCAGAGCGATTCCCTCTTCTTCGTTTCTTTCTCTTTTTTTGGTTTCCTCTGCAAGTCTCTTCAGTGTCTAATTTATGCCCTAACACAAGCCGGGGGAAGGTGGTCACTTATTTGGGCTCACTTGTTCAGTTGTGTTGTGTGGAGGGAGGAACACTGCAAACAAATATCACTGGCACGTGTAGGGAGTGCTTGCAGTGTATGGGTCACACTGGGTTTGCCCCAGCTCATGGCAGTGTGTGCTTTCCCAGTCTACACTGCTTGGGGTCCAGGTTGCTCTGCAGGGCTACTGTCCAAAGCGGACCCTGTGTTTTGTGCACTTCCCAGGTCTAAGCTGCTCAGATTCAGGTTCTCAGGTACTCCACAAAGGCACAGACTTGGCTAGGCATGCGTTTTGTGCCCTTTCCAGGTCTAAGCAGTTCAGGCGACCAGGTGCTTGGCGAGTGCACTGTCCTAGGTGGGCCGTGTGTCTTAATCACCTCCCCAGCCCCAGCCCCAGCTGCTCGGTTTCCTGGGTGCACCATAAGAGCGCCATCTCAGGTGTGCCGTGTGTCTCCTCTGGGGAACTGGTCTCAGGATGCAGCCCTCCTGGCAGATGTCAACCATCCAGGATCCCAGGAAGACTTGGTTAGCAATTGGGAGCCTGCTCACAGTTTGGTGCAGGATGCCATCTCTGGGGCTGAGATTTCCTCTTGCCTTCTGGCTCTGGCTCTCGCATACCTGCCTCCTCTGCCTTCAGCCGGGGGAAGGGCCAGTCTGCAGCAGGCTAGCTCTCCTTTGGTATTTGCTCAATCCTTTGTTCTGTGAGTGGGCCAGGCTGTGCCTTAGGTTAGAGCTTTTTGAGGGAAATTTCTCTCTCTCTTTTTTTTCTCTCTCTGGCTATCCCACAGTTTGGGTTGCTATCTCACATTAGCTCCCTCAGATTGTCCTCAGGGAATTCAGGCCTGGTCCTTATCCTAAGCATGCAACCCCCTCCTCTCTGTCCAGCCCCTCCTTGCTGGTGGCCGATGCGAGTGTCTGGGCCACTTCTCCGCTGGGAGTTGTGGCTAGGCATGTATTCTGTGGGTTTTCTTGTTGTTGTTGTTGTTGTTTTCTCCTGTTTATGTTGCCCTCTTAAATTCCAAAACTCCCCACAGACCTGCCAATCAGAGGGTTTCCTGCTGTTTGGAAACTTCTACTCCTTCACAACTCCCTCCCCAGGACGGTCTCTGTCTCTAACTCTTGTCTCTTTTTTTGTCTTTTATATTTTGTTCTGCCTCCTTTCAAAGAGAATGGGCTGCTTTTCTGGGTGCCTGGTGTCCTCTGCCAGTGTTCAGAAGTTGTTTTGTGGAAGTTGCTTAGCATTCATTTGAATGATCATTAAAGGGGGAGAAAACAGTCTCCCCATCCTATTCCTCTGCCATCTTAGAATCTCCCTCTGACTTGAAGTCTTTACTATAAAGTTGCAGTAATCAAGGTAGCATAGTATTGAAAATAAAAAGATTAATTGATCAATAGAACAGAATAGAGATAATTACTGCAATGTTATAGTAATCAAGACAGTGTGAAAGTGTCAAAGTGATAGATAAGAATAGAATAGGGAGTCCAGAAATACATCCACAAAAATATGGCCATTTGTTTGTTTACAAAGGTGCAAGAACAATTCAACAAAGAATGGATAGGCTTTTCAAACTGTTAGAATAATTGGATATTCATAAACAAATAAATGGACCTTTATCTAAACCTTACATAAAAATTACCTCAAAGTAGATCATAGATCCACTCTAAAACTTTCAGAAGGAATCATAGGTGAAAATCTTGTGACTTGAGGTTAGATGGAAAGTTCCTAGACATGGTAACAAAAGTGAGATCTGTAAAAGAAAATGTAGACAAGTTGGAATGCATCAGAATAAGAAATTTTGATGCACAGAAGACACTACTAAGAGTAAGAAAAAGCAAGTTATAGACTGGAAAAATATAGTTTCAAATCATTTATCCAACAAAGGACTTATATTCAGAATACATATTGACATATAAAACTCTCAAACTGAACAATAAATCAAACAACCTAACTTTTAAAAGTGAAGGGCGGGAACTTGAACAAATATTTCGCCATCTGGATATGAGGATGTCAAATTAGCACATAAAAAGATACTTGATATCTTCAACTATTAGGAAAATGTAAGCTAAAAACCATGATGAGATAACCACTACACATGTATAAGAATGGCTGAAATAAAAATTACCGACAATACCAATTGTTGGTGAAAGTGTCAAGCAACTGAAGCACTCATACAATTCTTATGGGAATGCAAAATGACACAGCCACTATCAAAATGGTATGGCAGTTTTTTCATAAAATTAAACGTTGATTTACCACATGACTTGGTCTGATTCCTAGGGAAATGAAGAAACAGCAATAACAATTATATTCACACATAAATCTATACATGAATATTTATAGCAGCACTATTCATAATCACCAGGAAAAGGGGGGTAAATTCAAATGGCTTTCCACAGGTGAATAGATAAACTCTTGGACATCCATACAATGGAATATTATTCAACAGTCAAAAGGAATTAACTACTGATGCATGCAACCACTTAGATGAATTTCAAAGACATCATGCTGAGTGAAAGAAGCCATATTGCAAAAGGTTACATATTATATGATTCCTTTTATATGACATTCTTGAAAAGATATAACTATAGTAATAAAGAATAGATCAGTGGCTTCCAAGGGAGTGATTGTGTGTGTATATACATAAAGGCAGAGCTTGAATTTATTTTTGGTGGTAGTGGAACCATTTAATATCCTGACTGTGGTGATGATATGTGGAGGACTTTTTAAAAAGTAAAACAACAAAAATGGTAATTAATTTTTAAAAAAATAAATAAAACTTCCCCTAAAACAAAATCAAGATTACTCTGGCTACTGTTTAAAGATTTGATTGTAGGAGTCAAATACAGAATTAGGGAGAATGGCTGGGAAGCTTCTAGAATAGTCTAGTCTAAAAATCTTGATAAGTTGTACTAGTGTAGTAGCAGTGGCGGGCTGAGTGAAATTTGATTGAATTTGAGATATATTTTGGAGGTGGAGCCAGTAGGACAAGATGGAGAGTCCTTTTTGGGCAGAGTAATAAGAGAAAAAAGTGCATTTCCTTTCATTATCTTTCTTGGAACAGCATTACAGAGGTTGACATCATTATTTTATCCTGCATTTATCCATTAGGTAAATATTCTTTATTAAGCTTTGTTCAGGGTGTTGAAGGCCCAGAAATTATCAACATAGAGATCATTAAGACAAATTTCTTGTCTTCAAAGATCTCAAAGTTTAGTCAGAGACAGATATACAAAAGGGAACGTATAGTACAGTGTGAAAAGACTAATATGATGGAGTTAAGCCCTGGGGGCTGTGGAAGCACTGAACGTGGCACTTATTTCATGCTTAACTCATTTGGGTCCTCTCAAAGAAGGCTTTCTGTTTACTTGGCAGTGGAAGATAATAGCATCAGTTGTACAGTATTTTTTATTTAATAAACTTTACATTCATTTGCTTAACAAACACTTCAATATCAGCTACAACACATGCTAGGCAGTGCAAAACATCCATATGTAAATAACATATGATTCCTTTATTCAAGAAGTTTGAAATCTAGAAGAGATAATGGTATAAACATACAAATAACTGTAAAGTGGGGCAGAAAACAAAGAATGCTATAAAAGAGACAAATGGAAATCCCAGTTTCCTCATGTCTTATTTGTTTGATTTTGGATCAATGACTTAACCTCACAGAATGATAATTTCCTCAACTTTAAAATGATGTAACACTACTTACCATGCAGGATCTTTGGGGTGACTGAACGTGAAGATACCTATCATAATGCCTGCCATAATTCTGAGGTTAGCACTCAGCATATGCCATGGAAACAAGTTTTGTGGATAAAGTGACATAGAAGTTGTGGCATGGAGCTAGTCATTGACAAGGGGAATATTGGGAGGCCAAAACAGAGAATGTGCCTCCCGTAACATCTACTCTAGAATAAACTAAACCACATCATTTATGCCTCTGGCTACTGAACAACTTCCTCACTTCTGTTTATTTTTGTTCTGTTAAACATAAGACCAGAAATTATAAAACTCTTAGAGGAAAACATAGGCAGAACACTGTCTGACACAAATCACAGCAAGATCCTCTATGACCCACCTCCTAGAGTAATGGAAATAAAATAAAATAAATGAATGGGACCTAACTAAACTTAAAAGCTCTTGCACAGCAAAGGAAACTATAAGCAAGGTGAAAAGACATCCCTCAGAATGGGAAAAAATAATAGCAAACAAAACAATTGACAAAGAATTAATCTCCAAAATATACAAGTAGCTCATGCGGTTCAATACCAGAAAAAAAGCAAACAACCCAATCAAATAGTGGGCAGAAGACCTAAACAGACATTTTTGCAAAGAAGACATACATAAGGCTGATAAACATATGAAAAGATGCTCAACATCACTCATTATTAGAGAAATGCAAATCAAATTTACAGTGATGCATCATCTCACACCAGTCAGAATGGCCACCATCAAAAAATGTACAAGCAGTAAATGCTGGAGATGGTGTGGAGAAAATGGAACTTACACTATTGGCGGGAGTGCAAACTGCTTTTCACTTTTTATAGTGTTTTAATTTACAAATCATAAAATCACACTTTGAATGTATTAACATTTTCATCACCTCAAAAAGAAATGCCTCAGATTTATACTTCAGGAAAGATGAATAGACATACATTTCCATATTCCCCAAATTAAGTACAGATAAAATCATGTATACTATATGTAAAGTAAAAATTAGATGCATTGAAAAAGTGAAATAAAGAAGACAGTACAGAAGTCCTTTCCCACAAGGGGTCAACAGAAACCAAGTGGGGAACCTGGACTTCCACACCTGGCTGGCAGTAATGAGGTGGCACAAAAAGAGTTGTGTCACAGACTTTCTAAAATGTAAGATTCTGATTTTCAAAACAGAATAACACAAACATCCCTGTTACAATTGAAAGTCAACATAACAAGAACCAAGATTTCAACTTGAATGACAAAAACCAATCAACAGATGCTATAATAAGATGACACAGATGTTAGAATTATTTGACAAATATTTTAAAACAATTTTCATAAAAATGAGTCAATGGAGTAATCATGAACATACTTGAAAAATGAAAACAAAAGAAAGCAAATTTCATTCTTGGATATTTATCCCAGAGAAATGAAAATTTATATACACACAATAGCCTGTATACAATTGCTCATACTAGATTTATTTGTAATAAGTGCAAAAAGGTAAATAAATGCCCAAATGGATGAATGGTTAAACAAAATGTGGTACATCAATAGTATGAAATGTGGTAATAAAAAGTTATGAACTATTGATATATGCCACCACTTGGATGGATTTCATGGGCATTTCACTGAGTAAAAAAATAAAGATAGCTTCAAAAGATGACATACTGCATTATTCTATTTATGCAACATTCTTAAAATGACAAAACTATAGAGATGGAAAATAGACTACCAGAGAATAAGGATTTGGGGAATAGAGTTGGTGGATATAATCATAAAGTGGTAACATGAGGGAGATAGTTGTAGTGATGGAATAGTTTTGTATTCTTTATTGTAATGGAGGGATCTACACATGTGATAAAATGACACAAAATTACAGTTGACCATTGAACAACATGAGCTTGAACTGTGCAGGTCCACATACATGTGGATTTTTTTCAATAGCAAATGCTACAGTACTATATGATCTGTGCTTGGTTGGATCCAAGGAATGCTGAACCATGGCTATGAAGGAACCATGGATTCAATGTAACTGCATATACTGAGGGCCAGCTATAAGTTATTTATAGATTTTTTTACTTCATGGAAGGTTAGCTCTCCTAAGCTCCATGTTGTTTAAGGGTTAAGTGTACAGACACACTTTTTAGCAATATTAACTTCTTGCTTTTAATATTGTACTATAATTATGTAAGTTATAAACATCAGAGAAAACTGGGTGAGGAGTATACAGAATATCTTTTTATTATCTTTGCAAGTTCCTATGGGTCTTAATTTTTTCAAGTTTTATATGTACAAAATAATCCCTATTACACATTAGCAGTTACTCCCCATTTGCCAGTCCTTCCTCCCTCCAGGCCTAAATATGTGGTCTTTTGCCACTAGCTTCTTTCACATAACATAATGTTTTTAAGTTTCATCTACATTGTATCACATACTACTAGTTCATTCCCTTCTGTTGCCAAATATTGTCATAGAAGCATGTCATTTTTTTTCATTCACCAGTTGTTTGAAGTTTGGTTTGTTTCTACTTTTTGACTATTATGAATAATGCTGCTATGAACATTCATGTAAAAGTTTTTGTATGCACTTTTTTCAATTCTCTTAGGTAAATATTGATATCTAGGAGAGAGTTTGCTAGATCATATGGTAACTCTATGTTTAATATTTTGAGAAACTATCAAGTGTTTTTCAAAGTACCTGAACCATTTTATGTCTCCACTAGTAATATATGAGATTTCCAATGTCTCCATATCTTCACCAATGCTTAGTTTTTGTTTTTTTGATTATAGGTGACTGGTGGGTGTGGAGCGTTATCTCATTGTGATTTTGATCTAATAACTAATTAAAAGACACTTACTCCTTGGAAGGAAAGTTATGACCAACCTAGATAGCATATTAAAAAACAGAGACATTACTTTGCCAACAAAGGTCCGTCTAGTCAAGGCTATGGTTTTTCCAGTGGTCATGTATGCATGTGAGAGCTGGACTGTGAAGAAGGCTGAGCGCCGAAGAATTGATGCTTTTGAACTGTGGTGTTGGAGAAGACTCTTGAGAGTCCTTTGGACTGGACTGCAAGTAGATCCAACCAGTCCATCCTAAAGGAGATCCATCCTGGGTGTTCATTGGAAGGACTGATGCTAAAGCTGAAACTCCAATATTTTGGCCACCTAATGTGAAGAGTTGACTCATTGGAAAAGACTCTGATGCTGGGAGGGATTGGAGGCAGAAGGAGAAGGGTACGACAGAGGATGAGATGGCTGGATGGCATCACCAACTCGATGGACATGAGTTTGGGTAAACTTTGGGAGTTGGTGATGGACAGAGAGGCCTGGTGTGCTGCCATTCATGGGGTTGCGAACAGTCAGACATGACTGAGTGACTGAACTGAACTGAACTGAACTGAATAACTAATCATGCTGGAAATCTTTTAATATGCTTATTGGCCATTACGTATATCTTTTTTGGAGAAATGCTTATTCAAATTTTTTTGCCCATTTTAAAATCAGGTTATTTGTCTTCTTAGTGTTGAGTTCTAAGAATATTTTTTGTAATTTCCACAAAAGTCCTTTCTCAAGTATAAAGTTTGCAAATGCTTTCTCCCATTTCATGGATTGTCTTTTAACTTTATTGATGGTGTCCTTTTGTGTAGGCAAATGATTCACATTTAAAATGATTATTGATATGGTTGGATTAATATCTACCATACTTGTAACTCTTTTGTATTGATGTTTGTTGCACTTGTTCCCCCCCGCCCCTTTGTTTTTGAAGTCAAGGAGTTTCTTCATTGTCATTTTACTCACCAAGGAATAGAGTTAAGAATCCCAGGCCCAATACCCAAGGTCCTTGGTCTTCTGACCCTATTATTAACTTTTGCAAAGCTTTCATTTAAAACAGAGTGGCATATTTCACCAGTCTCTCGCTATGAATTCAATTTTTCTGCACCCATGCCCTCTTTCATGTTCCCTCTACAGTCTCCCTTTCACTGCAGCATATACAATATACCATCTCATTTTTCCATGTATTTGAATAATAACTAACCTTAAAGGCATTGCCTGGGATATAGTTAATGTATATTTATTTATACTAGGTCTCAATAACAGCAGCTATTATGTATTAAGAGTTTCTCTCATGCCAAACACTATGCTTAATAGTTGGCATGCCTTATATAATATTTAGCCTATGTTCTCAAATACTAATTCTACTGTTTTATTTCATAAAGAGCCTCTGAGTGCTGAAAAGGTTATGATTAAATAAGTCAAGACATCCAAAAGCCAAAGGGGGGAATGATATAAAAAAGAAATGTCAGAGTGAGCGCTGGCACACAAAAATTTCTCAATAAATATTTGTTGAATGAATGAGGTTCTTGCAAGTGTTATCACCTCCATGAGGCTTTATAAGAGCACTTTAAGTCACAAGGCTCTTTTTCTTGTGAAATTTCATAGATTTACATTTGAGCTCACATATTCAGCAGATAGCTGTTTCTCCTTGGGAAAGTT
>SJYT01022392.1:0-17327 GCA_006410635.1 Cephalophus harveyi
GTGACGGAAAGGGGGTTGAAGAGCGTCGTGTGGCAGAGTGAGTGCGGTGGGGCAGAGGCTGAGAAAGGGAAGGCCAGCATGCCGTGGCTCCAGGCCCTGCTTTCCTGCCCCAGACCAGGAGTATCTTGGAGAGCCGCGGTGGGCACTTGTTGCTTTGGCTCCCAGGTCCCTGTTAGGATTTCTTCCTGCTTTCCTTCCCAGCCCTCATTCTGGCGGCGCCAGAGATGGGCGGGGAGCGGGAGGACGAGGCCTGAATGCCGGCGTCCGGCACCCTCTGGGCTCTGCTCGGCTGGGCCCTGGCAGCGAAGTCTCGTCCTGGCTGAGCGGCCCCCGGCCCAGCTTTTCCGCCCGGGGCCCCTGCGCGGATCTCGGCCGCGCCCCCGCCTGGGCCCCACCAGTAGGCGACGTCTCTCCACCCGAGACAGTCTGAGCATTGTGTTCCTTGATCCCGTCCCCCCGCGTCTCCCCACACTTGAGTTTCCGAAGAATGCGTATTCTGCTTATTGGTTTTAGTATCGGGGAGAGTTTTACACCTGTACTTTACGATGCCTGTCCTTTTAAAAAAACAGACCCTTCTTTCATTCTAGAAGAACCCACTTTTCTCAAGAGTTCTTGAGAAGGGACCGCGGGAATGAGTGTATCTCGGGGTAAAGTTGCACCTTCCCCTCTTTCTTTACACTCTCGGAGCCACCGCTTTCATCTAGGGCTTCACCATTTACTGGTGACTGATACTCTGCCATTCTGCTTTGTCGTCTACAACTTTCGTAAATATCACTCCAAACCTATGTCTGCGACCTTGGGAGAGAGAATGAAACCGCCAGACAGGAAGAACCATCATTGTTTGGCCTTGCTGGGTTCAAAGTAATTATGGCCCAGTAGTGGAAAGGGGTATAACATCTCATTAGTATATCTGGTTCTGGCTTGTTGAGCAAGTAACAGAAATAATGACTGAGTTAATAAAATTCTGGGGTTACAGAGTTTCTTGTGTAAAATTAAAACTCCAAATCGGTAGCTGTCATATTCCTTAAAATATCAGGTACTAGAAACAAGTGTATAAATAGAAAGGGGGGATAAGTTATAACAGATTTTTTTAAATTGGATAATTATAAGGTTTGGAGAAGGAAATGGCAACCCACTTCTGTATTCTTGCCTGGAGAATTCCATGGACAGTCCCTGGGGTCGCAGAGATTCGGATACAACTGAGCGACTTACAATTAAAAGGTTACCGTTTTTCAAAATTTATATGGGTCACTTTTAAGATTTGATAATGTTTTAAAATCACAATCGTATTTAAATATATATATATGAAAATAGGTAATGAATTGTGTTGTATAAATAATTTCTAAGATGGTCCTTAACATCAGCATTTATCAGGAAAAAAAAAGGTTAATGTTAGTAACATTAGTGTTGATAGCATGGAAACTAGGCAAGAGGGAGTGTTTACAGATAACAAAATTTCCATCTTGTGCTGTTAACTTGAGGTAGCACCAGGATATAAACATGGAGTGTAAGATAAAGAAGAGGGCACGATGAATGGAAGAAAAGTGCTATAAGGATTCAAAAAAATAGTTTTTGGAATTGTAGTGTAAACAGGAAAGTGAAAGGAATTAGCTCAGTCTTGTCTGACTCTTTGCGACCTCATAGAGCCTACCAGGCTCCTCTGTTCAAGGGATTTTCCGGGCAGTAGTACTGGAGTGGATTGCCATTTCCTTCTCCAGGGGATCTTCCCAACCCAGGGCTTGAACCCGGGTCTCCCGCGTTGTAGACAGACGCTTTACCTTCTGAGCCACCAAGGAAGTCCTGTGTAAACAGGAACGTAACTAAAAGGATAATATTCATTCAGCATTTAGTGAGTAGAGAAAGAGAAATGGGAGCCTCTGAATTCAAGAAGATGGAGTCTGAAAGAAATGAGGAAGAAATCTCTCCAGAGGTAGGAGAATCATATTTGACTGGGAAAAGGTTTTGCTAGGTTTAGGGTAGTATCGGAGAAGGCAGTGGCACCCCACTGTAGTACTCTTGCCTGGAAAACCCCATGGATGGAGGAGCCTGGTAGGCTGCAGTCCATGGGGTGGCTAAAAGTCGGACACGACTGAGCAACTTCACTTTCACTTTTCACTTTCATGCATCGGAGAAGGAAATGGCAACCCACTCCAGTGTTCTTGCCTGGAGAATCCCAGGGACGGGGGAACCTGGTGGGCTGCCGTCTATGGGGTCACACAGGGTCTGACACGACTGAAGCAACTTAGCAGCAGCAGTAGCAGGGTAGTACAGTTTGATGAGGGTAGAAAGATAAGTAGCTTTCAATTTACCTGCAAAGTAGGAAGAAGGGAATTAATATTTTTTCAACATTACTCTGTGCCAGGCACTATTCTTTACAAACGTTAAAACATAATAAGAATTATTATCTCTTTAACAGATATTAAAGCTAATATACTTATTATCATAGCGGCATTATTCTAAGTAGGCAAAAAGTCAGAACAGCCCAAATGCCCATCAACTGGTGAATGGATTAATAACATGTGGTATGTCCATATAATGGAATATTATTGGGCAGTAAGAAGAAGGAAGTACTGATACATGCTACAGTATTGATGATCCTTGGAAAAACTATGCCAAATGAAAAGAAGCCAGGCATAAAGAACCATATGACTCCAATCATATTAAATGTCCAGAATAGGCAAATATATAGAGATTAGTAGAAAGTAGATTTGTGGTTGCTTATGTCTAGGGAGGCTGGGGAGATGTGGGAATTATGGCTAAGGAACTGGGTTTCCTTTTGAAGTAATGAGATGTTCTAAAATTGATTACAATAATAAGCATACAACCCTGAATATACTGAAAGCCATTTAATTGTATACTTTGGATGAGTTATATGATATGTAAATCATAATGCCATTTTTAAAAAAACCTTATACAACTGTTAAATATAGACTTAGTATTCCAACCCAGATCTTTTTGGCTGCAGAGTTTCTGTGTGACCTATGACTTTCTATAATGTTTAAACCTCAGTTCAGAGCCTTATTTTTTGCCCAGTCTGTTTTAGTAGCGTATCTGAGCCTCCAAGCCTTGTTCTTTCTCACTCCGGTTCATCTGACCAGACTGGTTTTCCTGTAATAGTATTGAGCTATGATCATGCTGATCTCCTGCTTAAAAAGACCTGCAGAGAGATACCCTATACTTGTGCCTAAAGATCTTTTCAGACACTTGGTCTGCATTTGAAGATTTATAACCTGCTCCAGCCTACTTTGTTACCAACTTTTCCTAATACAATATTGATGTTTGGCTAGTCTATCCTGTTGACTCTTCTCAAAATCTTCTGCCTCCACATCTTGATTCCAGTTCTTCTGTCTAGAATACTCTTCTTACTCCTATTCTTCAACTATCCAAGTTTTAGCCAGCCTTCAAGTCTCAGCACAAATGGGGCAATTACCTCCATAGCAGCTTCTCATTTTAATCCCGTGTCTCATATTTCTGTAGCATGTGTGGTTTATCCTTTGCAAATGGTGCATGATGTGACTCTCTTAATAAGCTTCTTGAGGGTAGGTCTACTGTTGTGTCTTCTAGAGATTTAAATTCCCAACAGTCCCTGGCAGAAGGCAATGGGTAATAATGCTTGTTAAAAGTAAAATGTTGGGTGGGGATGGGTTGGGGAGGGGGTACCTCCCTGGTGTCCAGTGGTTAAGAATCAGCCTTGTAATGCCAGGGATGGCAGTTCAGTCCCGGAACTAAGATCCCACATGGTGGGGAGCAACTAAGCCCATGTGCCGCAACTAAGACCCAATGAAGCTGAATGAATATTTTTAAAAAGTAAATGGGAAAAAAAGTGAACAGATCAGTTCTGTAATGCCCCCCAACTTATTCAGTAAATATTGAATTCCTATGGGAATACAGCAATAGAAATGAGATAAGTTCCCAGTCTTCCTGAAATCTTCTATTCAAGTGGTGAATAATAGAAAATAAGTGTGTAAACAAAGAATAAACGTGGTTATTTCAGTCCTTGATATCTATATAGAAAGAGGCTGCTGTGGATAGGTAGGTCAGGACAGGATTCTCTGTTCAGTTCAGACACTCAGTCGTGTCTGGCTCTTTGCAGCCCTGTGGACTGCAGCACACCAGGCTTCCCTGTCCATCACCAACTCCAGAGCTTGCTCAGACTTACGTCCATCAAGTCAGTGATGCCATCCAACCATCTCATCCTCTGTGGTCTCCTTCTCCTGCCTTCAGTCTTTCCCAGCTTCAGGGTCTTTTCTAACAAGTCAGTTCTTCATATCAGGTGGCCAAAGTATTGGAGCTTCAGCTTCACCATCAGTCCTTCCAATTAATATTCAGGACTGATTTCCTTTAGGATTGACTGGTTGGATCTCCTTGCAGTCCAAGGGATTCTCAAAAGTCTTCTCCAACACCACAGTACAAAAGCATCAATTCTTTGGTGCTCAGCCTTCTTTGTAGTCCAACTCTCACATCCGTACATGACTACTGGAAAAACCATAGCTTTGACTAAATGGACCTTTGTCAGCAAAGTAATGTCTCTGGCTTTTTAATATGCGGTTTTGGTTAGCCATAGCTTTTCTTCCAAGGAGCAAGCTTCTTAATTTCATGGTTGCAGTCACCGTCCGCAGTGATTTTAGAGCTTCCAAAAATAAAGTCAGTCACTCTTTCCATTGTTTCCCCATCTATTTGCCATGAAGTGATGGGACCAGATGCCATGATCTTAGTTTTTTGAATGTTGAGTTTTAAGCCAGCTTTTTCACTGTCTTCTTTGACCTTTATCAAGAGGCTTTTTAGTTCCTCTTCGCTTTTGGCCATAAGGGTGGTGTCATCTGTGTCTCTGAGGTTATTGATATTTCTCCCTGTAATCTTGATTCCAGCTTGTGCTTCATCCAGACTGGCATTTCATGTGATGTACTCTGCATAGAAGTTAAGTAAGCAAGGTGACAATGTAGAGCCTTGACATATTCCTTTCTCAATTTGGAACCAGTCCATTGTTCCATGTCTGCTTCTAACTGTTGCCTCTTTATCTGCATACAGATTTCTAAGGAGGCAGATCAGGTGGTCAGGTATTCCCATCTGTTTAAGAATTTTCCACAATTTGTTGTGATCCACACAGTCAAAGGCTTTAGCATAGTCAGTGAAGCAGAAGTAGATGTTTTTCTGAAACTCCCTTGCTTTTTCTTATGATCTAGTAGATGTTGGTAATTTGATATCTGGTTCCTCTGCCTTTTCTAAATCCAGCTTGAACATCTGGAAGTTCTCAGTTTGCATACAGTTGAAGCCTAGTTTGGAGAATTTTGAGTGTTACTTTCCTAGCATGTGAGGTGAGTATAGTTGTGTGGTAGTTTGAACATTCCTTGGCATTTTTTTTCTTTGGGATTGGAATGAAAACTGACCTTTTCCAATCCTGTAGCCACTGTTGAGTTTTCCAAATTTGCTGGCGTATTGAGTGCAGCATTTTCACAGCATCATCTTTTAGGATTTGGAATAGGTCAACTGGAATTCCATTACCTCCACTAGCTTTGTTCATAGTGATGCTTCCTAAGGCCTGCTTGACTTCACATTCCAGGATTTCTGGCTCTAGGTGAGTGATCCCACCATCATGATTATCTGGGTCACTAAGCTCTTTTTTGTATAGTTTTTCTGTGTATTCTTGCCTTCTTTTCTTAATATCTTCTGCTTCTGTTAGGTCCATACCATTTCTGTCCTTTATTGTACCCATCTTTGCGTGAAATGTTCCCTTAGTATCTTTAATTTTCTTGAAGAAATCTCTAGTCTTTCCCATTCTGTTGTTTTCCTCTATTTCTTTGCATTGGTCACTTAGGAAGGCTTTTTAATTTCTCCTTGCTAATTCTTTGGAACTCTGCATTCAGATGGATATATCTTTCCTTTTCTCCTTTGCCTTTCACTTCTCTTTTCTCAGCTTTTTGCAAAGCCTCCTCAGACAACTGTTTTGCCTTTTTGCATTTCTTTTTCTTGGGTATGGTTTTGATGACCACCTCCTATACAGTGTTGCGAACCTCCGTCCATAGGTCTTCAAGTGCTCTATCAGATCTAAACCCTTGAATCTATTTGTCACCTCCACTGTATAATTGTAAGGGATTTGATTTAGGTCATACCTGAATGGTCTAGAGGGCTTCCCTTGTGACTCAGCTGGTAAAGAATCTGCCTGCAATGCAGGAGTTCTGGGTTCGATCCTTGGGTTGGGAAGATCCTCTGGAGAGGGGAAAGGCTACCCACTCCAGTATTCTGGCCTGGAGAATTCCGTGGAGGAGTCCATGGGGTGGCAACGAGTCAGACACAACTCAGCGACTTTCACTTTCACTTTCATTTTTGATGGTCTAGTGGTTTTCCCTACTTTCTTAAATTTAAGTCTGAATTTTGCAGTCAGGAGTTCATGATCTGAGCTACAGTCAGCTCCCAGTCTTGTTTTTGCTGACTGTATAGAGCTTCTCCATCTTCAGCTGCAAAGAATATAGTCAGTCTGATTTAGGTATTGACCATCTGGTGTATAGAGTTGTCTCTTTCTGTTGTTGGAAGAGGGTGTTTGTTATGACCAGTACAGTCTCTTGGCAAAAGTCTCTTAGCCTTTGCCCTATTTCTTTGAGTAGGTAACATTTGAGCTGAGACCTAAAACATGAGAAGGAATCAGCCTTTAGGGACTACATTAAAACCCCTTTTAAAAATTTAATGTTTCGAGTGCAAAGGGCTGCATTTATTTACAAAATTAATTCCTTTACGTAATATCAGTAAAAATTTATAGTGCTTGGTATTGCTCATTTGCCATTTTTTGCTGTAAGGGAGTGGTAGCAAAGCTATCACTGATAAAAGATTTTAAATAAAAATTTGATGTAATTTATTTGAAAAACACAGCAGAACAATAGTAACTAAGTAAAGCAAGTTGAAGCCACTTACAGTATTTTATTTTTCCTTATTCAGTACAGCCTATTATAAACAATAGTCTAACGTCTATAATTTACCTTGTATATTTTAGAGGAAATGTTGGAGAAAGTGAAATTCGAAAAATTACAGATCAAAGTAATTTGTTTACAAATTGATACCTTAAATTAAAAGCTTTTTTGTTTTTCATGTTTTTCTTCTAATCCTTATATACCTTCAGATATTTTTTATTGTCATTTTGTTGCTTCCTTTTTTTAAATGCTTAGCATTGATATAACTTTTTCTTCATCCTTTGTTATCTTTGTAATTAGTATTTTTAATCATTCTTAAATACTTTGATGTGGCAAAAAAATTTGATAATAGAAAAGATTGTACTATAAAATTAATCTTCATCCCTACCCAGAGCCCAGACTCCTTTCCCAGAGACAACCAGTCAGGTTTGTTTTATAAATTCCTTGAGAACTTATTTTTCCAAAATATAGGGCTTCCCAGCTGGTGCTCATGGTAAAGAATTTGCCTGCCAGTGCAGGAGACGCAAGAGACTTGGGTTCAGTCCCTGGATCAGGAAGAATCCCCTGAAGAAAGAAATGGCAATCACCCAGTATTCTTGCCTGGGAAATCCCATGGACAGAGGAGTCTGGTGGGCTACAGTCTGTGGTGTCACAAAGAGTCGGACACAATTGAGCATGCATGCACACACATACACACACACACACACACACGGATATAGAAAATATGTTTTTGTTTTTCTGTTTTAATCTGTTATCTTTATGGCTTTTTTCATTCTGGTTACTTCTTTTTATCTTGTAACACAATTTTTTCCTTTTTGGATATTTGCAGAATCATGTATTCATTTAAACCAATTTTTATTGAGTAACCTGTGCCACCCACTGTTCTGGGTGTATACTCCTTTTGTTGTTCAGTCAGTAAGTCGTGTCTGACTCTTTGAGACTCCATGGACTGCAGCACAGGCTTCCCTGTCGTTCCTTCACTATCTCCTGCATGTGCTCAAATTCATGTCCACTGAGTCCATTCATGTCCACTGATGCTGTCCAACCATCTCATCCTGTGCCACCCTCTTCTCCTTTTGCATTCAGTCTTTCCCAGCATCAGGGTCTTTTCTAGTGAGTCAGCCCTTTGCATCAGGTGGCCTAAGTATTGGAGCTTTAGCTTCAGCATCAGTCCTTTCTATGAGTATTCGGGGTTGGTTTCCATTAGAATTGATTGGTTTGATCTCCTTGCAGTCCAGGGGACTCTCAAGCATCTTCTCCAGCACCACAGTTCAAAAGCATCAATTCTTCAACGCTCAGCCTTCTTTGTAGTCCACCTCTCACATTCCTGCATGACTAATGGAAAAGCCCTAGTTTTGACTGTATGGACCTTTGTTGGCAAAGTGACGTCTCTGCGTTTAAATACACTGCCTAGTTTTGTCATAGCTTTCCTTCCAAGGCTCAAGCGTCTTTTAATTTCATGGCTGCAGTCACTGTCCTCAGTAATTTTGAAACCCAAGAAAATAAAACCTGTCACTGTTTCCACATTTCCCCCTTCTGTATTCATATTCCTTGACCTCCTGGAATTTACAGTTCAGTGGGAGGAGACAGGTATACAGATACTAAGTACTATATTAGCAGCATGAAGAAGTTTCACAAAAAAAGAGAAGGAAAAAGAAATTTTTTCCTCTCTGGAACTGCATTAGGGAAGACTCTAAATAGAAGGTAACATTGAAAGGTAGTAGGTTTTTGCCAGACAGGGAAATCTGAACTAGGACCCAAAGGCATCAAAGTATGTGATTGTTTATGGAAGAAGGAATAATTCGTTTTGTTTGAGTACAGAATATTTATTGCAAGGAATAGGGGGAAAAAGGCTATAAAAGGTAGGTTAGAGCTAAATTGTTTTAAAATGCTCTAGCAGTGGGAAGCCATTAAAGATGAAAAGTTTGTTTTCCTTCTCCAACAGCAGCTGTCAGCATTTTGGGGACTTACTAGAACAATGCTGAAAGGAAGTCATTTTTTGTTCCTAAAGTTTTCACTAAGTACAATGCTAGTGTAAAGGGTACTGTTGCTAAATGTATAGCTGGATAAATTTTTATTCATATAACTACCACCTCTATGAAGTGTTAACCCCAGAACCCTTCTGAATACACATTTGGCATTGCTGATGCCATACACTACTTCATTAGTTCTCCTTTCATTTTTTCCATCAGTATTTTCACACCCTCTTTTGTGTTAAAATTTAAAATATATTTCACTTCATATGTAGAAGAAACAAAAGGAGAAAAGTTAGGGTAATTGGTATTAATAGGTCATTAATTGGGTAGCATTTGGACTGGTGAAAGATTAGAGATTGGGTGAAGGCCGGTTGATGGAGGATGTTGAATAGTAGAATCTAGATTTTATTCTGAGGTAAAGGAATTTGAGAGAATTTTGAAATGGGTATTGAAGTGACAGGGCTGTACTTCAGGAAGAGGACTCTTGACTGCAGTGTGGAAAACGTACTGGGGAAGGTAAAGGGGTTAGAGGTAGGGAGCAGGAAATCAAGATAGGAGATTATTGTAGTAATCTTTGAGAGAGAGTAAGAATCAGGGCATTGGTAGTGATGGTGAAAGTGAAAGTAAAGTCGCTCAGTTGTGTCCTACTCTTTGTGATCCCACGGACTGTAGCCCACCAGGCTCCTCAGTCCATGAGATTTTCCAGGCAAGAGTACTGGAGTGGGTTGCCATTTCCTTCTCCAGAGGATCTTCCCAATCCAGGGATCGAACCCAGGTCTCCCTCATTGCAGGCAGATGCTTTACCGTCTGAGATGGTGGCAATCACCAAGAAGAACAATTGATACGGCATAGTGATTAGAAGCGGAGAAGGCAATGGCACCCCACTCCAGTACTCTTGCCTGGAAAGTCCCATGGACGGGGGAGCCTGGTAGGCTCCAGTCCGTGGGGTCGCGCAGAGTCGGACACGATTGAAGTGACTTAGCAGCAGCAGTGATTAGATGAAGGCAATGGCACCCACTCCAGTACTCTTGTCTGGAAAATCCCATGGATGGAGGAGCCTGGTGGGCTGCAGTCCGTGGGGTTGCTAAGAGTAGGACACGACTGAGCACCTTCACTTTCACTTTTCCTTTCATGCATTGGAGAAGGAAATGGCAACCCACTCCAGTGTTCTTGCCTGGAGAATCCCAGGGACGGGTGAGCCTGATAGGCTGTCGTCTATGGGGTCGCACAGAGTTGGACACGACTGAAGTGACAGCAGCAGCAACAGTGATTAGAAATGGAGAAAAGAGAAAATAGCTGAAGACAATGATTAAGATGACAATAAAACTCATAGAAGTGGAGACATCCAGAGCCGTTTTTAGGGCATTTAATCTCAATTTGAGGCCTGTAGCTGCTTAAACCTGTATTGTGTAATTGAAAGAAGTACAAGGAGAGATGAGGATTTGTGGGAAAATGAAGGACTGCTGTGGATTAGTGGGAAATAGGGAGAAGTTGATCAAAGAGTACAAGCTTCCAGTTCAAAGATGACTAAGTTCTGAGGATCTCATGCACAGCAATGTGATTATAGATAAAAATACTGTACTATATAATTGAAAGTTGCAGAGAGAATAGATCTTACATGTTCTCACCCCAAAAAAGAAATGGTATGTGGAGTGGTGGAGGTGTTAACTAATACTGCAGTCGTAATTATAATGCAATATATGTGTATCAGATCAATACCTTGTTAACCTTAAAAGTTACACAATGTTATATGTGAGTTTATCTCAGTAAAGTTGGGGGGAAAAATTGAAGAACTGATCTGATAGATGAAACTTTAATGATGAACATGGTCTCTGAGGAAGAGTGTAGAGCAAGCAGAGCAAAAGTAAGAGAATTGAATCTTAGGATGTATACATATTTAGGGTTCTAGAGAAATGGATTATGCAGTTAAATAATTTCCATTAATAGTTAGAGGAAATACCTTTTTAGTTCTGTAATATTAGTTGATGTGATTTCCTTGGACTACTCCAAACACATTTTACCTGTAACCAAATCACTTTTCATGGATGCCCCTAATCTCTGTTCACATACTGCTGCTGCTAAGTCTCTTCAGTTGTGTCCGACTCTGTGCGACTCCACAGACGGCAGCCCACCAGGCTCCCCTGTCCCTGGGATTCTCCAGGCAAGAACACTGGAGTGGGTTGCCATTTCCTTCTCCAATGCATGAAAGTGAAAACTGAAAGTGAAGTCACTCAGTCATGTCCGACTCTTAGCAAGCCCATGGACTGCAGCCTACCAGGCTCCTCCATCCATGGGATTTTCCAGGCAAGAGTATTGGAGTGGGTTGCCATTGCCTTCTCTGTGTCCACATACTAGTTATCTCTTTATCATTTATTTTTGAGATGCTAGCACTTACTGGCTTGGTATCCTCAGATTCTAAGGTGGTACTGTCTAGTTAGAAATAAAAGGCAAGCCACATGTGTTACTTAAAATTTTCTAATAGCCAAAAAAAAAAGAGGTGAAATTAATTTTTAAAATATATTTTAGCTCGATATATCCAAAATGTTACCCTTGAAATGTCTAATCAAATAAAATAACGGTATTTTAGATTTCTTTTTTTATACTAAGTCTTTGAAATCTGGTATGTATTTTGTACTTGCAGGACATCCCAATTCAGGCGAGCCACATTTCCAGTGCTCAATAAGCCTTCTGCCATATAAAACAATGCCATTTCCAAGGTGTTAAAAGACTAGAATGATTTCTACTGGGGAGCTGTTAAGTCTGCTCCATCATAAATCCCATGAGCATTCATTTCTTAAGAGAAGGACACAAATTTGGCAAAAATAAGCAAAATGTCTATGATTTTCCATTTGTTTTAGGTGTCCAGGAATAAAGCAAGCATATATAGGGAAGTACCATAATGTTTTAGTGTCTCAGTGCTACTTAAGAAAAGCCTTCCTCTTTGCCTGTAGAATACTAGAAAATACTGCTTTAGGCTTGAATTATGGTTAAATACTTTAGGCTTTTGCTGTAAATCTCATATAACTTCATAGTCTCCCCAGCAAACATATAAAAGCCCCTCAACTAATACGTCTTAACACTTTCAAACCTTCCCAAACACAGTAAAACCTTTAAGCTCATAATTCTTATGATGAATATCAGTAACCCTTATCATATATACCCTCTACTTGGACATGTCATTTTTAACTTGATGCCAAAAACTTTATGGTAAATTTCCAAAAGTATAAAGTGAAACAAATATAAATTAAATAGAAATGCATTGTATAAATATCTCATTATCAAGAATTAAGGAAAAAATAAGTTGCTATAATTTATATTTAATTTTACTACAGTTTTCAAAGTTAATTGCAAATTAATAAAACATTAAATGTGGGAAATTTTTGTCTTACCAAGTAGAATAACATGTATTTATGTGGATTGTCCTTGTGTACTGTTTAATAATTTAAAAAATATATTTTTAGTTTAATTTTGAAAATCATTGCAAGGAATACATTGCTAATATTTATTCATTGTAAATCCGAATATTTGTATCCTAATGCTGTAACATTGGACTTTCTGCGTAGCTCAGTCAGTAAAGCATCTGCCTGCAATGCAGGAGACCTGGGTTCAGTCCTGGGTTGGGAAGTTCCCCTGGAGAAGGAAATGGCAACCCACTCCAGTATTCTTGCCTGGAGAATCCCATGGACAGAAGAGTCTGGTAGGCTACAGTTCATGGGATCACAAGACAGCACTATCTTTCTTGGGCTTCCCTGATAGCTCAGTTGGTAAAGAATCTGCCTGCAATGGAGGCAGTTTGATTCCTGGGTCAGGAAGGTCTGCTGGAGAAGGGATATGCTACCTATTCCCATATTCTTGGGCTTTCCTGATGACTCAGCTGGTAAAGAATAAGCCGGCAATGTGGGAGGCCTGGGTTCCATCCCTGGGTTGGGAGGATCCTCTGGAGAAGAGTAGGGCTACCCACTCCAGTATTCTGGCCGGGAGAAATAGCAATTAACTCAGATACGCAGATGACACCACTCTTATGGCAGAAAGTGAAGAGGAACTAAAGAGCTTCTTGATAAAGGTGAAAGAGGAGAGTGAAAAAGCTGGCTTAAAACTCAGCATTCAGAAAATGAAGATCATGGCATCTGGTCCCATCACTTCATGGCAAATAGCTGGGGAAACAATGGAAACAGTGACAGACTATTTTCTTGGGCTCCAAAATCACTGCAGACAGTGACTGCAGCCATGAAGTTAAAGGACACTTACTCCTTGAAAGAAAAGCTATGACCAACCTAGACAGTATATTAAAAAGCAGAGACATTCCTTTGCTGACAAAGGTCCATCTAGTCAAAGCTGTGGAAATTCCAGTAGTCATGTATGGATGTGAGAGTTGGACTATAAAGAAAGCTGAGTGCCGAAAAATTGATGCTTTTGTACTGTGGTGTTGGAGAAGACTCTTGAGAGTCCCTTGGACTGCAAGGAAGTTAAACCAGTCCATCCTAAAGGAGATCAGTCCTGAATATTTACTGGAAGGACTGATGCCAAAGCTGAAACTCCAATACTTTGGCCGCCTGATGTGAAGAACTGATTCATTGGAAAAGACCCTGATGCTGGGAAAGATTGAAGGCAAGAGGAGAAGGGAACGACAGAGGATGAGATGGTTGGATGCCATCACCAACTCAGTGGACATGAATTTGAGCAAGCTCCAAGAGTTGGTGATGAACAGGGAAGCCTGGCGTGCTGTAGTTCATGGAGTCGCATAGTCCGGCACAACTGGGCGACTGAACTGAATTCTGTAACACATGTTTTTAAATTGTAATGAAGTAAATCAGGAAGAATCTTACTTACCTGGTTTTATTTGTCAGATGTAATTTAGTAATGAGCTGGTTAGGGGTTTTCCTGCAGGTTTTTTGTTTTCATCTTGTTTACTTAGGATTTAAGTAGAGTTGGGGAAACCAAGTCAAATAATACTTTCAGAAATTTTTTCCAGATGTGTTTATATAATTAAATATTATTGTTGTTTACTTGCCAGGTTGTGTCTGACTCTGCATCCTCATGGACTGCAGCACTCCAGGCTCCTTTGTCCTCTGCTGACTCCCAGAGTTTGCTCAAATTCTTGTCCATTGTATCAGTGATACTATCTAACCATCACTTCCTCTGCTGCCCACTTCTCATTTTGCCTTCAGTCTTTCTCTGCATCAGGATCTTTTCCAGTGAGTTTGCTTTCCACATCAGGTGGCCAAAATATTGGAGCTTCAACAACAGTACTTACAATGAATATTCATAGTTGATTTCCTTTATGACTAACTGGTTTGATCTCCTTGCAGTCCAAGGGACTCTCAAGATTCTTCTTTAGCACCACAATTCGAAAGCATCAGTTCTTTGGCACTCAGCCTTCTTTATGGTCCAACTCTCACATCCAGTACTGGAAAAACCATAGCTTTGACTGTATGGACCTTTGTTGGCAAAGTGATATCTTTGCTTTGTAATACGCTGTCTCAGTTTATCATAGCTTTCCTTCCAAGGAGTGTCTTTTCATTTCATGGCTGTGGTCAGTGTCCACAATGATTTTGGAGCCCAAGAAAATAAAATATGTCCTTGCTTCCACTTTTTCCCTTTCTATTTGCCATGAAGTGGTGGGACTGGATGCCCTGATCTTAGTTTTTTGAATGTTGAGTTTTAAGTCAGCTATTTCATTCTCCTCTTTGACCCTCATCAAGACGCTCTTTAGTTCCTCTTCACTCTCTGCCATTAGAGTGGTATCATCTGTATATCTGAGGTTGTTAATACTTCTCCCAGCAATCTTAGTTCCATCTTGTGATTCATCCAGCCTGGCATTTCGCATGATGTACTCTGCATATAAGTTAAATAAGCAGGATCATAGTATACAGTTTTGTCCTGCTCCTTTCCCAGTTTTCAACCAGTTGTTCCGTGTCCGATTATAACTGTTGCTTCTTGACTCACATACAGATTTCTCAGGAGGCAGGTCAGGTGGCCTGTTATTCCCATCTCTTTAAGAATTTTTCCATTTGTTGTGATCCACACAGTCAAAGGTTTTATCGGAGTGGATGAAGCAGAATTAAATGTTTTCTTGGAACTCCCTTGCTTTCTCCATGATTCAGTAAACATAGACAGTTTGCTCTCTTGTTCCTCTGCCTCTTTGAAACCCAGCTTGAACATCTGGAAGTTCTCGGTTCACGTATTGCCTTCGTGGATCACAGCCTTGTCTTGTTGAAGGGGCTTGCATAACTCAGTGAAGCTATGAGCCATGCTGTGCAAAGCCACCCGAGATGGGCAGGTCATGGTGAGAGTTCTGACAAAACATGCTCTGCTGGAGGAAGAAATGGCAACACACTCTAGTATTCTTGCCAGGAAAATCCCATGGACAGAAGAACCTTGTGGGCTATAGTCCATGGGGTCTCAAAGAATCAGACACAACTGAGTGCCTGAGCCCTCATGCACCAGAAGGAATGAAGTGGCTAGGCCAAAGTGGAAACAACACTCAACTGTGGATGTGTCTGGGGGTGAAACTAAAGTCCGATGCTGTAAAGGGCAATAATTATATTAGCCTTTTTAATAATATTTTTAGTCTCAAAAAGTTAAAATATATTACACTTTAAATGTACCATATAGGTTAAGTATTAAAGAGAACTGATTTTTACTTGTGTATATGTAAAGCTGAGCAATTCCAAGTGATATTTCCAGCCATCTTGAACATTTTGAGAAGTTACTCTAACAATTTATTAAGATTCCTAAATAGTTCTCTTTTTCTTTGCAGAGATAAAAGCAACAGTGTTTGATGACTGCAAGAAAGAAGGCGAATGGAAGGTAGAATTTACATATTCACATAGAATTTGCATAGCACTAGAAAACTTTATTGAGGGCTTGTACATATTTTTTACTTATTACACTTGTATAAAAGTACAGAGTTAGAAGCATAGTGTTTGCCTTCAAATCCCAGCTTTACCTCCTATTAGCTGTGGCTTCTTGAGCAAATTACTTGATGTCTCTATGCCTCTGTTTCTTTATCTGTAAAATAGGGATGGTAGTACCTCATAGAGTAGTTATAAATACTAAATGGAATTAATTCATGTAAAGTGCTTAGAACAATGCCTAGAACAATTATTCCACCACAAGCAGCATTTTATGATTTTAAGAAAACTTGGTGTTCAACATAAGATACATTTGAAGTAAACAAACTCTGCTTCAAAGTGAAAATATTGCTTATGTGTAATATTGTATGACCATATATTGAGGAAATAAATTTCTAAGTCATGAAAGTTAAATGAGTATTTAACTCATTTAAAAAATATACATACATATATATGCATATATGTGTGTATACACATACAATACATACAATACAAATGAGTATTTGCTTGCTCTCCTGATATTTTAATTTTATGTTATAAAAAAGATTATGAATTTGAGTATGTTTAATGCACTAAATTCTGTCTTTTGTGAATTCTTGGCAGTCAAATGCTTATACTATTGCTTAATTTATATTCATTTTAAGATATTGCTTCTAGATGAATTTACCACTAAGCTTTTGGCATCATGTTGCAAAATGACAGATCTTCTAGCAGAGGGTATAACTGGTAAGTGTTTCAAATACTCACCATGAAAAACTTCTTTTTTTATTATGATAGGGAGAGTTTAAAGTATTAATAAATTTTAGTTAGTAATTGTGTTTCTCAAGGGATTATGTCTTATTTTTTTTGTAACTAGCTATAATAATTATTTTGGACACTTTTCTTTGTGAATCTTCAGAATAACCTCTGTAAGTCAAGATTTTTCCCCTCAGCTGAGACATATAATTAAGCACCCCTAACCAAGACTAAGTCAGTTGCCTTGTTGAGTTTGTTCTTCAAATTTTTTATTGTTATATATGTTTGTTATAGTTTTGTATGTTGATGCAGTAAGTTTACTTCAGTATTTTGGCTGATGTTTGTGGTTTTCATGTTTTGTTTTTAAATGGATAGTAAGATTTATGTCATAAAATCAACTTTTGTGCATATTTCCAAGTGTGTAATACTGACTTTTTTAAGCTTCTCTTTATTACCTAGAAATGGAGCAATTGCAAATTTAAATCAGCTTTAGTGTAGGGTTATGAAAAATAACACTGCCACAGTTGCTGTCTTCCACCAGGCAGGATTGTGTTAATGAGAATTTTTCTTACATTTTGGGGAAAGCATCTATATCTTGTAATATTCATAATCATATTCTCATCTATAACTCATCATTGTTTAACTCATTTAGTTAAATTTGCTCTTCATAATAGACTTTTAAAGACAGATATTAAATACCATAATTTGTAATGTGAAAACTGAGACTCCAAGTCAAATATAATTCTTTTGTTTATATTTTGGACTTTTTTGTTAGTTGTGGAGAATATTTATAAAAATCGAGAACCTGTCAGACAAATGAAAGCTCTTTATTTTATCTCTCCAACATCAAAGGTGAGTGT
>SJYT01022392.1:17484-59298 GCA_006410635.1 Cephalophus harveyi
AACAGTATGTTCTTCAAAACTTTGACCATAGATGTGATTTTCTCTTAGAAAATTTAAAGTAATAAAATGTCCTTTGTTAGACAGGTAGTGTTATAAACTAGTTTGTGTAAGAAAATCTTCTGAGTTAGAAGATTGTTTTATTTGCATTCTTTTCAATGGGAATATATGTGAAAGAATTCCTTTCTCCCCCTATATGAAAGCAGGATTTATTTGTATAAAACAGTAGAGTTTCAAAAAAATAAGTTTCTTTCAATAATTTGTTACTCATGTAGTTTCTAGTCAACCATGATTTTAGGAGAATGGAAGTGTATGTAAAAGAAATAGTCTTGGGTTAATCTTTCATTAATATTAGTTACTTCCCTATGGCATACACATATGTATGTGTATACACATACATATATGCATATGTATGTATGTGTATACACACATATATGCATATGTATGTATGTGTATACACACATATATGCATATGTATGTATGTATATTTTTTATGGGAAAGGAATTTTTAAAATTTATAATCTAACCATGATTTAATTCATACTTAAAGTCAAGCTTTTAGAGTCAAATAAAGTATCAGATTCATTTATTCTGTATACTATCTGAGAGTGCATTTTCCAACATATCCTTTGGCTTATTCTTAGAATAAAAATGTTAATTTTACAATTCCAGTTTCATTTCTTCTAACTCTAGCAGACAGTAGGGATAAACCCAGATATTTACTATATAATCTCTACATGTTGGCTGCTGGTAGATTTTAATGACATTTTGTATCTTAATCTGTAATATAATTTTATAAGAAAATTTATGCTCAGAAAAAAATGAAAGTTAAACGCACCATTTTCACTTACTAAATTTGCAGAGGGATTAAAAAAAGTGTGTGTGTATATTTAGAAATTTATTTATTTGTCTTATCTATGTATCTTATCTAGCTCTCAATATGCATTATCAATGGATAATGGAGCAGAAACTACTATATACTGCTAGTGGGAGTATAGATTAATACAACCATTTTGGAAAATAATTTGCCGTATCAAGAACCTTAAAATGTCCTGAATCGTAAAATTTATTGTTAAAAAAAAAAATCCGTAAATGGTCAAACTAAATTCCTAAAATCCAGAGAAATTCTTAGTATTAACACATAATGATAGGAAGGACCATGTGACCATTGAAAATGAGATTTCTAGAAAATTTTAATGATCTATGTAAATGTTCATTTTTAATGTAAATGACAGAAAGCAGGATACAAAATTAAATATTCAGGAAAGGATCAAAGAATTCAGAGAAAATGATATCTAAGTGTGACTCCTTTATCTCACACAACCAACTCCAGTTTCTCTTCCTGTCCCAAATAATTATCTTTCGGGTCCTATAGACCTATGGGTGCATGTGAGGCCTTGGACTCTTTGGGCACTTGTAGAGAAACTTGGTGTGAGATTTCCTTCCTCAGGGGCTGGGCAAGCATCCGGAGACTAGCTACAGAGAGTTCTCAGGCAGGGGTCATGAAATGACAGATTTTAGGAAGAGTTGGTTATAAGAGATCTGTGTGAACGTGAAGTTGCTCAGTCGTGTCCGACTCTTTGCAACCCAGTGGACTGTAGCCCACCAGGCTCCTCAGCCCATGGGATTCTCCAGGCAAGAATCCTGGAGTGGCTTGCCATTTCCTTCTCCAGGATCTTCCCAACCTAGGGACAGAACGCAGGTCTCCTGCATTGCAGGCAGATGCTTTAACCTCTGAGCCACCAGGGAAGCTAGGGAAAGATCAGATGGGTGGTTTGTTTTCTTTTATACTTATAGCCCTCGGGAGGAGAAACCTGTTTACCTTCTTCATAAGAAGGTACTGCCTTTCTTTAGGTTACTCCAACAACTAAACCTAAGTGTTAGCTAAGCTGACATAGAAGCAACCACACGTCTAAGTGGGTCAAATGACCAGAGAGAGAAGGTTTAGTAAGAATGAGAAAAGGATACATATAGCAAAATACAGGAGCTTGGAAGGAAGGGTGATAATCTGAACAGAAAATAGTACACTTAAGAGTCTGGTGTAACATGTAAAAACTTTCTAAAGCTCTGAAGTATATTTTCTTAGTTAAGTAGTTGACTGTAGAGGAGGATAGTCACTGTGGAAATTTTAATTGATAGTCTGGAAGATAAAAACGAAGTATCTCAAAAGCAAAAAAAAAAAAAAATCATGGAAATCATGGTGGGGAAGATAAGAGACTTGCAGGATACATTAATGAGCTCTAACAGAACTATACTGGTTGTAGGACTTGCAGGGAGACAGAAAGGAACAGATGGATGAGAAGATTAAATTGTTTTTGCTTTCAGACTGTTGTATCTTGAAAACTACCAGCAGAGAGGCAGATACTGTTAGAGTATATTACCCGCTTTCCCTCCTCCTTGTAGTCTGCTAACCTTTTAGTCTTTCATTCTAATCCCTCTTGGCAATTTTAGCTCTTAGCTCACTGGCAGTCTCTTTAACACTTCTCCAGTAATAGTCTCGATGGTTTCATTATCTGTGTAGGTAATACTACCCAGTACATTCGTTTTCTTCCAGCAGTCTTGTCTTCTATGTTGCTTCAGCTTCTTAGTCACTTGACCATTCTTAGGTCTCCTCATCACCAAAGAGCACTCTCTGTTCATATATCTTACCTTACTACTTATTACACTTCTCACTATAAGTGGCCAGATAACATAGCATCTTAAAAAATCAGTTTGTAAGTTACAGTTCTGACAGTTAAGGTTTTACTTTATCATCAAAATAATCTTAGTTATTTCAAAAGTAGCACATTTAAATTAGTATTTGATAAAATGTATATTAACATCCAACCTTTTTTCAGTCTGTAGACTGTTTTTTACGTGATTTTGGAGGTAAATCAGAGCACAAATATAAAGCAGCATATATCTACTTCACTGACTGTAAGTAGCTTTGTAAAAGTTATTGCTTCATTATTTCAAATCCTACTAATTATGAAATATTTCTTATGCTAATTTTAATAATAGTGACTTTCTATATATTGTTCATTCTAGTTAAGGTAGAAAGAATCTAAAAATGTAAGGTTATTTCTATCCTAATTCATGATAAGGTGATAGAAAATTAAATCATTGCAAACTAGTTTCAAAAGATCGTCATTTTTGCTGGTGTACAAGGGAGAGGGGTTTGACGGAGAGAGCTGTCCTTCAAATTCTGTTCCAATAACAGGGAGAATTCTTTTTTAAATCAAAGTTACAACTGGGGATTTGACTGTATAATAAAGTATATTATAGGACCCTTTGGGAGATGCAGTGAAGAAACTGTCATCTGTTTGCTAACAGTAAGGGAGAAAATCTATCACATTTCTTTTTCTATGCTGTAGATTCAAATAAAAAGCAGCTTTCTAGCTTATTTTTCCTGTAAATTATTATTTATATCATACCTAGCAGCAGTTTGCATTTTACAAAATGCTATATCATGAGTATTTGCCATTTAAGTAACCTTGTTACACAGAAATCATGTTTATGGAGTTGATAAACTTTAATTTGTGACGCCTCTTTTAATTTAAGGAATCTTGAAATTAAAGAACATCGTGTTAAAAGATAGTAGAAGCCAACGGTTAATATTCCAACCTAGATTTAGTGAAACTATAAGCAGTTAGGTAAAAGGCAGGGGCAAGGGGAAGACAGCTCTAGGGTGCAGAATTTACTAGTTTGGAGGCTTAGAATTTCCTCACATTGAACAAGAAGGCCCTATAATGCAAGGAAAGATGAAAAATTTGTATGGTGCGGCTACACTTAGTGGCAGATATAGAAAAGTGTAAATTCCTAAGAAGCTCTGAAAGTCCTTCAAAAGTTTATTAAGTCCTTAGTTTGGACTTGATTTTCCTTCCTGACAATTTTAGCTTGCTGTGTTAACAGCTCTGTAAGGAAACACATCTTAGTTATGGTGGATATGAATGGGGAAAATGGAATTTCTGTTACATTGCTCATTACTAGAATTTATCTGCTGTATAAAGTGAAAAGCGTATTTACATATTATCTCTGTCCTCATAGTAAATTACTTTCTGAAAATCAGTAATTATATATAAAAATAAATTTTCTTAGATGTTGGAATGACTTATTCAAAAGAATGAAAATTTAAATGCAGTTATATACTTTGATGTTTTTCCTCCTCTCAGTCTGCCCTGACAGTCTCTTTAACAAAATTAAGGCTTCTTGCTCCAAGTCAGTAAGAAGATGTAAAGAAATAAATATTTCCTTCATTCCACTTGAATCTCAGGTACTTTCTACTTTTATTTTTTAAATGTTTTATTAAAAAAATTTTTTTTGAGCATTGAAAGGCTTATTACAAGGGTCAAGCAAGGAGAATGGGCAGCTTGTGCTTAGAGTAAAACTTTTATTTTGGATTATTATAAACTAAAATTAAAGAGTTTTAAGCACAAGCTGCCCATTCTCCTTGCTTGACCCTTGTAATAATGATTTTAAAATGCAGTTTTATGAACTTATTTGCTAAAAAGACTTATCCTATCGATATTTTATGTGTTGTGTATTTGGTTAATTTTAAACAATCCACAAATAAGCATTTACTCTGATGAAGAGAGGAACATGAGTACTAAATTGGAATATAGCATTAATAGTAAAAGTGGACTTAAATTTCACATCTCTAAGTCCTATGTGTGTTAGATTATGAAATCAAAAGATTTTGAGCATAATCTTTGTTAAATGACTCCAAATAAAAATGTTTATATTCTGTAACCATTTGTGATATTAAAACAAAATTCTTTAGTAAACTTTTTACACAACATTATATAAACTATCATTTATTTTAATTTATAAAATGAAGGATTCTCATAGATTTGATTTGCCTTTGGAATAGTTAATGAGCCTTCAATTAATAATTGCAAACAGATAGTACTTTCTCTGTTAGATGCTTTCCTAAATGCTTTACATAAATGTATTCATATAATCTTCACAATAGCCCTATGAATTGATGGTAATTCTGTCTCCATTTTAAAGATGGGGAAACCAAAGTGGTTAAGTAGCTTGCCCTAATCACACAGCTAGTATTGTTTAGCTCTGTTCTCTGTGTTTGCATTCTAATATTTTGTAGAATTGGAATAGTTTACTATTCTTAGAACCATAAGGTTGATATCTTAAAAAATAAAAAGGTCCTGGATAATGAATTTTTCTTTTAAGCTATTGCTGTTTTTGATGAAGACCAAAATCAAAATCGTAAAATCTTTATTTAGATATCTGTTTAACATTAAACTGTTTTCTTAAAGTAACAAAGGTTACTTTAAGATTTTTTTCCCTTAATATATTATGTGCTACTGCTACTGCTAAGTCGCTTCAGTCGTATCCAACTCTGTGCGACCTCAGAGATGGCAGCCCACCAGGCTCCGCCATCCCTGGGATTCTCCAGTCAAAAATACTGGAGTGGGTTTCCATTTCCTTCTCCAAAGCATGAAAGTGAAAAGTGAAAGTGAAGTTGCTCAGTCATGTCCAACTCCTAGCAACCCCATGGACTGCAGCCTACCAGGCTCCTCCGTCCATGGGATTTTCCAGGCAACAGCACTGGAGTGGGTTGCCATTGCCTTCTCTGAATATATTATGTAAGTTTAGTTTAATACTCTAGAAAGTGAGAATAGCCTCAGTGCAGAGATACAGAAGCAGAAAAGTGCAAGAAAGCAGATTATGGATTATTAGGGGTGATGGTATGATAAATAAGTCTGTAGGTGGGCTGGGACCAAGTTGTAGGAGGGGCCAGGTTCCATCAAGAATGATGGTAGAAAATGGGCAGATACAGAAGAGTACCAATGTCTTTAAGGAAAAGTAGAAGTTGGGAGATCATTGAAGGGGAATTGGTAGTCAGATATGATAGTCTTCCAAAGAAGAGAAGTTGTACATTAAACATATTTAGAAGTTGCGTGGAGAGAAAAGTGGTTGACTTCTCCTAAATCCATGAGTCAAAGGGATTAAAGAAAACTCTTTCCCTTTCAAAGGGTTTAACTAATACTATCACATATAAATTAGGACAGTTAGATGAAAAGTATCAGTATAAGAAAGTTTGTTTACAGTGGACCTTAGGGAGTACAAAAAATCTGGTATAGTTAGTGGAGAAGGTGCTAGATTGTGTCTAGACAGAAATAGATCTAAGCTAGCTATAATTTAGCAAGAAAAGTAAATGGAAGTTGTGAGTGAGGGTAACAGAGAATTCCTGTATTTAAGGAACTGGTTGTGGGTCATGGAGATGAAGAAAGCATTTGGTAATAGTCTAAAGGAACACATCATGTTAGTGATGGAAAGTAGGGGGAGGAGAGGGAAGGAAAGGCAAGATGTGAGTGTAGAAAGAAAACCAGCTCCAGAGTTCTACTTGGCTCATTGGAGTATTAGATAATAACTTAGATTAATTTAAGATGTAACAAATCTCCAAATCTCAGTGTTTCACAACAACAAAGTTTATTTCTCATTCATGTTACTGTCCACTGTGGTTTGACTAGGTCTTTGCTCTGTATCCTCTTCATTCTGGGATATAAGCTGAAGGAGTGGAGTTAACTCTTCTCTGGGTAGCAGAAAAAAAAGAGAAATGGTGGAGCCATACAATGGCTTTTAAAGCTTCTGCAGGGAAGTAGGCACATGTCACTTCTGTTCACATTTCAATGACCATAGATAGCCTGATATCCATGAGTGGGAAGTATACTCCCATAAGGAGAGGCCCTGTCAGGAAGGGCAATAAATATTTTTGAACAGATATTTTCTACTGCAGTGGGATAGAATACTGTGAAAAAGCCACAGTCCAGCTGTAGGGTACTTGTTGGCAGTTCTGGCAGCTAAGACTTTGAGCAGGACAGACGTAAACAGCACATTAACTTTAGCTGAATCTCAGTCCATGTTCAGGCTCCTACTGTTAGTGGTAGGTTATGGTCAGAGAAATGTATTACTTTGTGTGAAAGGAAATACAGGGAAGTTTATCCATAATTTATTAGTTAACCTATATTATTTATTACATGTCTACTTTTATACTCAATACATTAGACTAAGAGGGATTACTACCATTGTTTAAAAACAAAATTAAAATTAATTGAATGTGAAACTCTCACCTCCAGTTAAAGAGTCTTTTCTTTTGTATTCCTCAAATAGCACGATAGTAAATCTCTAATCCAGTTCTTTGCATTTAGGTAAGTGCTTTTGTTAGTTGAAAAATGTCTGTGAGATTTCACTGTATGTATACAAAGACCAGTACTATGTCTGGCACAATGCTGTGTTGAGGAAGTATTTTTCTACTTTGGGAGAGAAATTTATTTATACTCTTAATATTAAGAGTATAAGCTAAGGAATTGAAGATACATATTAACTTTGGAAAATTTATAGGTTATTCTCTGATGGGTTGAGATTTTAATGTATGTCAGATATATAGACCAATTTTGGCTTTATTTCTTCTTGCCAGGTAATTAGGTTTCTATTGTTCTTTGACTACCTCAGATCCCTTTATTTGCTGCACAGGTAGAGAAAATCCAACAGTACAATCTATATATAAAACAAGAACTGAAGGAGAGAGGTAGATTAAGCAAGAAAGGAGAGTGAGAAAAGGAATGAAATCAAGATGACAGAGAAAATGAGATTTAATTAAGGTAAAGACACAGTTGTTTCAGGAAACAGCATGGTCAGTACAAATATTTTGTAGAGTCCCAAGGAATAACTGTGCTTTTCTTGATATATATTTTTAATCAAATTTCTAAATTGACAGTGTGACTTTTTTGGCCTAACTTAGGTATATACTCTTGATGTACCAGATGCATTCTATTACTGTTACAGTCCAGACCCAAGTAATGCAAATGGAAAAGATGCCATCATGGAAGCAATGGCTGAGCAGATAGTTACAGTATGTGCTACCCTGGATGAAAATCCCGGAGTAAGATATAAAAGGTAAGGCTCCCAATGGTATCATTATATGTTATGATGTCTATTTGCTCTTTGGTATAGAGGTAATGTCTCTGTGCTTTTGTGTGTTGGTTTGAAGATTTTCTTTATAACATTATGCTGTATATATAGAAGATTTAAAGTTGTAAGGCTTAGATTTCAGAGTAACTGATAGCCTCTGTTACTGAATTTCAGAGCTTAAATTTGGTATGATTTACATGAATATTTTTCATGAGTTTAAGGAATGCTTAGAAGAATATCTTTGTTGTCCTGTGGGGAATACTGTCTTACATTTCATGTTTCATTAAATTTCCACCAAATTGAAATAGTCATAGTATCTGGATACTGGTTATAGTGTCTAAGTATCTATGGTATCTAATTCCAGTGGCCATTTTAAACAGATTTGGGTATTTTTTTTTTTTAAGGTAAAGTTTGACTTTAGTACTCTGTACCTTTATTTATTTGCTCCTTATTAAAAGTAAAGTTTACTATAAAGTGCATAAATTATATTTATGTGGCTTGATAAATCATTCCAAAGTGAACATAGACATCTAAATTCACCCAGGTCAAGAGATAGAATACTAACAGCATCTCAGAGGCCCCCTTTATGATCCCTTCTAGTCATCACCCACTGTCTCCTCCTCAGAAGTAACTGTTATTCTGACTTCTCATGCATATTTCAGTGTTGCCTGATATTGAACTTGATATATATATGGGGTCATGATATATTTTTATATCTGGCTTTGCTCAATATTATGTTCTTAGACTTTCAAGTTGTTCTATATAGCCAAACAGCTTGGATTTTAATCTCTGCTGTTTACTGGCTTTGTGATTCTTCTGCCCTCAATTTCTTTGTATATGAAATGGGAAAAATAATAGTAATCACCTCATAAAGTTGTTTTTAGGATTAAATGAGTTAATATCTATAAAACACTCAATATAGTGCATGGCGCTAATGAAATGGTAGAAGTAAAAACACTGTACTTCTGTTACTAATAATAATAATATAACTTGTTTCTGTTTTAAAAGGTTCTTTAATTTAAACACTGACATTTGTCAAGGTAGTTGGCATAATTGTTCAATTTCAAATTTATGTAATGCTCTATGTTTAAGTTTCGTTATCCTTAACCATGTAAAAAGTTTTCTTAATTACTTAGAAGAAATATTGTAAATCTCCTTAATCCAGATGTGACCAGACAAGCTCTTTACTCACACCTCGAGTGTTAGAACCATTCTTTTTCTTATAGGTGCTGTGCTAATTACATTCTGAACTAAGTGGTTTATCTTTTGCTAGAGTTTAGTCTCTGTTCAAGCTTCTACTGTTGATGTTTGGTTCTGTTCAGGGAAATAAATATGTAATATAATCCACTATCCTGTATCCATAAGTTTGGCATCCTCAAATTCAACCAGTTGTGGATTGAAAATGTAAAAAAAAAAATTCCAGGAAGTCCCCAAAAGCAAAACTTGAATTTGCTACATGGAGACAACTATTTACATAGCATTTACATAGTATTTATGACTGTTTACATGGCATTACATTATATTAGTGTTGTAAGTAATCTAGAGATGATTTTTAAGTATATGGGGTATGTGCATAGGTTATATGCAAATTCTATACCATTTTATACAGTGGATTTTAATATCTGAGTGAGGTCCTGGAACCAATCCCCTGTGATACTGGTGGTGGTTTAGTCACTAAGTTGTGTCCAACTTTTGCAACCCCATGGATGGTAGCCTGCCAGGCTCCTCTGTTCTTGGGATTTTCCAGGCAAGAATCCTCTGTTCTTGGGATTCTCCAGGCAAGAATACTGGAGTGGGCTGCCATTTCCTTCTCCAGGGGATCTTCCCAATCCAGGGATCAAATCCAGGTCTCCTGCACTGTAGGTGGATTCTTTACCACTGAGCCACCAGGGAAGCCCTCCTGAGGGATAACTGTAGCCAGTTTATAATTTAATAAGCTTACCAGTTATTGTGGTAGTTAATAATAATCCAGGCTTTTAAAATCCTATCCTATTCTTTTGTAAAGTATTCTTTTATGCCTTATGAACTTTTCAAGTGTAATTCTAACATGAAATTATTTCCTTTTGAAAATATTTTAAGGCATAATGTATAATAAATTATCCTGTATAGTTGTTGCTTTACTTACTTTTGAAGTATAAAACCTAAAGGATCTTTAACACTTTGAAGCCTTTACAAAGAGTTCCTCCATTTTTGAGGTTGGTGTGCTAATTGAAGAGTCTTTTCCAACATTTTCTTTATAGATTCAGAAGTTACACTAATGTCACTGGTCTTAAAGTTAAAATTTAGAATATGGTTTTATCATTTTAGAAGATAGTGATATATGATTTTATACAAACAACTGTATTGGAAAGTTGACTAAATATTAGCATATAAGATGTGTATAAGAGACAGATAGAATACTGTGAAAAAGCCACAGTCCAGCTGTAGGGTACTTGTTGGCAGTTCTGGCAGCTAAGACTTTGAGCAGGACAGACGTAAACAGCACATTAACTTTAGCTGAATCTCAGTCCATGTTCAGGCTCCTACTGTTAGTGGTAGGTTATGGTCAGAGAAATGTATTACTTTGTGTGAAAGGAAATACAGGGAAGTTTATCCATAATTTATTAGTTAACCTATATTATTTATTACATGTCTACTTTTATACTCAATACATTAGACTAAGAGGGATTACTACCATTGTTTAAAAACAAAATTAAAATTAATTGAATGTGAAACTCTCACCTCCAGTTAAAGAGTCTTTTCTTTTGTATTCCTCAAATAGCACGATAGTAAATCTCTAATCCAGTTCTTTGCATTTAGGTAAGTGCTTTTGTTAGTTGAAAAATGTCTGTGAGATTTCACTGTATGTATACAAAGACCAGTACTATGTCTGGCACAATGCTGTGTTGAGGAAGTATTTTTCTACTTTGGGAGAGAAATTTATTTATACTCTTAATATTAAGAGTATAAGCTAAGGAATTGAAGATACATATTAACTTTGGAAAATTTATAGGTTATTCTCTGATGGGTTGAGATTTTAATGTATGTCAGATATATAGACCAATTTTGGCTTTATTTCTTCTTGCCAGGTAATTAGGTTTCTATTGTTCTTTGACTACCTCAGATCCCTTTATTTGCTGCACAGGTAGAGAAAATCCAACAGTACAATCTATATATAAAACAAGAACTGAAGGAGAGAGGTAGATTAAGCAAGAAAGGAGAGTGAGAAAAGGAATGAAATCAAGATGACAGAGAAAATGAGATTTAATTAAGGTAAAGACACAGTTGTTTCAGGAAACAGCATGGTCAGTACAAATATTTTGTAGAGTCCCAAGGAATAACTGTGCTTTTCTTGATATATATTTTTAATCAAATTTCTAAATTGACAGTGTGACTTTTTTGGCCTAACTTAGGTATATACTCTTGATGTACCAGATGCATTCTATTACTGTTACAGTCCAGACCCAAGTAATGCAAATACCCTAAGGCCTGTCTCTTATACACATCTAGATGTGTATAAGAGACAGATATAAAACAGTAAATGTATGTATAAGTGTAATGATAGGAAGAATACATCAAATTATGGTAGTAGTTGCTTTGGGGCAGGAGTGGCTAGGGGTAGGGGTGAAGACTGGGAATTGGGAGGGGAATAAAGAAACTATAGTTTTATTTATATGTCTTTCATATGAAAAAATCTGAAGCACATATGATAAGGTTTACATTGATAAAATACAAACAAATTGATATAGCATTATATTTGTTTAGTATTATCTAAATTTCTCCATGCTTATAAAATCTTTTAAATTAATTTATGGTTTAATTTTAGAATTCCACTTAATAATATAAAGTGTGTCTTGAAAGATAATTTGAATATCTTTTTCATTTCTAGTAAACCTCTAGATAATGCCAGTAAGCTTGCTCAGCTTGTTGAAAAAAAGCTTGAAAACTACTACAAGATTGATGAAAAGAGCCTAATAAAGGTAACATATAAAAGACAAATAGTGGTTATGCTTAAAATTTGACTTATTTCTTTATAAACCAAGGAAACTGTTGTTCATTTATTTTCCAGTATTGATTTGATAATTTTGATTTGGATATCACTGATATAAATGGTAGTAGAAATCTTAATGGACAATGTGGTTTAGTGGGGAAGATAACAGTTTTGAATTAAGTTCTTTGTCCAGATCCTTGCTCTGCCATTTAATTCATGTATATATCAATTACCAAGTTATGTTTTTTATCTATAAAATGGGGGTAATAGGAGAATTCATATTTTATAATATAGAGGATTAAATGCATTAATACATAAAAAGTTTTTAGAATAATCCTTGCAGCTGAATAAACGTTTAATAAACATAGTTTTTCCTTTTACCACCAACTCTGTGTTCTTGGACATATTTACTCTGAGTTGTATTTTCATATAATATGGATCATATGATATGTACTTTTGTTGGTTGGTATGAGGATTAGGCGATTAGCATGTGTTTGGCACATATAGGAATTTAATAAATGACAGCTACTACTGTCTTATCAAGATAATATAATCAAAGACTAAGATTGGAACCTGGGGAATTCCAGCATTTGGGCTTGGGTTGGAGAGTGAGGAGTCTGAGTAGAATTGACAGAGGTGGTATCAGAGGACTAGGAAGCTTAGTTTAGTGCAGTGTGTAACATAAAGAGCTCAGGTAATATCTTCCTTTCATGACTTAGATCAGTTTTAGTGTTTATGAAGCTGAATTCCAAGAAAATAGATTTAGTGAAAGCCAAATGTTATATTTTAAAAAGAATTTTCACAGTATCATATTATTAAGTAAGCCTGTTAATCTAATTATGAAAGCTTTGGTTTTGTAGTCTTATTTTCTTCCCCTCTTGTACCTCTCATATTTTTCTTTTTTTAATGTAACTTCATGTTTAAGAAGGTGGCAGAACTTAGGATAAGTCTGATTTTGTTTTGTAAGATATTAAGAATGTGTTCACAGAAAGAAATGGAAGTTTCTTAAGATAATTTTATCTTGTTATTCCAGGGTAAAACTCATTCCCAGCTCATAATAATTGATCGTGGCTTTGATCCTGTGTCCACTGTCGTGCATGAACTGACCTTTCAGGCAATGGCATACGATCTACTGCCGATTGAGAATGATACATACAAGCAAGTATAACTTGAAGGGAATATATAGGGCATATACAAACAGGATAGGATGTTAGCATTTAATGATTTATGCAGGCAACAGAAATCTAAAGCCCCTATAACCTTTTTTATTCAAGGCTTTAATCTTTCTCTTAACACCTATAATCATAATCTATTAAAAATATCCTGACCTTGTTAGTTAATAGGTAATTTAACTGCTTTCAAGCTTTTTTGGTATATTTGCTTCCTTAATTATGTCTGCAATAAAAATAGATTTTAAACAGCTGGAATTGTACTTTTCAGTAAATAAACCGGGCCCACTACTATTTATTGAAGTGGAAAACATATTCAAATTGGTTAGGCTGTGATTATTCTGAATTGGACATCCAAAAGTATGTAAACGTGCGTCTTGTCACCATAATGTATTTAAAAATACCAGAAGATTGGAAAACTATATAGGATGGTTATTTTACCAATTTGGTACCTATTATTGATTTAACCCTGATATAAGCATATTAACTTTAAAAGTAATATCAAATAGTTAAATGAAAAATGAAGTTATTTTTCTATTAAGGAACCATTTTATTGTCACCTTTGTATATCATTTATGTATGTACATACACACATATATATATATAACATGTTATTTGAGTGAATGTACCACATGCATACATATATATAACATGTTATTTGATATCATAATTTCAAAATCCAGATTGGCATTTTTCAGCCAAGAGTTACTGCTTGGAAGTAATAAAAATGAAAATTAGTTTTCTCAAATCTTATGTTTAGTAATTTTTATAGATTAAAAAATCCAAAAATTTGTGCTAATTATATTTAATATTTTTTCTTAAAACAAATATTGTTTAAACTAATTTTGTATTTTCTCTTGTATTTTTATTTGCCTTCTAGTCAAATTCTGAGTTTTTCTTTGTTATTTGTATTAATGTTAGGTGACAGAGCAACATAGCTATTTTTCTAGTATAAAAGTAGTTTTAAGCAGTTTGTTCTGAATTTTCAGAAAGGATGTTATTTATCTCTCTTATCCTTTAGGTCTCTAAACCTGCATTGCTCAAGAAATTTGGAAATGACTTAAAGTAATGGACACTAAAGGATTTGGTTCCAGTCTATTGACATTAACTTTCAGACATTTCTAACCTAGTACTTAAAATATTTATCTCCCTAGGTTTGCTGGCAAGGAAAGCAAGATTTAATTTTTTAAGGGTAGCAGAGAGACTTGTTTAAAAACAAAAAAATTAGAGATACTCCTTTTCTTATGAGTCAAGAAAGTCTAGGGATCAGACTAGAGGGAAGCATGAACTTCCTATGGATTGTGCTCCATCATGATTTTTAATGGAAATAATACAGAGCAGAAATTTCTAAGTATCCATTTGGAGTAATTTCTTGAACCTCTTTAATTGCCTCTGAGTTCAGTAGAACTCATTAAAGCAATCATTAGTTCTTCTCTCATTGCCTTTCCCAGTTTTTTAAAGGAGATGTACTTATAGGGTAAGGAAAGAATATAGAAATAGATATATATATATGTTTGTGAATTTTGTACCAACTCTGAAACACCTTCAGTACTTAATAGACTTCATTAGGGAGTGACATTTCTTAATGGATGTTTGACAATTGTGTTGATGGTTATTAGTACATCAAAAGTATTGTGAGCAATTAGAATACAAGTTGTTAATATATTCACTCTTGTTAAAGTTGACTGTGGAACACTGAATTTTTGTTTCTAACATACTGAGATAAAACTCTGTAATAATGACAGCAAAAAATAACATTGAAAGTAAAAAGGTCATGGTGGGTGTAGCACTTGATTTTTGTTGTATGGATGGCAATATGCCTTAGTTTTGAGTAGGCATTCATTATCCTCCTAAAATCTTCAGTTTCCTGAGCTGTGTCTAAAATTGTTATTTATAAAAATTTTCTTTACTTTATCTGGCACAAAATAATCCAAAAGTTTCATACTTCTCTTATTTGTAGATATAAGACAGATGGGAAGGAAAAGGAGGCAATCCTTGAAGAAGATGATGACCTCTGGGTCAAAATTCGACATCGCCATATTGCAGTTGTATTAGAGTATGTGAACCTGTTTTAATTTTTGTTCCATATTTTAAAAAAATACTAATTACAGAGTACTAATAGTACATTTTTTAATCTTAAGATACTTTTGTGAATTACACTTTAGAAATTTAAAGAATTTTCTTATAATTTGACAGAGAAATTCCCAAGCTTATGAAGGAAATTTCATCAACAAAGAAAGCAACAGAAGGAAAGGTAAGAGTGTTAATATAACTTTCAAGGCTATAACAAATGTGAATTTTAAAGTTTGTGTAAAATTTTTTATCTTTTTAACTTTCTATTTGAGAAGTTTCTAACATACACAAAGTAGAGAAAATAAACTTTCTTGTACCCATTACCCAGCCTCAACACTTAGCAATATTTTATCTGTCTTTAAATGTCTCTACATTTAAAGTTTATTTTTGAAAGACCATTTATCCGATTGGATAAACGTATTCATGTTAGGGTTTTTAATATTAAGGTATGGTGGCTCAGTGATAAAGAATTGACCTGCAGTGCAGGAAACCCAGGTTTGATCCCTGGGTCGGGAAGATCCTCTGGAGAAGGGAATGTCAACCCACTCCAGTAGTCTTGCCTGGGAAATCCCATGGGGACAGAGAAGCCTGGCAGGCTACAGTCCATGGGGTCGCAGTGTCAGACACAACTGAGGAACTAACACTTTCACTTTTCACATTCATAATTTACCTAAATAAAATGCACAAATCTTAAGTATACTGAATAACTTTTTACATACATATATTTGTATTCATACACACACACATGTAAACACACACCATGTGGAACTACCACCTAAATCAAGATATAGGACATTTCTGTCATTTCAGAAAGTTCCACAATAATATCTATGAATAAAGAAAATTTATCCTATCCTTTGGAGAAGGCAATGGCACCTGACTCCAGTACTCTTGCCTGGAAAACCCCATGGACGGAGGCTGGTAGGCTGCAGTCCATGGGGTCACGAAGAGTTGGACACGACTGAGCGACTTCACTTTCACTTTTCACTTTCATGCATTGAAGAAGGAAATGGCAACCCACTCCAGTGTTCTTGCCTGGAGAATTCCAGGGATGGCAGAGCCTGGTGGGCTGCCGTCTATGGGGTCGCATAGAGTCGGACACGACTGAAGCAACTTAGCAGCAGCAGCAGCCTATCCTTTTGACTCTATACATTTTACACTAATTTCTTGGTACCTCCTACTTGGTATTTTCTTGGTATTTTCTTAATACCTCCTAGCAGTAAAATATAGAGTAGAACTGGTGACAAGATATCCTTGTCTCATTCCTAGCCTTGGGGGAAATGTGTTTGATATTTCATCATTGGGTATTATGGTAGTTTTAGGTTATTTTAGATACATCCTTTGTCAGATTAAGAAGTTCCCTTCTATTCCATATTTGTCAACAGGTTTTTTTTTGTTTTTTAAATCAACAGTGAGTGTCAGATTTCATCAAATGCTTTTTCAGCACCTATTAAATTATTTTTTCCTTTTTTATTCTGTTAATGTGATGAGTTACATTCATTGTTCTCTAACATTAAACCATCCATGTGTTCTTAGAATTAGCTCCACTAAGTTATGATACCTTATCCCTTTCCTGTATCACTGGATTCTGCTTGCTAATATTTTGTTTAGAATGTTTACTTCTAGGTTTATGAGCAATAGTATTTCTAGATTTATGGGCAATAATTCTTTTTATTCTTGTGGTGATGTTCTAGGCAGTTTTGGTGGCAAAATTATATTGGTCTAAAATAAATTGTAATACTTTCCCTGTCACATTATTCTCTGGAAGTGTTTGTATAACATTGTCATTAGTTTTCCCATCATTGCTTGAAAGACTTCACAACTGAAGCAGTCTGGGCATGGAGTTTTCTTTATGGGGAAGTCTTTAATTATAAGGTCTTTAATAGGTACAGAGCTCTTCAGATTTTAATTTTTTCTTATATCACTTTTGGGATATTGCATTTCAAAGGGATTTGTCTATTAAATCTACATTTTCAAATATCCTCTTATCTTCTCAGTGTCTATAGAACCTGTACCTATGTTCTATTTAATCCTAATTCTGTTGATTTGTGTTTCAGCCTCTTTACTATTAACATCCCCTATTTATATATTATTAGTATTTCAAAGAACCAGCTTTTGGCTTTGCTGATTTTTCTTCTGTATGTTAGTTTTATATTGAATTGATTTCAACCTTCTTTGGCTTGTTTTTCTTTTTCTAACTTCTTGAGTTGGATGTTAAGAACATTGATTTTTGACTTTTTTCTCTCCTGTATGTATTTAGTTATTTCCTTCTTAACATTATGTAGCTGCATTCCCCAAGTTTTGGAATAACCTATTTTTACTTCCATTTAGCTCAGAATATTTTCTCTTATTATAATTTCTTCTTTGACTCATGTGTTATATAGGAATTTTTTTTTTTAATTTCAAAGAGTTTGTGAGTTTTCTACTTATCTTACTGTTACTGAGTTGTAATTTAATTATATAATAGTCAGAGAATGGCGTCTGTATGAGTTTAGTCCTTTGAAATTTGTTCAGGCTTGGCTTGTGACCTATCATATGATCTGTTGTGGTAAATACCCTATGTGTACTTGAAAAGAATACAAATTCTGTGAATGTTAATTAAGCCAAGTTGGTTCATCATGTTATTCAAATATTCTATCTCTTTACAAATTTTTTATCTGTTTTTTTATATCAGTTACCAGGAATGGTATAATGTATGACTGAATTAGTCTATTTTTTTTTAATAATCTTATCAACTCTCAAAGCTATATCAACTGATGCACCCTTGTTTAATTAGACTCTATAAATTTAAGATAGTTTTCTTTCTATTGAATTTATCTTTTATCAGTATAAAATGTCATTTTAGTTTTCATTTGCAATATTCCTTGCCTTAAACTCTACTTTGTCTGATTTTAATATAGCCATACCTGCTTTATTTTGACTAGTGCTTTTTAAAACTGAGTTAGGAAGTAAAGTTCCCCTTTATAGTGTATGATTCTGTGAGTTTTGACAAATGTATACTCTCATATAACCACAACCAAGATATAGGATGGTTCCATCATTATCCCCCATTGCCTTCTGCCACTTTGTAGGCAACCTCTCCACCTTAGAACCACTCTTCTTTTTTTCTATTATTATAGTTTTGCCTTTTCCAGAATGACAGCTAAGGGTCATTTGTATAATAACATAATAATAACAACAATATGGCTTTTTCCTTTAATTTATTGCACTTGACGTTCATCCATGTGACATTTAACAGTACCTTCGACATTTTTATTGCTGAGTAGTATTCCGCTATATGGATATATTGTATGGATGTTATCCATTCACAAATTGCAGACCATTTAGGTTTTTTCCCAAATTGATGGCAATTACAAATAAAGCCACTATGAACATTCAAGTTTTGTGTGAACAGATGTTTTCATTCACTTGTTTAAATAAGAGTGGGATTGCTGGATCATATAGGAAATGTATATTTAATCATATAGAAAACTTCCAAACTTACTAGTTTGCTGTACCATTTTACAGTCTCACTAATAATGTGTGTCATTCATTGTGTTTTTAATTTCAAAGACTGCATTTAGTTCTGGGACATTCATTGAATTTTTTTTAATAAAGTCTGATTCTCTACTGATATACTCCATCTTTTCATTCATTTACAGTTTATCTTTTCCCCTGTTTTCTTTAACATAAATATGTTATTTTAAATTCTTTGTCTGCTAACTCCAGCATCTGGATTATTTTGAGTCTGCTTTTATTGACTGTTTTTACCACTTGAGTATCACTTTTTCCTATTTTACATGTCCAGTTATATATTGTATGTTGGACCTTGTGGACGCTATATTGCAGAGGCTGTTGATGATGTTCTGTCTACAAAGAGTGCTGAGTTCTGTTCTGGCAGTCGGTTAATTTGCTGATGAATAACCTAGATTGTGTGGAAATTTCATGTGAGGCTTTTGTTACATTGAGTGTATTTCACTTTTGCATTTAGTTCAAAGATATAGTCCTTCCAGGACTGAATGTCTGGGATGTTCACTTAGAGTTCTTTACTTTGTCTGAATCAGAGAATGCCAATACTGTCTTAGTGTAAAGACCATGGGAAGTCTCTGCAGTCGTTCTCTGTTAGGCCTCTGTTAGGCCTTATGCCCTGTACACATGCAGCTTAGTATTTGGCCAGGAACCCTAAGGCATCGCCTCTACACATCTGTGAGTTATGCTGTGACTGGCTTTTACTCTCTAGTACCCTGGACTGCAAACCCTTCCTCAGTAGCCCCAAACTCGGATCTCTTTTTCCTCTGCTCAAAGAGACTTTTTTTCTACTTGAATTCTACCTCCTTTTACTGTACTTTGGAAAATGTTCCAGAGAAGAGCCAGCTGAGTGTAGGGATCACCTCCTGTGCTTCCCTTTGTTCAAGTAACCTAAGTTTTAACTATTTTTAAGACATCCTTTGCTTGAGAGCTGTTGTCTTTTTTTATTTTGTCCAATTTTGGTTTTGTTTATGGAGGGAGAATAATTTTTATATCAGCTACTTTTATCATGGCTGCAACTGGAAACCTTTTGAAATTGTTTTTTTTTTAATTGGCAAATATTTAGTAAATTAATAAAAATTTAAAACTATAGGATTTAAAAGTTATTGTATAAAATAACCGAATCATAAGTTTTTAAAAATGTTTGATTTTTCCTAGACATCACTTAGTGCTCTTACCCAGCTGATGAAAAAGATGCCCCATTTCCGTAAACAGATTACTAAGGTAAGAAGTATCATATATAAGAAATCATTTTTAATTTATTAGTCCACTCAGTTCTGTAGTCAAGTTTAGCAGTGGGTGTCATGGAATACTCGGTATTAGTTGACCTTTAAACCCTTACTTTAGGTCTGAGAAATACCCCAAATGTCTAAGATACCCAATAGAGTTCTCTATATTTGTTCAAATCCAGCCAAAACTTTTTTATATCTTTGTCTTGAACAGCCAGAGAAACTTTATTTTTTATCAGCTTAATAAGAAAATTCAACATTGCATTGACAAGTCCTTGTTATTATGCTATCTTCTTTGAATTAATAGTTATATATTAGTAAATTTTAAAGCAATTAAAGCTGTGTGGGCAGGTAAATTATTTTTTTTTGTTTTTGCTGTTCTGATCCTTCTCAGAAGTCATTGCCAGAATAATACTAAAAATTTTTTTTATCATATTACTCCCTAATGTGACAATTATTAATATTATAAATAAAGATTTTTTTTTAATGAAAAAAAAATCAATAATGTAAATTCAAACTTTTTCTGCTTGACTTTATGGACTTCACTGGTTTTTTCTCACTTTATTTTTCACTACTTGTAAACCCAATACAAGTTCAGCCCTTTCGTTCTGTTTTTTGTGGTCTGTTAATTATCCCCTTTAGATCATGATAGTTTCCACTTTTTTTCTTTCTTGAGTTGTTTCCCTTGATTTACATGGTACCCCCTTCCCACCTAAGCTCATACTTCCCTTCAGACCCATCTCAAAAGTTTAGTATTATCAGTTACACAGAAAGAAATGAAAATGCTTTAAATAATTGATTTTTTTCTGTTTTTCAGCAAGTTGTTCATCTTAACTTAGCAGAAGATTGCATGAATAAGTTCAAGTCTAATATAGAAAAGCTCTGCAAAACTGAACAGGTAAGTGCAGAGTCAGAAACACCTATGTTTAAGGTAGATTTCCAGAATTAACTTTGTAAGGTAAAACCTAACTTTTTGCTCAATATAGTGTCCTAAACCATACAGTCTCTTTTAGAAGGAGATACACCCACTTAGTATTTAATACAATATTCCTTACGAATTCCAACAAGTAGCTATAAGGTGTCATGTTAATAGTAGGCTGTCCCTCCTAATCTACGTGTTTGGTTGAATGGGATGATTTCAACGTTTGGAGCATTAATTCAGGGTAACATTGTTGGCTGGCCTTTTTCAGTGGGTGGAGCATTTCAGGTAACACCCTGCAGAGTACTGTGTAGGCACATTTAATTAAAGGCTCCTCTCCAATGCCAAAACTGTTCAAATCAGTACTGTCTAATAGAAATAGAACACAAGTCATATATAATTTTAAATATTCTAGTCATTACATTAAAAATGTAAAATGAGATGAGTGTGGTCAATTTTAATAATATACTTGATTTAGCTCAGTACATCCAAAATACTATCATTTCAACATGTAATCAGTATAAAACAAATTATTGAAATATTTTTACACTTTTTTTCAAATGTAAATCTTCAAACTGTTGTTTTAACTTATAGCACATCTTGATTCAAACTAGACCCATTTCATGTGCTCAGTAGCCACATGTAGTTCATGTCTACCATGTTAGCAAAAGTTTAATGATTTAAGCAAAAGATTAAAGATTTTCTTCTTTTCTAAATTGTTTTGACTTTTTACATTTTATACAGTAATAGTTTACAAGTGATGCTCACATTTCCTATGAAATGTCATCAATATTCCATTAAAATTTGGCAAATTCTAGTAATATTTTTAACTGAAAAATGAATTTAGATCATAAACCACTGACTATATTTCATTTTCATTAAGGACCTGGCACTTGGAACTGATGCAGAAGGACAGAAAGTCAAAGATGCTATGCGAGTACTCCTTCCAGTTCTACTCAGCAAAAATCATGATAATTATGATAAAATAAGAGCAATCCTACTTTATATCTTCAGTATTAATGGTACTATAGATTGTTTATATTTTAACGAATATATTAAGATAAAGATCAGTTCAGTCGCTCAGTCGTGTCCAACTCTGCGACCCCTTGAATCACAGCACTCCAGGCTTCCCTGTCTATCACCAACTCCTGGAGTTTACTCAAACTCATGTCCATTGAATCGGTGATGCCATCTATGATTTCAACGTTTGGAGCATTAATTCAGGGTAACATTGTTGGCTGGCCTTTTTCAGTGGGTGGAGCATTTCAGGTAACACCCTGCAGAGTACTGTGTAGGCACATTTAATTAAAGGCTCCTCTCCAATGCCAAAACTGTTCAAATCAGTACTGTCTAATAGAAATAGAACACAAGTCATATATAATTTTAAATATTCTAGTCATTACATTAAAAATGTAAAATGAGATGAGTGTGGTCAATTTTAATAATATACTTGATTTAGCTCAGTACATCCAAAATACTATCATTTCAACATGTAATCAGTATAAAACAAATTATTGAAATATTTTTACACTTTTTTTCAAATGTAAATCTTCAAACTGTTGTTTTAACTTATAGCACATCTTGATTCAAACTAGACCCATTTCATGTGCTCAGTAGCCACATGTAGTTCATGTCTACCATGTTAGCAAAAGTTTAATGATTTAAGCAAAAGATTAAAGATTTTCTTCTTTTCTAAATTGTTTTGACTTTTTACATTTTATACAGTAATAGTTTACAAGTGATGCTCACATTTCCTATGAAATGTCATCAATATTCCATTAAAATTTGGCAAATTCTAGTAATATTTTTAACTGAAAAATGAATTTAGATCATAAACCACTGACTATATTTCATTTTCATTAAGGACCTGGCACTTGGAACTGATGCAGAAGGACAGAAAGTCAAAGATGCTATGCGAGTACTCCTTCCAGTTCTACTCAGCAAAAATCATGATAATTATGATAAAATAAGAGCAATCCTACTTTATATCTTCAGTATTAATGGTACTATAGATTGTTTATATTTTAACGAATATATTAAGATAAAGATCAGTTCAGTCGCTCAGTCGTGTCCAACTCTGCGACCCCTTGAATCACAGCACTCCAGGCTTCCCTGTCTATCACCAACTCCTGGAGTTTACTCAAACTCATGTCCATTGAATCGGTGATGCCATCTAGCCATCTCATCCTCTGTCATTCCCTTTTCCTCCTGCCCCCAATCCCTCCCAGCATCAGAGTCTTTTCCAATGAGTCAACTCTTCGCATGAGGTGGCCAAAGTACTGGAGTTTCAGCTTTAGCATCAGTCCTTCCAATGAACACCCAGGGCTGATCTCCTTTAGAATGGACTGGTTGGATCTCCTTGCAGTCCAAGGGACTCTCAAGAGTCTCTCTAACACTGCAGTTCAGAAGCATCAATTCTTCGGCACTCAGCTTTCTTCACAGTCCAACTCTCACATCCATACATGACCACTGGAAAAACCATAGCCTTGACTAGACGGACTTTTGTTGGCAAAGTAATGTCTCTGCTTTTTAATATGCTATCTAGGTTGGTCATAACTTTCCTTCCAAGGAGTACCCAGATCTAAAATCACTTTACAATAAGTGGTTTACTACTGGTCATAAGAGAATCTTAGAAAAATTAAAGTGAAAAGTGAAAGTGAAAGTCACTCAGTCGTGTCTCTTTGCAACCCCATGGACTATAAAGTCCATGGAATTCTCCAGGCCAGAATACTGGAGTAGGTAGCTTTTCCCTTCTCTGGGGGATCTTCCCAACCCAGGGATTGAGCCCAGGTCTCCCGCAGGAAGATCAAAAGTAGTGGTTAAAGTTGATTAAGATAAATAAAAGGAAAAATGTGGAATTGGGAGCAAACTGAAGGTTATATAATTTAAATGTTTGCTTTCTTTTAAAAAAGCTTCATTCTTGGGTCCCTAAACCTAGAAATGATTGTGGTAGCAATTATTTGACTGTGCATTCATTTTTATTTATCTAAGGAACTACAGAAGAAAACTTGGACAGGTTGATCCAGAATGTAAAGATAGAAAATGAGAGTGACATGATTCGTAACTGGAGCTACCTTGGTGTTCCCATTGTCCCTCCAGTAAGAAATCTTACATTCTGTATATACTTATACATGTGCGTGCATGGTTGTTTACATTAAATATGTTTTCTTATGTGGGAATCCATGTGGACAGTCTTCTTAATTTCCTTTGTAGATTTGGTAAGTAAAATATTAAAAATTTTATTTTCTTTTCCATGTATGAGTAATTTGGACAAATACATTTTTCTAGTGAATTTATATCTTTTAGCTTCTGTTGTAATTTGCTATTTATGCTTTTCTTTCTATGATTTATTTATAGCAAAATTTGAAGTCTGTAGAATCTTACTCTTTCCTATCAAGTTTTATATAAGCATTTTGGAGAAAAAATACTTTCTGATACTATCATAAATTTTATCATTAATGTACAGAAATACTGTGGAGTTATGTGACTACACCTATTCAGATTTTTTTAGTGGACTTTTCCACTCTTAGTTTTAAGTCAAATGCAACATAGTATTTGTTGTAAATTAAACATCTTGATAGAAAAGATAAAGAGAGTATCACTAAATAAAATCACTGATTTTTAGTTTTTTTCCTCTAATTATATTAGTCTCAACAAGGCAAACCATCAAGAAAGGATCGGTCTGCAGAAGAAACTTTTCAACTGTCTAGATGGACACCTTTCATCAAAGATGTTTTGGAGGTAAAATTCATTAAATTTTATTTATACTCTGCCCTTTGTAGAATATTCTTTACTCTTTGTCCATTTATCTGTCAGTTTGAGCATATCTATGGGTCAGGAATTATCTGCAGTACTGAGAGGGTTCACAAAAGAAGGCTGTATCTGATATCTAGGGAGGAGAGGAAGCTCTTGAAAGTTCTCCCTTAAATACTGCCAATTCATACCACTAATTGCCTCAAAATAAATTTTAAAAGATAAGCACATGCATGCTTTATGAAAAAGACTCTGTTGTTTGAAATTACTATACAGCAGAAATATAAATAGTTGAATGAAAGTTCAACAGAATAACATTTTTTGTGACCACTATTAGAGTGTTAAATTCCAATATTCTTAGAAATGATTTGTGATTAAAATGTAAACCTCACTATCATTTGCTTTTATAATTGACAGATGGCTGATTCTTTTAGTACTGTTTGCTTTTAGAAAATAATTTTCAATTTTAGGAAGTTAGAAAATGAACTAATAATTGCATTATGAGCTCAATAAAGTCATAATCAGATAGTTCTATTTATTCCAATTTGCCTTTAACTTATTAAACATTAATTTCTATTTTCCTTTGGAAATTGGGTACAGTTTATCCCATGATTTTTCTGTTTTGCTTGACTAATTCTGTGTCATTTACACATGCTTGATAAAGATGAAGATTTCAAAGAGTTTAGACTTTTTTCCCTGCAATATAAGATTTTTTTTCCTGATCTGTAACAAGGATGTGGAACTAAGGAGTTTTTCTTTGCTACTGATAGTATTTTAAAAATAAGAATTGACCTTCTCAAACCTTTTAACAAGGATTTGCTTGTTAAATTCAAAAACTCCACTTTACCTCAGTAGCAACCTAAAGCCTTTAGGGTTCTCCTGAAGCTTGATTCTTCACATCTTGCAGTCTTATTGAAATACTCTAGGACTACGGAGGACCTTGTGTCCATTCCTACTTATTGTTACTGTTTGTGCGACCATGTTCTAAAGCTGTGGTGTTCTAAATCGGTGGTCTTCAAACTTTTAATTATGTACACTTTCTCATAATAAATGTGATCAGGAGCCTACAGTATGTGGCTATTTATAAACTATGTAAGTGCTGTACTGATTAAAACACTATACATTTATATATAAACTATATAAATGCTGTACTGATAAAACACTGTGTGTATTATATACATACACATAAATATCATAAGATGTTAACCGTAAAAAGAAGGAAACATTTTTAAATGAAAAAGAAAGCTTCTTCCATCTCATCAGATGGCCTTGAATACACTTAGGCCAGGATGCACGTTTTGTTTTAAAGCCATCACTATGAAGGGCAAAGACTTCCCTGGTGGCTCAGACGGTAAGGTGTCTGCCTACAATGCAGGGGACCCGGGTTCACTCCCTGGGTTGGGAAGATCTCCTGGAGAAGGAAATGGCAACCCACTCCAGTATTCTTGCCTGGAAAATCCCATGGACAAAGGAGCCTGGTAGGCTATTGTCCATGGGGTCGCAAAGAGTTGAACACAACTGAACGACTTCAGTTATAAAAAGCAAGGCCTGAACTCTGGTAGCCTAAGAGGTCTGTCAGGATTAAGATGGTATTTAGAAACCCCTAGCATTCTCGAGATAAATACCCTGATAAAGTACCTGGGATTTTCACACCAAAGTGGGAATCCTGTAAATAAGAAATGTAGGCATGCAATAAATATTGGTTTAATAATTGCATTAATTTTGTAGCAAATAAGATTTGTGAGTTTCAAAAAGAGGGCTAACCTTATTTTATTAAATATGTATCCTTATGTTCTTCAATTGTAAATACAAGTTTTGAGTTTTGTATAAAACAAAATATTGGAGTTTATGGTATCTTCTTAATGGATTTAATTCTTATCTTCCCTAGGATGCCATTGATAACAGGTTAGATTCAAAAGAGTGGCCATATTGTTCCCAGTGCCCAGCAGTCTGGAATGGCTCAGGAGCTGTAAGGTAAAATCTATAAATGAAAGTCAGTGAAATTTCACTGTCATATTGCAGACTAATAACTGAAATGGTACACAGATATTCCTATATTGATAACTCTCTTTGAAGCATGTAGTCACTTAAAAGGTAGTTTTTCTTTAACTGCAACCTGTCTTAATGAATCCAGATACGCAATGGGGCTTCCCAGGTGGCACAGTGGTAAAGAATCCTCCTGCCAGTGTAAGAGACTTGGGTTTGATCCCTGGTTAGGAAGATCCCCTGGAGTAGGAAATGGTAACTCACTCCAATATTCTTGCCAGGAAAATTCCATGGACAGACAAGTCCATGGGGTCACAAAGAGCCAGACATGACTGAGCAACTGACATACAGACACACATGTACACATACACACAGATAAGCAATAGGAAAATGTGCTTTATTATAAAAAATATTTTCATGAAACTAGAGAAGAGTTTCTCCCCTTTTTTCTTTCTTCACATTAGCAGATGACATAACCCTTTTTGATGACTTTTGGTGAGAAAATATTTGAAGCATTCAGAAAGCTGTAGATAGTATTATAATGCATACCCTATACTTGGTGCCCAGATTAACAAATGAATCATTTTAAATACAGTTCGCGCTTCCTGTATATCACTCTCTGATTTTTATTATTCTCCCTTCTTCACTATCTTGAATTTGCTATTTATCATTGACCTATATATCTTCATACATTTTCCACATATATTTGTATTCTAAACAATGTATAGAGTTATGTTTTGCAGGTTTTTTTACTGGTCTTTGGCTTTTAGCAGTTTAAGTGTTATGTGCCTAAATAGAGTTCTTTCTGTATTTGTTCTTCCTGGGGTTAGTTGAATTTTCTTGGACTTACAAGTTAATAGTTCTCATCAAAATTTGGGAAGTTTTCAGTTGCTGTTTCTTCAAATTTTTTCTGCCCGCTTCTTTTTCCCTCTTCTGCTTTTGAAACTCCATCACCCAGATGTTGGAAAGTTTGACTTTGTCTTATGGGTCACTGAGGCTCTGTTTACCTTTCTTCCACCTTTTTTCTTTCTGTTCTTCAGATATGCTAATATCTATTGATCCATCTTCAATTCTTTGATTCTTTAGTCTGACATCTCAAATCTGCTATCGAGCCCATCTACTCAATTTTTCATTTCATTATTGTACTAATCACCTTTTGAATTTCCATTTGCTTCTTTTTTACTTTCCATTTCTCTTTTGAAATTCTCCATTGATTAACATATTGTTAGCATAATTTTCTTTAATTATTTGATCATATTTATAATAGTATCTTTGAAGTCTGCTAAATCCAACATCTGGGTTCACTTAGGGTCAGTTTCTGTTGATGGTTTTTTCCCAGCATGTGAATCACCCATTATTGTTTTCTTACACATCTACTCATTTTTGGCTGAAAATTAGGCCTTTAAGATACTGTATTATGTAACAGCAACTCTTAAGTTGTTTTTTGTTTTAGTAACTTGTATAGATTTTAAGCTGTGGGTTCAATGCCCCCTTGCAGTGTAGCCACTGATGTCTGAATAGTTTATAGGTGAGCCAGTTATCTAGGCAGAGTTTGTATTTAGACACCTCAAGCCTGTAAACTTTCCATCGATTGCTGATCAATCTGATTGTGGGTTAAGGACTGCATGACAAGTCATAGTTCCTGAGTCTTCTCCCCACTGTCCCCCTTCTTTTTTTCTTATTTTTCTCCTTAGCTTTCTCTGGCTTACCCTGGCACAGGCATAATTTGGCAGTCAGCTAAGGATGTGGGGAGACTTTGTCTTCTTTGGCTTTCTTACTCTCAAGGTTTCCCCATTAAATTTCTGGCTCATATGCCGCCTATCCCATCCTGGGACCAGGGTGTTGTGCTTCCAATGCCGCATATCTTCTACTCTAAACCAGGTCTGCCTTTAACTAGCAAAGCTGTAGGATTTTGTACTCACTTTGCTTCCTACCTTATATCAAGTCTTCCGCCTCAGGCAGTAGAATTGGTGGTTCTCTCAGCCAGCTTCAAGTCAGTAAAGCTACAGTTTTTGCTGAGTTGGAAGAACTGTGCAGGTCGGATGTAACCTCAGGCCAAAAGGTCGCATAGTCACCACCACCATTCTTACCTATATACTAACATTTTTTAAGAGTAAATGCTTCTTAATTTGTCGTTTGCCTGTGGTTCATTTTCCCAAGTGATCTGAAATGGTTTTTTCCCCCACAGTTTCATCCAGGTTTATACTTGTTTTCTTGGTGGGCAGTCTTCTGACCATCTTACTCTATCATGACCCCAAGCTGTCTTTGTGTTTTTAATCTTAATATAAATGGTGTCATGTTGTGTCTTCCTGCAACTTTTTTTTTCTAATCTATGTATGTATTTATTTATTTTTGGTTGCACTGGGTCTTTGTTGCTGTGTACAGACTTTTTCTAGTTTGGGGAGCAGAGGCTACTCCTTGTTGTGCATGGGCTTCTCATTACAGGGCTTCCCGTGTTGCTACAGCCTCAAGGTTCATGGGCTTCCGAAGTTGCAGCACGCGGGCTCAGTAGTTGCGGCATGTGGGCTCAGTAGTTGCAGCTCAAGGGCTCCAGAGCACGGGCTCAGTAGCTGTGCACATGGGCTTTAGTTGCTCTGCAACATGTGGGATCTTCCCAAACCAAGGATCAAACCCACGTCCCCTGCACTGGCAGGCAGATTCTTATCCACTGTATCACCAGGAAGTCCTGCAACTTGCTTTTAAGTTTCTCTCAACATTATCCTTGTGATATTTATCCCAAATTGATACATGTGTACATTTTTTACTGCTGTTTGGTGTATTCTTATATGATTATCACCGTTTATGTATTTTCCACACAATGGAATTTAGACTAGGTCAAAACTAGTACCCTTCCTAACAACATGCAGTGAGCATTCTTAAACATTTGCGTGTGTTTGAGTATTTCTTTAGGGTAATTCTCTTGGTCTAAGGACCTTTTATTTAGTTTCATTTTTCCCTTTTCTCTTATTTTAGAAGTTACATAGCTTATTTGTACTTTCATAGCAGTTATCTTTAGAATTATAGTACATATCTTTGACTCACCAAAGTCTGAGATTAGTATCTTTGCCCTCCTGATGAACAGTACAGAGCCTTAGAAAACTTAATTCAAACTATACACTCCTTAAATGTTCTCTTAATTCTTTATTGTTTTACCTTATGTCTTTTTTATTTCCAGAATTAATGATGAACATTACTGTTTTTTAGTTGTATGTGCATGTTAACCAGTTATGTTGTGTACCGCTTCCACTTGCATCCCCTTTTTTGAGCTCAGTTATATTCTTTTCTGATGTGTATCCTTTAGAAATTTCTTCATTGTGGGTCTCTCGGTGGTAGGGTCTCTATGGTTTTGTCTGTCTGAAAGCTTTGAATTTCTAGGCTCATGGTAATGTTCACGCAACACTGAGGTATTATTCTGCTGTTCCTTGGTTTCCATTTTAACTCTTGGCAAAGTGTGTGTATGGGGGTGGGGTGTTTTCTGTCAGTTTCGTCATACTTTTATATAGGTAATTTGCTTTTCTCTCTGGTTGCTTTTTGTCTTTGATATCCTGTACATTCCCTATGCTCTGTTTACCTAGGGTTTGTTTTTATTTCTTTCACTGGGATTCACATGTATTTCCTAAAATCTGAGGTTTCATATCTTTCATAAATTCTTGTTTTATTCAAACATCTCATATTATTTTCATGCCTTGTAATATCTCTTGAGTTTTAATATTTCTTTTACTTTTTGTATTCATTTTAGAAATTTTTTTTTGGATTTAATTTTCAATTCTTTAGTTCTGTCTTAAATTTGTACCCAAACTGCTGAATAAGCTATATTTATTTTTTAGTTTCTGTGTTCATCGACTTTACTTTTCCTTCTTTCTTTCTTTATTTTTTTTTTAGAAATTGTCCTTGTTTCTTTTTCAGATATGCTTGGATTTCCTTGTCCTTATTTTGTCTGTTTTCTATTCTACTTTATCATTTTCAACATAGTCTGTTTTTTACTAAAATAATAAATACTGAAATTTACTGAATTCAACATCTGACGTTCTTTGGGTTCTAATTTCACTGCTTTTCATTTCTGCAAACACTTATGGTTGCTTATTTCCTCATGTGCTTTGTTGTTTTGGATTCTGAGCTTATTTTAGTACCCAGGATCAAGAGTGTTACCTTCAGAGGGGTTTTGCATAAGCATCTTTCAGCTATGCTTTTAAAAAGATGTTTGCTCTTATTTTAACAGGAGCTTCTAGGTGGTTTCTAGAGTGAGAGTTCTAGGATACGGAGATGTGATCATTTATGTGTCTTTCAGAGTATAAAACTAGCACAGTGTCTTAGACATACATATGAAACACATTAAATGTAATCCTGATGTCCTGAAATTGCTATTCAGAAACTTAAAAATTGTTAGAATCACATAATCATTTTGAGCAAATATTACTTGTTTTTCTTTTGCTTTCTAGCTTTGTCTTGCCTTTTTTGGACATTTTAAAATCACAGTTGTACTTATAGTATGTCCTTGATTTACTCTGTACAGAAACCAGGAATGTGTCTTGTTCCTCTTTCACCTTTCAAAACCAGCTACCAAATCTCTTTACTTTTTCTGTTGTTTACTACCTTGTCATTCCTTACAATGGCAGATGGAAAGTACCATCCGAAAGGCTAGACTGAGAACATTATTAAAAGTTGACCATGATATCCTATACTGTATGTCTTAGAGGTATCTAGAATATGGTTTCCAAAGTGTGTATAAGATAATACATTGGATATTATTCTTACACTAGGAAAAGGAGAAGTTAAGGTTTATTTTACTAGAGCACATATATAATTTAGACATATTTTTAATAGATTACATAAATGTTTATTTTAAAATATTTAGTTTTCAAATAAAAGCTCGGAATTTTTACCAGAAGGTATGGGAACAAATATAGTGATTTTTATGACTTAAAGCAGTGCTACCCAATAGAACTTTCTCACAATAATGGAATATCCTTTATCTGCACTGTCCTGTTTATAACCATAGCCATATCTAACTGTTGAGCACGTGATATGTAGCTAGTGTGACTGAGAAACTGAGTTTTTAACTTTAGTTAGGTTTAAATTGCCTCGTGTGGCTAGTGGCTACTATCTTGATCAGTGTAGGTCTAGAGCATTCTAAGGGGGAGGAGGTAGAATAACAGCTGTGTATTTCGTGGTTTCCCAGTATCAGATTCCATACAGTGCATTCTGTATATTATTGCATTTAATCTTGAAAACAACCCTTGAGGTTTAGAGAGAGGTTAAGTAACTTACTAAAAATAATACAGAATTAAAAAGAAGCAGAATCAGAATTGGAACCCACATTGCTCTTTTTTTTTTTTAACCAGCATTATTGAGGTAATTGATTTCATAATGTTGCATACATTTAAGGTAGACAGCTTGATGTTTTGATACATATACATTGTGAAATCTCCACAAGCTGGTTAATATATCCATCACCTCCACATACACATAATTACCATTTTCCTTCTTTCCTTTCTTTTGTGGCAAGAAGACTTAGTTAAAATCTGTCCTCTTAGCATATTTCAAATATACAGTGTGGTTTTGTTAACTGTAGTCTCCTCGCTCTGTATTAGATCTCTAGAACTTACTCATCTTGCATGGTTGAATTTTGTGCCCTTTGAACCAAGATTGTCTCATTCTCTTCCCCTGCCCACCTTCCCTAACCACCAGCATTCTTCTCTCTGCTTCTGTGAGTTTGACTGTTTTAGGTTCCACATATAAGTGAGATCATGCACTCTTTCTGAGTCTCCCTTATTTTACTTAGCATAATTTCCTCCCGGTTTATTCGTGTTATTGCAGATGGAAGAATTTGCTTCCTTTTTAAGGATGAACAATATTATACAGTATATATACACAATTGTTTTTTGGTCAGTTTGTTCATTGATGGACATTTAGGTTATTTTTATATCTTGACTATTGTGACTGATACTGCATTGAACACAGGCGTGCAGATGTGTTGGATAGCTCCTGTCTGGCTATCTGGATATCTCAGCACTTCACCGAGTTCCAGCAAGGGGCATTCCAGGACCATGTTAGCTCCAAATCAGTGCCTGTGCTTCCCCCACCTCCACTATGTCTTTTAAACTCTACTACTGTCTCAGTGCAACCCACCCTGCTTTTATTTAACTTTAGTAAGTTATAGACTTTCCAGGTATACTATGTGTTTATCTGAAATAAATAAGACAGGCCCTCAGCTCTGTTTGGGGCTTCCCAGATGGCTCAGAGGTAAAAAATCCATCTGCAGTGCTGGAGACACAGGAGACGCAGCTTTGATCCCTGGGTTGGGAAGTCCCCTGGAGGAGGAAATGGCACCCCACTCCAAAATTCTTGCCTGGAAAATCCCATGGATAGAGGAGCCTGGTGGGATGTAGTACATGGGATCGCAAAGAGTTGGACACAACTGAGCACACACACACATAGTTCTGTTTTATAGGTAAACATGCTAAGCTAGATTATGAGTCATTTGTCCAAACTCTCTCAGATCAAAGTTGAACTTAAAGTGGGGCTCTCCTGCCTCGCTCTTGGTGCTCCAGTCATACCATAATTAAGTCATTTTCTTAAAATCAACGCAGTTGGTGCCAAATTTGAGTTTGCCTGAGTTAGGCTCTTTCAAAAGACTACAAGCAGTATGACTTTGGAAATATTTTTAACGTGTCCATGTTTATTTTTTTAGTGCTCGGCAGAAACCCAGAACTAATTATTTAGAGGATCGAAAAAATGGGTCTAAGCTGATTATTTTTGTGATCGGAGGGATTACATACTCTGAAATGCGTTGTGCTTATGAAGTTTCTCAGGCACATAAGTCCTGTGAAGTTATTATTGGTAAGACTTGTGTTTTTCTTTTGTCTATTTTTTTAAAACAAACTCTTAGATGCAAAAATATATATGTAAAACTTTATCTTGTAATTTACATTTAGAACTAAATTGTTGAATGCAAAAAAAATATTTTTTGAATCAATGTGTTTTATCTGATGTACCAGTTTTTTCCTGGTTGACCTTTTGATGATTTTTTAAAATTACAATTCTGATTTTGAGAGAATGAGTTTCAGGAATATTGCATTCTTTAAATATCATTAAATATATCCTTAAAAATATTTCATCCTATCCTTTTCTTGCTTTCATGATTAAATACTTTTTGAAACATTTATTTCTACTACAGAAATATTTTGAAACTTTTTGTGGCTGTGGACCTGACGTTGGCCGAGCCTGTGTGGAATTTAGTTTTAAGAATTTCAGTCAAAGCCACTAATACCTAGACTCTCCTGACCTGTGGAGATGCAGCATCTGTACATCAAGCTTCAGTCTGTGGTTCTCTGTGACTGAATTCACAGTGACTCTTGCTGTTCTGTCAGGGGGACAGGCTAACCTCCGATTTTGCTCTTCAATGTATCAATATATAGTACAAAGTGGTAACTACAGTACAAAATATAATAATGGGCATTGTTTGTGAAGGGTTACTGAGTGTGCTTAATGAAGAGGATGGATTAAAATATTGTAGTTCAGGAAGGCATCCTACAGAAATTTTGTTAAGCTGCCCCAAGCTATTGCACTTTATATATTTGAAGGACAAGGCAATATAGTTAGCCAGTGAAAATTGATTTGACTGCTGGCCTCTGAAGATTTATCTTTTCCTCTTCCAGGATCCACGCATATTTTAACACCCAGAAAACTGTTGGATGATATAAAGATGCTGAATAAGCCCAAGGATAAAGTCTCCTTTACTAAAGATGAATAACATTTTGGGTGGGGAGTAATTTAGAGATTCTTATTAATTTGTTAGACATTGTTGCTCTCATGTAATTTAAACAGTGTAAATATTTTAAGGAATAATGACTTTCAGATGTATTTCTTAAGGGACTTTAAGAAATACTGATTACATATGATTACATATGATTGGATTTGCCATTTTTAATTTAAATATGTAAAGTAATTCAATCATTAATTGAAATATTTACAGCATTTACTGTCTTGCTAGGTATTTCTAAAAATCACAGTTTTATATAATTTTGAAATGTTTAAATTAACAAATAATCATGAACATTTTAAGAGAAAATAAATACTTACAAAAATTATCTTTGTTTTTTTTGCCGGGAGGATGGAAACATTGGGAAACTTTAAATTTCTAAGAGAATTACAAAGAAGTAAAAGAGTGTATCATAATCTTTCCACCAAGGTAACTCCTTTTGACTTCGATGATAATGATGTAGTCTTTGCATAAGGTTGGATAATGTGAGGATATGGGTGTACATGTGTTACACAAAGGGTACCCCTCCTCTCCATTCCCGATCTCTCCTTTTACTTGGCCTCGTCGTGTTCTGTCATATAATGGACCCTAATTTTATATATGACTTATCTTCAGAATTTTGCTCTTACAAATAATGCTGCATTGTTTGAGTACATACCTTTGCAAACTTACACAAATATCTCTTTAAATTTCTAGTGAGGACATAGCTGTCAAAATGTTTGTGCATTTAAAATACTGATACCACCATTTAAAATTTTTATTTAGATAAATCTATCACTTTTCCTTTATGGCCTCCAAATTTGTATCGTACTTAGAGCTATCTTTGCATCCAAGGTTGTAAATTAACCCATTGATCTTCTAGAGCATTTTGATAGGTTCATTTTATTTTTCATAGGTAACTCTCACCATCCCTCCGGAATTGATTTTAGTATGAGAATGTATGCTAGATATTGTCTCTTAGCATTTGGCATTATGTCCCATGCCTCTCCATTCCATATCACAAGGGATGAAAAGCTAAAAAGGAAGTTTTTCAGACTCAAAGGTAAGTGGGGTTCTGAACAGGTTAGATTCTACTTATTTTTATATTTGCATTTGGTCAGGGTTTTGAAGGTAAAAAGGAGGCAGAGGCCCTCTGCTGTGGCTGTGCCAGTGGACAAGTAAGTTCCTACCTGCAGGCGTTGTCTGTAGCAACCAGACTGCACGCTTTAGTGTCTGTCACCTGCTCCATGGCTGTGAGGAGGTCTGGTGGCAGCTGGCGGCACTACCTTCCTGTTCCCTGGGTCAGACTGTGATATGGCCTGAGACTAAAAATAGAGCCCCAAGTTTCTCCCCCTGCAGCTTTCCCATGATTTTTAAGGACTAAATTCTCTATATTAAAACACACTCTTCTTAAAATATCTAGAGGAGTTTCTATTCCTTCAGAGAACCCTGATTGATAACAGTAGTTAACAGAGATCCGTTTTTCTTTCTTTCTAAATAGATACCATACCAGATTTTATTGGGCAATCCCTCTTTCCCCAATTAATCTGAAATACCTTGCTCATGAACTAAGTTTGAATTTTGGTCTGTTTCTACATTCTTTTTTTACTAATTTATAGTTTATTTTCTTCTATTTTGTATTTTTAATTTGCTGTTGGAGTATAGTTGATTTACAGTGCTGTGTTAGTTTCAGGTGTGCAGGAAAGTGGATCAGTTAGACATCTATCCACGCTTTAGCTTCTTTTCCCATGTAAGTCATAGAGTTCACTGTGCTATTCAGTAGGTCCTTATTAGCTATCCATTTTATATTTAGTAGAATATATATGTCAGTCCCAATCTCCCAGTTTATTCCCTGTTTTAGAGGTGTTTTTTTTTTTTTTAATGTGGACCACTTTTTTAAAGTCTTTTTTGAATTTTTTGCAACTCTGCTTCTGTTCTATCGTGGCCTTTTGGCTACAAGGCATGTGGGATCCCAGCTCCCCAACAGGGATCAAACCTGCACCCCCTGCACTGGAAGGTAAAGACCCCATCACTGGGCCCTCAGGAAAGTCCCTCTGTCTAATTTATTAATGATTATTATTTTATTTGGCAGTGCTGGGTGTTAGTTGTGGCACACAGGATCTTTGATCTTTGTGCTGCATGGGGGACTTTTGGTTGGAGCATACGAACTCTTGGTTGGGGCATGTGGGATATAGTTTCCCGACCAGGGATCAGACCTGAGCTCCCTGCGTTGGGAGCATGGAGTCTTACCAGCGGGCCACCAGGGAAGTCCCTTCCTATTTTAATTCATGTTGTGTTAACAGGTGGACATAATCTCTATTCCACCCATACCAGAATTACCATTATTTTTTTCAGAAATTCTCTGGGTATTTCATTTTTAAAAAGTGAACTTTAGCATCATTTTGTTAATACCAAAAGTTATTTTGATATTTTCATTAGGTTCATAGTAAACTTATAGGTTAATTCAGGGAAAATAGGACCTTAAGAATCATTATTTTCTTTATACAGGTATTGCATATCGCCATAGTATTTTTCATGGTTCCACATAAGTTGGATCTTCTATCATGTTTTTCAGACAGAATTTTTTATATATAGGAAAGTTACTGTTTTGACATATTTCAGAACTTGCTATTTTACTAAGTAATGCTAATAATGTGCAAATGCTTTATATGTGAGACACTGTTTTAAGGCAACGGCATCCCACTCCAGTACTCTTGCCTGGAAAATCCCATGGATGGAGGAGCCTGGTAGGCTGCAGTCCATGGGGTCGCTGAGGGTCAGACATGACTGAGACTTCACTTTCCCTTTTCACTTTCATGCATTGGAGAAGGAAATGGCAACCCACTCCAGTGTTCTTGCCTGGAGAATACCAGGGATGGGGGAGCCTGGTGGGCTGCCGTCTATGGGGTCACACCGAGTCGGACACTACTGAAATGACTTAGCAGATTACATCATTTAATCTTCTCATTTAATCCTTTGAAAACAGGCACTATACTGGTGCACGGGATGATCCAGAGAGATGATATGGGGTGGGAGGTGGGATGGGGGGTTCAGGATTGGGAACTCATGTACACCCGTGGCTGATTCATGTCAATGTATGGCAAAGCCAATACAGTATTATAAAGCAAAATAAAAAATAAAAATTTAATTAAAGAAAACAGGCACTATTATCACCTCCATTTTAAAGCTTAGGAAAGCTAAAGTACAAAAAGTTTACATAATTTAACCTGGATGACATGTGTATGTGGAGAGGAAAGGTTTGACATTAATAAACTTTTCTTTGTTTCTGTTTTTAATTGAAGTATAGTTGATTTACAATGTGTTAACTGCTGTTGTACAGCAAAATGATCCAATTGTACATACATACATGTACACTTCTTTTGGATAGTGAATAGCGTTCTCTGTGCTATACAATAGGACTTTGTTGTTCATCCATGCTTTATATACAAGCTTATATCTGCCGATCCCAACACTCTGTCCCTCCTCCAACCCCCTCTCCCTTGGCAACCAGCAGTCTAATAAACAGCTTTCTTTGAGTGTTGAGCATGAGAACAGTACACTGCCAGTGAGAAGGCTAATTTTTGGGGGTCTGCATTTTATCTGAGATCTTCATATGCCTTGCTAGCTATCTGTCCAGGGTTAGTACATGTATGGAACAGATCCATACTAATCCAATGCCCTGTGACAGATGGTACTGAGAGTGTGATGGCAGCAAATGCTGGTCCATTCAGTCACTTCAGATCTCAGTGGTCACTGTGTCACTTATCAGAGTGGTCACTCTGATAAGAGATCCTTTGGGCCTACATTTCATATACATTTTAGACTTAAGAGTTGGAGAGACCCTTTGTTTCTTGAATTTCTTACTGAATTTGAAGATGTAAGAGGTCATTACACATAAATTCCTAGTATAAACTGATTTGGGAATTTTTCCCACCCAGATTTGGGAATTTTTTTTGTGCAGATTCTGGTACAAAAGACCCTGAAAAACACTTTTGTTTTGCTCCTAATTGAAATGATTGACTCACAATCTATGAAGCACATTTTTGCTTCCTGTTGAGATGTACTTGGTTTGTAAAGTGTAGTGGATTCATATCATTCAGTCAGATTCACAAAAATTTAATAAAAATAGCAGTTCACAAAAATTCTTAAATTTGAGCTAAATCCAAGCGGGCCAGATCCTGGTGGTGTTTTTAGTAACTTAGGATGCTTCCATAACTCAGTTCTGCTATAGGTATTTGTACCCTTTGTGAGTCCCTTCAGGATGCAGGTGGATTTCTTTTAAAATCAAAGGAACAAGAAATGTTTTCCTCCCACAGTAAAAGTTCTACTACCAAAACAACATTTTGGTTATTAAATATAAATATATATTCCTATTTATGAATTTGGTCTATTTTAAATAATTCACTAATATTAAAGATGAATTTTCATTTGTAAAATCTAATAGTTAACTCAGACAGTAAACAGCTTCTACCAAGAGTTCCACTCATGCTGCTGAGTCCCTGGACTCCACATTAGATACACAATTATTTTTTAAAAATATTTTGGCTGTACCACCCAAAATGCAGGATCTTAGTTCCCTGACCAGGAATTGAACCTATGTCCTAGATACAATTACTTTTACTTTAGAAGCTTGTTCTTCTGGCTTATTTTGCAGCAGAATTAGAAGAGATAGATCAAAGAAGTGTTATGAGGGAGGAGACAGCCAAAAACTATTGAGTCAGTAAATATATCCTTGTAAATCAGTCTAGCTCTTCCAGAATTCCTTAAGGACATGGCCCAATCTCTGTTTCTTGGATTAGACAATTCAGTGATTACAGTGGTACTCACTCATCAAGGAAATATAAATTACACTTGGAATATGGTTTAATAAGGCAGGGATGGGCCATATTTTTAAATAATTACAATAGTAAGTTTCTATAAGGGTTAATTTGTGGGGTAAGGGACATTCATTTATGGCAGTCCCTTCTAACTTGGATGCCATGGATTTGCTTCAGGTCTCCACGAACTTTTAAAAATTGTGTGCAAAATCATGCGTGTTCATACCACTTTTAGAGGAGCATGGGGCAGGGAGGCTCCCTAACTTTCATCACATTCTCAAAGAGGGTTGAATCCCCAAAAGTTTAAGTAGTACAGCCCATGGGGTCGCAAAAAGTCGGACACGACTGAGTGACTTCACTCACTCACTCAGTCCCAGGAAAGAGGGAAAGAGCCAGTAAACTGCTACTCGAGCATCAGTCCTTAAAAGCAGCAAATCAGGACTTAATCCCTGCATGCAGTTTTGGCCTCAGTAAATTTCATTAATCCATGACTTATTTTTCCATATTTCTGACTTCAGGAGATCTCTAAGTAAATAATATATAAAACAATCATAAGAATTTGATTAAGTACTGACAGTAAATGAAAAGTAAAGGGCCTGTCTCGAGGCTTCTGGTTGAATTTCCTAGAAGCCCACTGAATATTTTTGTGTATCCTTCCAGAAAATGTATATGCCCTTTGAAAGACAAATGAAGTCACACATATTTCTTAGCTTGCTTTTCTTCACTATCTTACAGATTATACACCTCATTCTTTTCAGTGGCTGCAGAGTATTAACTGTATGATTGTCACTTTTGAAATTAAATTTCACCTTTATTTATTTATTTGGCTGCTCCAAGTCTTCATCACCACATGTGGGATCTTTGATCTTCCTTGCAGCACGTAGGATCTTTAGTTACAGCATGCAGGAATCTTTCAATTGAGGCACGTGGGATTAAATTTCCTACCAGGGATGGAACCCAGGCCCCTGTTTTGGGAGCTCAGAGTCTTAGCCACTGGATGACCAGGGAAGTCCTGACTGTCATTGTTTTTGAATCATCATAGAGGGTATTAGATGCATTCCATTTGTGACCCCTTCCCGTCAGTGGCCATCCTCATACACATTATGTGACATATTGTTTGAGTGACTTTTATAAAGCAAAATCCTAGTAGTGGAATTGCTGCTCAGAAGGTAAATACTTCCAGAATTTGTAGAATTTGGTAGCAATTATCGAGTTGCCTTTCAACAGAGTTGCACTAATATGTACTTCTTTCAGCAGTGTATGAGAGCACTCATCTCCCCCATCTTCCCTGACACAGCCTGGGTTTTCCAAACTTTAGTTTTTGCCATACTGACAGGTAAAAGTATATTTTACTGTTTTCATTTCTTTTATTATGAGTTAGTAACATTTATTTTTAAACAAATATGTGTTGACTTTGATTTTTAAGAATCAGAGGTCCATTTTTTTTTAAATTGTTTTCCCCATTTCTTGCAATTTTGGTGTTTTCTCTAGAAAGTCATCTTCATAAGTTGTCTAATAAGTAAAATACCTTTGGAGGGAAGACCAAGTTTTCTCTGCATTTTTTTTTTCAATCCTTGGTTGCCTCGAGTCAAACTAGTATTTCAATTTTTTCCTCCATCTTTGTACTTTGGCAAGATCTTCTGCAATAGTTCTAATCATTTGATCAGTAGTTTGTTTCAAAATGGTTGCTGTCCTTAGGGCATGATCCAAAGACGAGTTTAAAATCTACAGAGGAAAAGTCCACACATTTCGGTTACAGAAATTTACTACTGCTCCTGGTAATTGGGTTATCTCGTTATTAAACATTGCAAAGTGGAATTTTTAGAGTATTCTGTTTCCCACCCAGTCTATTTCTGTTTTTGAGAGCTGGTTTCCTAGGAAACCAGTGTGAGATGGAATATATTTTGTAGAGAAAGGGACAGAAAAAAAGATAAACACGTGACTGATGAGCATGAATCAGAGGATGAGGTCAGCAACCTGCTGGGCTGTTTCCCTGCTGTGGAAAAAGGGATCTGTGAGAAGGAAGAAAAGCATGAGGGGCACTGAAGGGGATTTAGGGCCCATAGCCACTGAGGGGCGCACACGGATGCAGCACGTGCTTGTGGCGACATTGAAAGTGACCTGATTGAAAATAGAAAACTGCTGGCAGCTCTAACCCCAGTGTCACTGGAACAGACTTGTGAACGGCTCACTGGGAAATCCTGTCACCGAGGCACCACCCACAAAACACTTTCTCCAGGAAATTTCCCTTGGAACCAGTTTAGGAGTAATACAAACCATGCGGCTGCTCAGGCTGTGTCTTTATGTTGGTGCTGAGCACAATTTGTTTCAGCAGAACATTTTCTGATGCTCTCATACTGTAATAATTTAAAAGCCATCAGTTTTGTGGTTAGGAAGACCAAACTCACAAGCTGCAATGTCCTCACCTCAGATTCCGTATCTTTGTTACTGCTAAAGTTGCTGGAGGATGTGTTTTCAGAAATCCTGCAGGAGTGGGAATGGGGTGAGAGTATAGCAAGGTCTGACCTGTAAGAAAGGCAAAAGCACATTAATACTTGTGTAGAGCACCCTCTTCAACTCTGTGGTTCAGTAATGACTCTGTGTGTGTGGGGGAGGGGCGGTGAGGAGTTGGTCTGCCATCTGTGTGTGTGTGTGTGTGTGTTGGGGGCAAGGAGTTGGTGTGCTCTGTGTGTGTGTGTGTGTGTGTGTGTTGGGGGAGTTGGTGCACCATCTGTGTGC
>SJYT01022392.1:60252-129303 GCA_006410635.1 Cephalophus harveyi
GTGTGTGTGTGTGTGTGTGTGTGTGTGTCTTTAAATATATTACGTTCCACATGAGAGCGGGGTGGGTGCCGGCCTAGCGGGGGGTGTGTGTGTGTGTGTGTGTGTGTGTGTGTGTGTGTGTGTGTGTGTGTGTGTGTGTGTGTGTGTGTGTGTGTTGGGGGCGAGGAGTTGGTGCACCATCTGCCCAAGGACACAGAACCAAGATGCACACCCAAGAACTCCCCGGTGGCTGTATTCACACACACTGCGCTGTACCATGGCAGTGCGTATTAGGGTTCACCCTGAGTGAGTGTGACTATACAGCCTGAACTCTCTGCTACACTGACAAGTCTGCCTCCTAAACAGCTCTTAAATACTAGTCTTCTCTCTTTCCTTTTCTACCACCCTGAGCTAAGCTGCCATCATCCCACCTGGTTTATTGTACTGGTCTCTTACTTGGCTTCTGTGCTCCAGTCCTCGACTCCTCTAATCCATTCCCTCTCCCTTAGTAGTTAGAGTGATCCTTTAAAACACTAGGAAGCTTTAAAAAACACTCTGGTTAAAAATTAGAAAATCTCATTGGCTACCCATTAAACCTGAGAACCTGAAACCCTTCCCTCAGCCCACAAGCCCCTGCACAGCCTGGCCGTGCCCATCCCACCAGCCTTCCCTCACCAGTCCTATCCTGCCCCACTGCCTCGCCCTCTTTTAGGCTCCTGCCACATTGCTCCTGAACTTGCCAAGGGCTTTTCCACACCAGGAGGCTCTCTCAGACTGGCATTTCTTTGCTCGTGCTCTTCCATCCTTGCTGACTCATTCATACTTACTCTTTGGAGCTCAGCTTCTCCAAACCCCCATATTAGGTAATAGTACTCTATGCCCCCCTTTCCTCTACCAAAAAAGTAAGGGCAGAAACAGAAGTTGATTTTGTCACTGTGTCCTCAGGACAAGCACAATGTCCTGCTATTGACACTCAAATATTTGTTGAAAGAATAACTGAATGATTGAAATATTAGCCAGATGTAGGTTTGAATCCTGACTACTACTTAAGATCTAGGTCAGGGGGCTCCAACCTCTGGGATCTAATGCCTGATGATCTGCAGTGGCACTGATGTAATAATAATAGAAATAAAGTGCACAATAAATGTAATGTGCTTGAATCATTCTGAAACCCCCATGGAAAAACTGTCTTGCACAAAACTGGTCCCTGATGTCAAAAAGATTGGGGCCCGCTGCTGTAGGTGATCATGGGCAGACAATAATGCACTAAGCACACTGCATACACCAAGTGGGCAGTCATTTCGTTAATCATACTTACTTTCTTGGTGTGGGTTCACATCCATCATTAGAGGATTTTGGATTTGCTCTCTGGAAACAGATCCATTTTGGTTTTGAATGAGCTGAAAAATGTTAGCTGTGGTCAGATTCAGAGCACAGAAATGATCCCAAAATCCAATGGTGGGTATATGGCTATCCTTTCCTGAACTTTTCTGTATAAGTGAAATATTTCATAAAATTTTAATAAGGAAATAAACCTAGGGAACGTGGAAAGTAGCCATTGAGTATTCTGAATTCAAGAAAAGAAATTCACCGTTTAAAAGGAGTTTTGTTAGTAGACAGGAGACCAGGGGTCTAAGTGCCTTTGGTGCTCGCTGGGTGACCTGGGCATGTGTGTGGATTCAGCTTCTTCATCTGGCAAATGGAGGGAAAATATTTTCCAAGCGCTTGGACCAAATGGATTTCTAAAGTCCTCTCTACTTCAGGAGCAAGGATTCTAGGAGTCAGAAACTAAAAAATGATGTTACTAAGACAACCCTAGAAAATAGAGACTAAACAGATAAGATAAATGTAGGAAAGTCACCATGGAAGACGCAAAGAGCTCCAGGGAAGGGAAGAGAGGCAAAGTGTGTGTGTGTGCTCAGTTGCGTCCAGCTCTCTGCAGCCCCTTGGACTGCAGCCCACCAGGCTACCCTGTCCATGGAATTTTCCAGGCAAGAATACTGGAATGGGTTGCCACTTCCTTCTTCAAGGGATTTTCCCGATCCAGAGATTGAACCCATGTCTCCAGTGTCGCCTGCACTGGCAGGTGGATTCCTTCCCACTAAGCCACCTGGCAAGCACAGTGGACAACAGATACGTCTTCTCTGTCGCTGAGGCTCCCTTTCCCCGCTTCTCTTGTGTCTCCTTCTCTCTTCTCTGTCTTCCCCTCTTTCTCCTTTGGTCTCCTGCCGTATCCACTGGTCTCTAGTGTCTTGGCTTCACTCCCTCTCAGGAGGGTCCCACTTGACAAGAGGACAGGGAGGGAATGTCCCTCAGACACGGAAGGCAAGGCAGGAGCCAGAAAGTCCAAGTTTAGTCACACTGCACCCTGACTTATTTGTCATGACAAACAGTGGTATTGACGAGCTCAGTCTTAATTCCTTGGTCATCTCATTCCTTATTTGAAACATAGAAACTGAGAGTTGGAAAGGGTCCCATTCCCATTCAGTCTACAGATTTACAACATCCTGACAAAGTACAGTGTATCTCAATCTGCAGGTGGAACTCACGACCTCCTGCAACAGCCTGCTCCATTTTCTGTCCATTCTGGAGGGTCTCTTAAACACTGAACAAAAGGCGCCTCCCTGAGACCTCTACCCTCTTGGCCACTGCACGTTTACTAATGGCGTTTCAACATCACTTTTCAAACGACTCAGTTGCTTTCCTCATTCATATATTAGAATGAGAAGTCTCATGTGCTGTTGACCCCAAAACCAAGGAGATAGTAAAGAAATGTGCCTGTTGCTTCTGTGGAATCTTGGGGCTTCCGAAGACACCTCAACAGAACACATCTAGTTGGAAGATTGGGCAGCTGGGGGCGGGTAGGGGAGACACAGCTGAGGTCAGTCTGGTAAACACAATTCTTTAGTCTTGGGCATTGCAGTTGTGAAAGGTCAGAAACATTCTCTCTGGTGCCCTGTCCTCAGCAATGGAGAGAAAGAGCTTTGAAGGTATGAACTCACCCATGAGGAAAGGATGTCGGAGAACCAGACCCAGTTGTTGTTCAGAAGCAAGACAAGGGTGTGCCCTCCTCACTCTGTGTTCCCTTAGTCCACTCTGTTCTCTTAGCACTTAACCACATCTTGCCGTGAACTAATTAAGGTATGAGTTCCTTTTTTTCAACAGGTTGTAAACTCCTTGAGAGGAGGTTGCCATTGTCTTATTCATCTTTATAAATAAATGTTTGTGGAATTTTAGGTATTTCCAAAGACAGCAAAATTTTGCATTGAAATTAGCAACATGATATTTAAGGAGTGTAAAAATAGTCTATTTCTTTACATACTGATTTTTACTGCTGCTGCTGCTGCTAAGTCGCTTCAGTCGTGTCTGACTCTGCGACCCCATAGACATCAGCCCACCAGGCTCCCCTGTCCCTGGGATTCTCCAGGCAAGAACACTGGAGTGGGTTGCCATTTCCTTCTCCAATTACTGGGGATATATTTAAAGCTTTTTCCCCTTCTGAACAATAACAATAATAGTGGCAGTTAGTCATTTGTTTGTCAAATATTTATGACTTGTTGCCAGATTACACTGATAGCACTTGGTAACTTTCCAAGTCCTTTATTGCTAGGACTGCATATCTACCAGCCCAGCCCCTTGCCATCCAGGTGTCGGGCTGGATGTGGAAGTGTCAGATGAGTGCTGGAGCCCGGGCAGCAGACTCAGCAGGTGCTCAGCATATGGTAACAGTGGCCAGCGTGACATGGGTCTCCCACGGAGGGAGTCTAGGTTGTTTACAAAGATGGGATCATGCAGGAGATGTACTTACTAGGTGAAGAATTATTTTCATTTAAATAGCGGAGCCGAGCAAAGGCACTTCTTTCTGTATGATTGAAGAAATTCTGTCCTGGGGTGTTGTATCTATAATGAAATTCTGAAAAGAAAAGATTAAAAATGCAACTCATTGCCTGCAAACAACCTCATTGTGCTCACTTATGGACAGAGAACCAGATACACAGCCTTTTTTTTTTTTTCCTGAGGTGGCCCCGTTGCTTTCACCTTTAGGTGGTTCTTTACTGCAGACTCTCTGGGAGTTATGCATCTTAGTGCCACAGTTCTCACACTTACTACTCTGCAGTCCTATCCGAGATGCAGAACAGCAGCTGTATCCTGTATCAGAACCTGAAAAAGCCCAAGTTATGCAAAGGAGGTGTGAGGTTTTTATTATTATAATCCTAAAATGTGCTTTGGACAGTAGAGCTCTGATCATGCAAAGCATGCATTCCCCCAGAGTGTTCAGTTTTCCCAGGAAATTTATCACACAGGTTGCCAGCCTAGGGGTGATATTTGGGACACCCCCCCGCCTTATGACAACTGAGAGATGTTTTGATAAGTAACAGTTCTGATAGGAAAGTCTCAAGATTTGCCCAGCACATGTAGGTGTTTAGTAAAGGTCTTCTGAATGGAAGGATCTGTGAAAATTTGGCCCATTGAATTATCAGACCATCTTGCATTTGTAATTATTTCTCAAGATTTGCCCTGATACATCCACATTTCCTTCTCAGACCCTACAGTGGCCAAAAGCTTATTATCCAGGCAACTGGAAAGATGGTTTTCCTCTACAACACATTCATAAATCCATACAAGAACTTGAATCATAGCTTTGCTCTCATCAGAACCACAGAGAGGCTAGCAGTAGAGAGCATGTGTATCTGCTGCAGGTCTGGGTCTTGTTTGGCAGGCTGTGGGCAGTGCCGCTCTCCAGTAAGGCATGGGAGCCTGGGCCCGGCAGGTGAGTAAGTCACACTTGGGTGTCCAAGCAATTCCAGCAAAGAAGGGGTTGGGGGACAAAACTGCTGCCAGTGCTATTAATACCTGCTATTAATACCTTGCTGCACTCATGGTTACACTCATTGTAACATTATCTACCAAAGTGTAAATCACAAATGGAGTGAGCTCTAGGAAGGTTGTTTTCCTTCTCCAAGTCTCAGTCAGTAGTCACTGAATGCCTTCTAATTCAGAACTCAAGGAAATTACAAATAGAGGAAGAAAGATGTACACCCTGGGCTGGCTGTGTTGTACAAGGGAAAGAACGTAGGCCTGAGTTTGAAGCCTCATTCTGCTACGTACTGACTGTGATGGTTGGTAATATGTCACAAACTCTAACATGGTCCTCAAAGGATAGAACCTGATTCCTCTCTCAGTTGTGGTTGGATTTAGTGATTTGCTTTTAACAAGTAAAGTGGTAATGATGGTGTATAACTTCTAAACCTAGGTTGTAATAGTCACTGAAACTTCCATCTCAGTCTTTCTCTTGGATCACTTGCCTGGGAGAAGGAGGCTACCAGATCATAATGACATTCAAACAGCCTACTGCCCGCCTGGCGAGGAACTGAGACCCCTGGCCAATGGCCATGTGTGAGAATAACCTTAGACGCAGATTCTCTAGCCCCAGTAAAGCCTTCAGAAGATGGTAGTATTGGCCAACATCTTGACTGCAGCCTTGTGAGAGACCTTGAGCCTGAACCACCCAGCTAAATGGCTCCCAAATTCCTGGCCCACAGAAACAATGAGATAGCAAATGTTTGTTGTTTTGAGCCATTAAGTTTTGGGATACATCATTGCACAGCAATAGATAATACACCAGGCTCTTTGACCCTGGCAAGTTGCTTAATTCCTAGTTACCTATACAATAAAGACAATAATTCCTACCTTTTAGGGTATTATGATAGTTAAGTGATATATACTATATGTCAACAATTCTCAAATTTTTGATTTCTGAACCCTCTTACACTCTTAAAATTGAGGACCCTAAAGAGCTTTTGTTTATTCTAGTTTTGGTAGCTCAGATGCTACAATGCAGGAGACCCAGGTTCGATTCCTGTGTCAGGAAGATGCCCTGGAGAAGGGAATGGCTACTCCCTCCAGTATTCTTACCTAGAGAATCCCACAGACAGAGGAGCCTGGCAGGCTGCAGTCAATGGGGTCAGACACACTGAGTGACTCACATTTTCATATGTTGTAATATGTGGCGTTTTTCATACCTGCACAAAAAGTCTACTCCTTGCCCTGGAGAACTGTCATACAACATTCAGTTGGTTGAACGTGGATTAGTAGAGAAGTATTTATTTATAAATTTCAAGTCATTTTTACTCTGTAGAATCATTTAGATTTTCCTAAGACTGAATGAGCAGTCCCAAGGGTTGTTTTTTTTTAGAATTTTAAATTGAGAAATTAAAAAAAATAATTTAAAAACAATAATCACTTCATGTTCACAAAATAACATTTTTTATGAAAAATAGCTATTTTGAAAATTTTTAAAAATCAGTGACCAGTGAGAAGAGTGGCAGTGTTTTGTGTTTTGGCAAATACCTAGAATATCCAGCTTAACCGAAGGCAGCTGGCTTCCACAGGTGTGTCTCCACTCAACCTGTTGCAATATTGTTCCTTCAGGGAAAAGAGAGGACCTCACAGCCCTCCAGGGACCCTCTGACCACACTTTGCAAGTCTCTGCTCAGTTCTGGTGTATAGAGTTAAGTGTTCAGTCAGTGAAACCTATTATTAGTATTAGAAAATGCGTCTTCTACAGAGAAGAAATAGAGCTACATGTGACGGAGTAGGAATAATACTGAGTTGAAGAAAAGGCTCTTGGCTATCAGACTGTGGGAATGTAAGCAAGCCTGTTTAGTTCTCTGGCCCCCGTTTCCTCCTGTATAAACTGGGTAGACAAGGCTTGGGTGCTGATTTTCTCCCTCAGAGCTGCCTAAGCTGCAGGCCTCAGCCCCACCTCTTCTTCATCCAGGGCAGTCCTGCCAGCAGTTGTTTTGCTGCTTAAACTATCTTCGGAGAGTCCCTGTGACTAAAAATCACTGAATTCCATGCACTGGTGCTCTCTGGGTCTCCTCTCCACTCTTTCTGCTCCTATGAAATGTATTGGACAAGTCCTCAGCAGCTCCCGTGTGGGTGAGCTCCTCAGGTGCAATTTCTGGCTCATGCTGGGGGGCTGCCACACAGAACTGAGACCACCTCGTTCATGACTGAGTCACAGAGCCCCGCGACTCCAGGCAGAGACAGGTGCGGGCACTTTCACCCTGCTTGACCACATCCCGCCTGAATCAATTCATTACTAATTCTTTACATTTTGCAAAAACAAAAATTAACATGCAACAACCTAGTCTGGCTGAGTTGCTTCAGTCGTGTCCGACTCTGTGCGACCCCATAGATGGCAGCCCACCAGGCTCTGCCGCCCCTGGGATTCTCCAGGCAAGAACACTGGAGTGGGTTGCCATTTCCTTCTCCAATGCATGAAAGTGAAAAGTGAAAGAGAAGTCACTCAGTCGTGTCCGACTCTTCGCGACCCCATGGACGGCAGCCCTCCAGGCTCCTCCGTCCATGGGATTTGCCAGGCAAGAGTATTGGAGTGGGGTGCCACTGCCGTCTAGGTAAAGCTATTTAGCGTAGCAGGTATTCTGCCCATAGTGAGCAGAACTCAAAAAGGGACCGGAACCATGACGACTGCCCCTAGACCCCTCAACTTACCGAGAACTGAGTCTGGGTGCAGCACCTTGTCTTGAATGGCAATAGGAAACCTTTCACAGTCAATTCCTCTGTGATCGTTTTTCTCCATTTTTTGCTTCCTAAAAAAGATGCATAAGATTCCATAAACGTTTAGTACACTGCTCATAGAGATAGTGAAGGAATTGGTAAAAGTGAAATGTGAAATTTCTTAGCTCAGAGCCAGTAACGATGGAGGATGTATGTCATTCTCAACTCAGCCAGCCCTCAACCCTCTGCCTGCCTATTTGAGAGCTTTCCTGATGAGAAAGTGCACCCAGCACAATCTGGCCTGGTGAGAACATGTATGTGTGTGTGTATTAGACGCTCAGTCGTGTCTGGCTCTTTGCAACCCCATGGACTACAGCCTGCCAGGCTCCTCTGTTCATGGAATTCTCCAGGCAAGAATACTGGAATGGGTAGCCATTCCTTTCTCTAGGGGATCTTCCCGACCCAGGTCTCTCGCATTGCAAGTGGATTCTTTACTGTCTGAGCCACCAGGGAAGCCCAAGAACACGTATACCAAACATTAAATCTGTTCCTTTTCCTGAGGATAATATCTAGTCATCATCTCCACATACACAATTAGAAATATGAAATACAAAGTTATAAAACTTAGAGTTTTCTTCATATTCATCCTTCAAATTCAGTTCTTATCAGGGGAAGAAGCTATGCTACCTGTTGGTACCAGATCACATGAGTTTGTATCCAAAAGTACAAACTGAGCAAAAAGTCCTGGATTTTGTTCTGTGTCTCTGGTGACTCAGTGATAAAAATATCACCTGACAATGCAGGAGACTCAGGTTCAATCCCTGGGTCAGGAAGATCTTGTGGAGAAGGAAACGGCAACCCACTCCAGTATTCTTGCCTGGGGAATTCTGTGGATAGAGGAGCCTGGTGGGCTACAGTCCATGGGGTCACATAGAGTTGAACACAACTTAGTGACTAAATGACAAATATGGGGCTAAAGGCTATGAGACCACTGTTGTTCAGTCACTTGGTTGTGTCCAACTCTTTGTGACCCCATGGCCTGCAGCATGCCAGGTTTCCCAGTCTTTCACTATCTCCTGGAGCTTACTCAAACTCGTTTACATTGAGTCAGTGATGCCATCCAATCATCTCATCCTCTGTCATCTCCTTCTCCTCCTGCCCTCAATCTTTCCCAGCACTGGGTCTTTTCCAGTGAGTTAGCTCTTCCTATCAGGTGGCCAAAGTATTGGAACTTCAGCTTCAGAATCAGTCCTTCCAATGAATATTCAGGATTGATTTCCTTTGGGACTGACTGGTTTGATCTCTTTGCAGTCCACAGGACTCTCAAGAATCTTCTCCAACACCACAGTTCAAAAGCATTAATTCTTTGGCGCTCAACCTTCTTTACAGTCCAACTCTCATATCCATACATGACTACTAGATAAACCACAGCTTTGACAAGATGGATCTTTGTTGGCAAAGTAATGTCTCTGCTTTTTTAATATGTGGTCTAGGTTGGTCATAGCTTTTCTTCCAAGGAGCAAGTGCCTTTTAATTTCATGGCTGTGGCCACCGTCCACAGTGATTTTAGAGTCCAATAAAATAAACTCTGTCACTGTTTCCATTGTTTCCCCCATCTATTTGCCATGAAGTGATGGGACCAGATGCCATGATCTTAGTTTTCTGAATATTGAGTTTTAATCCAGCTTTTTCACTCTCCTCTTTCACCTTCATCAAGAGGCTCTTTAATTCCTCTTCACTTTCTGCCATAAGGGTGATGTCATCTGCATATATGAAGTTATTGATATTTCTCCTAGCAATCTTGATTCCAGCTTGTGCTTCATCTAGCCCGGCATTTCTCATGATGTACTCTGCATAGAAGTTAAATAAGCAGGGTGACAATATACAGCCTTGACATATTCGTTTCCCAATTTGGAACCAATCCATTGTTCCAGGTCCAACAGTTCTAACTGTTGCTTCTTGATCTGCATACAGATTTCTCAGGAGGCAGGTAAGGCAGGTCTGGTATTTCCATCTCTTTAAGAATTTTCCAGTTTGTTGTGATCCACACAGTCAAAGGTTTTAGCGTAGTCAGTGAAGCAGATGTTTTTTCTGGAATTCTCTTGCTTTTTCTATGATCCAGCAAGAGTTGGCAATTTGATCTCTGGTTCCTCTGCCTTTTCTAGATCTCGCTGTACATCTGGAAGTTCTCAGTTCACATACTGTTGAAACCTAGCTTGAAGGATTTTGAGCATTACCTTGTTAGCATTTGAAATGAGTGCAATAGTGTGGTGGTTTGAGCATTCTTTGGCATTGCCTTTCTTTGGGATTGGAATGAAAACTGACCTTTTCCAGTCCTGTGGCCACTGCCAAGTTTTCCAAATTTGCTGGCATATTGAATGCAGCACTTTAACAGCATCATCTTTTACGATTTGAAATAGCTCAGCTGGAATTCCATCACCTCCAGTAGCTTTGTTCATAGTGATGCTTTGTTGAGACCATGTGGTGTTCATTTTAGCGATGCAAGGCCACCAGGGGGCATCAGAAAGATACCTTATGGTAGTCATACTGGGACACTTCCCCCAGCCATCTGTAGCTTCAGTCCCTTCTTCGCAGAAACTCTAACTCCTTGAAAGGGATTTTAGTTGATAAAAATTCTTAAGAAAGTTCTAGCTCAGCCCCTAGGATACTGTAATAAGCCCCTCAGGAATGTTGCTCATTCTTAGTGTGGAGGGCACCGTGCCCAAGATATCCTGGACATAGCCAGTGAGTCAGGAATGAGACTGATTCCCGGAAATGGGGTTTGAGCCTCAGGCCTTGCTTGCAAATGCAGGCTTATCCAACTGTGCCTGGGCCTGCTGCCTGTGGACTCCAACCCTGCTTGGAGTCTATGAGGCTAGGGGCTGAAAAGCCAGGCACGTTCCTGCTTCTTGGAAAAACATGCTCTCCTCCTGAGTCACATATTTTCTCACACCTTATTTTCTGTCTCCACCCTCCTCCTCTGGGGCATGTGAACATCTGCTCTCCAAAGTGGAAAACTAGGATTGCATTCAAGTGAGCTCAGTCTAATACATGACTTTCTTTTTCTGCCTCTTTGAAACTTCTTGGTGCACTAAAATCTTGCCAAACAACTAAGGGACGCTCTTCTTGAGAAGACAGTTTTTCAGCAAGTCAAAGTAGCTGACATGTAAATCCAAAATCTCTTAAATCCAAAATTCTGCATCAGACATAAAGGGATAAACATTTTACATGTAGCATAATTGTTATTTATCTGCATGTATATAAATATCCTTCAAACAGTATGTGCATCAGTAGGCTAAATAAATAATACATCGCATCTGAGAGAACTCTAATCTTCTAAAAGAGTAAAGAGTCTATACAGTCTTCTGTTCAATTAATTCCTCAAGGATGATGTAGTTTACCAAGATTTCAAATGATAAATCATGCCTATCGCCAGCAATAGATTTACTGTTAGATCTGATTTTACGCTTGGTTGTGTTTTACCTTCTAACTTGTTTGTTATAAAAGAGGAAATGTAGTCTGGAACATTGGTCCCTGTATTGGTACTTAAGTGGTTCTGTGAGGTCTAGACTATAAATTTGGTAGAGAAATATCTAGTACCTTGAATGCTTAATCAGAATGTTTTTTAAATGTCAGAATATTTTTTATTATACTTGTTTTTATTACTGTTGTTTAGTTGCTAAGTCATGTCCGACTCTTTGGAGAAGGCAATGGCACCCCACTCCAGTACTCTTGCCTGGGAAATCCCATGGGTGGAGGAGCCTGGTAGGCTGCAGTCCATGGGGTCGCGGAGAATCGGACGTGACTGAGTGACTTCACTTTCACTTTTCACTTTCATGCATTGGAGAAGGAAGTGGCAACCCACTCCAGTGTTCTTGCCTGGAGAATCCCAGAGATGGGGGAGCCTGGTGGGCTGCTGTATATGGGGTCGCACAGAGTCGGACACGACTGATGCAACTTAGCAGCAGCAGAAACAGTCTGACTCTTTGTGACCCCACGGACTGTAGTCCACCAGCCTCTTCTGTCCATGGGATTTCCCAGGCAATAATACTGGAGTGGGTTGCCACGTCCTCCTCCAGGGGATTTTCCCAACCCAGGAATCAAACCTGCATCTCCTGCATTGGCAGGTGGATTCTTTACCACTGAGCCACCAGGAAACCCCTTTATTATATTTACTAAAACCTAAAAAAAAAAAAAAAAAACCCTCAAAACCTAGATTTTAATTCAATAAATAAAAATAGTGAGCCTGGGTTGACTGAGGGAGTTGGCATTATTCAAGGCCCTTCTATCCCTGAGAGTCAAAGCTGATGGTTTATTAGAGTGATGGTCCATACCAGATGACACATGGCGATTTTTTAGGGGGTGGAAACTCAATAGAACCCTGATGACAAGTACCTGTTCCCATGTTGGAATGCTTTCTAACAGGAAACTGCAGTCTTTCAGACCTTGTCATCTGCCTTTATTAGCATTCATTACATACACATAATTGTGGTAGCTAAACTGCCCCTCCCTCCTTGACTTTCAACCTTTGTAAGGTCAATTAGTCAAGCTTTGGCCTCAGTCCACCGCACCTCGGGAGCTTGGGGGAAGCACGTCTGGCTGATTGATAGAAGCTTCAAATAAATGATTCTGAATCCATGTGGACTAACAGTTGACCTAAGAGTGTTTCAAACCCATAAAGGGTTTCTCCCTAGGATTTCACATGTACACTTTTTTACTCAGTTTACAGCTTGTCACCTGGATGATTTCTTGCTGAGGGATGGGGGAGAAGTAAACCCTGAGATGTGGGACTAGGCTTTTTTCTGGTGGGACTGGGGGACAGAGGTGAGACCCAATAGGGAAGATTTTTCAGTCATTGTGAGGGGAGAGTAGTGAGGGTGGGAGCTAGTATACTGCTACTGCTAAGTCACTTCAGTCGTGTCCGACTCTGTGCGACCCCATAGACGGCAGCCCACCAGGCTCCCCCGTCCCTGGGATTCTCCAGGCAAGAACACTGGAGTGGGTTGCCATTTCCTTCTCCAATGCATGAAAATGAAAAGTGAAAGTGAAGTCGCTCAGTCTATCTGACTCTTAGCGACCCCATGGACTGCAGCCCACCAGGCTCCTCCGTCCATAGGATTTTCCAGGCAAGAGAACTGGAGTGGGGAGCCATTGTATAGTGGTGTATAATAATCTCCCAGGTGGGCAAGGTTCAAAGGGAGCCTTCAGGCCAAACCACCCTCCTTCTGCTATAGTTGTGATTCTCTACTGCTAAGTCACTTCAGTCGTGTCCGACTCTGTGCGACCCCATAGACGGCAGCCCACCAGGCTCCCCCGTCCCTGGGATTCTCCAGGCAAGAACACTGGAGTGGGTTGCCATTTCCTTCTCCAATGCATGAAAATGAAAAGTGAAAGTGAAGTCGCTCAGTCTATCTGACTCTTAGCGACCCCATGGACTGCAGCCCACCAGGCTCCTCCGTCCATAGGATTTTCCAGGCAAGAGAACTGGAGTGGGGAGCCATTGTATAGTGGTGTATAATAATCTCCCAGGTGGGCAAGGTTCAAAGGGAGCCTTCAGGCCAAACCACCCTCCTTCTGCTATAGTTGTGATTCTTAACCAAGGGGCCTATCAGAGTCAGGGGAAATTTAAAAGAAATATTCCCACAAGGGCTCCGCCACCAGGGAGGCTAATACAGCAGGTGGGGGCTGAGGCATGTGCGTTATTTTCAAGTCCCCTGGTAAGGTTGAGGGCTTCCCAGGTGATGAAGTGGTAAAGAATCCGCCTGCCAATGCAAGAGATGAGGGTTCGATTCCTGGATCGGGAAGATTCTCTGGAGAAGTAAATGGCTACCCACTCCAGTATTCTTGTCTGGAGAATCCCATGGACAGAGGAGCCTGGAGGGCTACAGTCCATGGGGTCACAAAGAATCGGCCACAACTGATGCATCAGAGCGTGCACGGTAAGGTTGGAGCTCTCCCCAGCTGAGGGCCGCTGCTAAAGGGACTTGTCAGTTGAGAGTGATTCTATAACTCTGTAATAATTCTGTGATTCTGTAACCTGGTTTGTGGCTGCTGGTCGTTCAGCGAGTTGATGCCCACCCTCACTGGAGTTATTATCGCAGGACAGGCTCCCCTCCACCCTGGGAATTTAGCAGCCGGGAACCCTCACCACTGAAGTGCGCGGAGGCAGAAGGCACAGCTTGCACTGGTCGTCTCTGCACGGTCCTGCCTCCCCGAGGCGGTGCTGGGCTCCTCCTGCACCACAAAACACACACAGATGTGGATGCGACCAAGGATTTGACTCACCCCTCAGTGCTTGGGCACAGCCCAGCACGCGTGCGGACTCCGCCAGACTCACCACCTCAGGACGCCTCCGCTCTGCCTTCTGGCTTGGGCGAGAGTTGGGGGAGGTGGGGGCGGGGTTTCTGTGCCGTAATGGCCTAGGGCTTACAGAAAGGAAGATTCCTCCCTGCCTTGACTGCCTTCCTTCTCCAGACATTTAACAGTCTAGTTTACAGATGACAGAACACTGTCCCCCCTCACCCCGCCTTTTTCGCTTTCCTTTGGTTTCGAATTACTCCAAACTCCACTAGAGGATGAAGGGACTGACGATGGTTTTTAAATCCTTCACTGATTTAAATCTGATCACTATTCAGCAGAGTCTAAAAGCCTTTCCAAAGCACTGTATTCAACTGCGAATTAAAACAAGGTTTAGAGACTGTCTAGAGAGGAAAGCTAAGCGCCGAAGAATTGATGCTTTTGAACTGTGGTGTTGGAGAAGACTCTTGAGAGTCCCTTGGACTGCAAGGAGAACCAACCAGTCCATTCTGAAGGAGATCACCCCTGGGATTTCTTTGGAAGGAATGATGCTAAAGCTGAAACTCCAGTACTTTGGCCACCTCATGCGAAGAGCTGACTCATTGGAAAAGACTCTGATGCTGGGAGGGACTGGGGGCAGGAGGAGAAGGGGACGACTGAGGATGAGATGGCTGGATGGCATCACCCACTCGATGGATGTGACTGACTCAATGGATGTGAGTCTGAGTGAACTCCGGGAGTTGGTGATGGACAGGGAGGCCTGGCGTGCTGCCATTCGTGGGGTTGCAAAGAGTCGGACACGACTGAGCAACTGAACTGAACTGAACTGAGAGGCCTATATTATTGTTTATATGTCCCCGTTTAACACACACCCAAAAATCACACTATGGAACTGAATGGGCTGACACCACCCTTGCTGTGGTTTTACCCTTTATGTAAACAAAAAAATAAACACTTTTCTCACCATTACAAACAATGGTGAGAAAGAAGCATCAATGTACAGATAGCTTTTTCCATATTTTGAATTACTTCCTTAGGAAGTGTCTGGGTCAAAGGTTGCGAACGTGTTTGTGTGATGATACATGTGGCCTGATTGCTTTCCACCAAAGCTCCACGAACTGGATGCTGCCAACAACATGGGCAGCTTGCTTGGCCACACCTTCCTCTGCATCAGGAATTCTCTCTTGAAAATGTTCTTGTTCATTTAAAGAGTAGGGGTGGCTCCTAGTGTTATTAACATTTCATCTGTTGTTAAAGGAGATAAGTGTTTCCCCATATGTTTATTTATTGGTCGTATTCCCAACTTGTGACTTTTAGTTATTTTTTTATCCATCAGGTGGCTCAGACGGTAAAGCGTCTGCCTGCAATGCGGGAGACCTGGGTTCGATTCCTGGGTTGGGAAGATCCCCTGGAGTAGGAAATGGCAATCCACTCCAGCACTCTTGCCTGGAAAATCCCACGGACAGAGGAGCCTGATAGGCTACAGTCCACGGGGTCGCAAAGAGTCGGACATGACTGAGCGACTTCAGACTCAGACTCAGACTTTTATCCATCAATTTTTTGGAGGGTTTCAGTGTTTTCTTATTGGCAAAAATGTGTTGATCGTTCCTTGTGCCAGGTGCCTCTCATATCGTCTCCTTTATCCCTTCCCACCATCCTGGCAGGTTGTCCCCATTTTAGTGATGAATAATCTGAGACTCAGAGAGTTTAAGCTGCTTGTCAGGGTCACACAGAGTGAGTGACCTAGCTGGCATCTGAGCCCTTCCCATATACTTGTGTCATTAGCCACACATCTATGGCTCTTTTGTACCTGTGTCAGAGTACTTTGTATGATAAAGATCTCAATAGTGAGCACTGTTTGCTCTTAGTGTTTTCTAGGTTGTCCACCTTTCTTAAAAATATTGACTGTGGTTTTGCAAACATTAGTTGAAATGTCGATACCGTCAGAGAGGTGGTAGAAATGGCCAAGAAACATACATAAATGGGTAAATTTTACAAACAGTCAAAGAAATGCAGATTAGCACAATATCAATTTTCACTTATCACTTTAGTGAAGGTTGGAAAGAAAAAAACAGATGCCCTGGTTTGGCTCAGGCTGAAGGCACCTTCATTCCCAGGCACTGCCGTGGCCACCACTTTGCTAAAGGCCAGTTTATCAAATTTTCGCTGTGTACCTTTTGAACCATCATCTGCGATCCTAGATTTTTATCCAAAGAAACTAATCAACTTTGGCCAAATGTTTCCATGTTAAATGATTTTACTGAAGCAGTGTTTATCCTATCAAAGAACCAGAAACAATTGAATGTCCATCAATAAGAGATTGGTTTAATAAGTCAGGGTCTACCCATACAATGAAATACAAAGCAGTGCTTAAAAATGCAGCTGTAGGTTTATTCAATAACAGTTGAGAGGCCCCCAATATAATGTTAAATGAAAAAAGTATATTCTAAAACAATACATGTATGATTCCACTTTTGCAAAAAACATGTGTATCAGAGAAAAAAGACCAGACAGATATATGCTAAAACATTGGCAATAGTTTTTCTCCCAGAGAAATGTTCCTTTTTATACTTTTCTCTGTTTTCTGATTTTTTTTTTTTTTTTTTTGCTATGAACCTGTATAGTTATAATTTAAAAAATAATGAGGCTTTTTTTTTTTTTCTTCACTCTCCCTCTGTGTTTTCTTTTATCACTCATAGGCCTACGGGGGTACCCCTGCACTTCACATTTTCCTAGTAACTCAGACGGTAAAGAGTCTGCCTGCAGTGCAGGAGACCTGGATTCGATCCTGGGTTGGGAAGATCTCCTGGAGGAGAGCATGGCAACCCACTCCAGTATTCTTGCCTGGAGAATCCGTGGACAGAGGAGCCTGGTGGGCTACAGTCCATGGGGTCGCAAAGATTCGGACACAACTGAGCGACTAACACTTCCACTTTCACTATATTAGAAGAATGTAGAGGGGTGCCCTCTACCTGAGTTGGGAGACCTGGGATCCAGTGTCCCCCATCATTTGTGCTGGACAAGTCTCTTCACCTTTGTAAGCTTTCAACTTTTTTCTTCAAGAAGTCTTTGCAAGCAGCAAAGTTCTGAACCAGCAGAATTATTATTGTCTACAGCTTATTATAACTTTGTCATTATTATTTTAGGCCCAGGGGTTTTTAATCCCAGTATTTCCAACTCCTTTATAATGGAATTATCTCAAAATGTGGTCCCCAAACCAACAGCATTGGCATCAGCTGGGAGCTTGTTAGAAATGCAGAATTGTAGGCTTACCCCAGACCTACTGAATCAAAGCCAGCGCTGCAGTAAGACCCGCAGGTGAGTGCTCGAGACGCTGCAGTTGGAGACAAGCCCTGATCTAGAACAGCTGCCTCAGCACGCTCAGAGAGTGGGGAGGATTAGCCATGTGGGCAGCTCTCACCAGCACTAACATCCAGGACACCCATTAGAACGAGAGCTAAGTGATCTTAATTATGCTAATTTCAGAGTCACAGGCAGCCATACTGGGTGGGTAAAAATGCCAAGGCAATGAGCTGAACGGAGCCAGGACGGGGCTCCTAGATGCTACCCTGGAGCAGAAGACAACCTCATGGCCATTTGCTCTGGTTAGTTTGTTTTGTTTTGTTGTTTTTAAAAGCAGTTTGAATTTTAGAGTCAGTTCTTGAGCCCCACTTTGGGGGATTATTCGGCTTTTGTTTAGTCTGGTGAAGTCTTTGAGAATCTAATTTCAGTACTCCGGGGATGGTGGGAAGGAGTAGCCTGAGGTAGAGTGTGGTGGGGACGTCAAGTGACCACTTGCCTTGTTCTCACCCTCCCTCCCCCAGACGCCTTTGTGCAGAGGGTTCCCCCAACCCGGGCAGCCAGGCTCCTGTGGAACCCACGGTCCACTTCTCCCTCTTGAACCCTCAGGAGGAGCCCGTCACTGCACTCTTTGCTAGGGCTGCGGGGCCAGCTCCTCAGAAGAGGCAGCCTCCTGTGGCCATGTTGGGGGGCGTCCTGTCCCCTCTCCAGCACACAGGCCTGGGAGCCCTGCAGAAGGGCTGGAGTGGTCCTTGAGTAATTGGGGAGCCTCAAGAGGACTTGCCCTTAGGGCTGCAGTCCCACAGGAATGGACTCAGATCAGTTCGGTGTCCTTAAAGCATTGTCATCTCCTGCCTGGAGTCCCTTTCCCCAATCTCCTCACCTAGCTCCTCCTTCTCATCCCCCAGTACTCCATTCACATCTCACCTCTGACCCTAACCTCCCCCAGTGAGTTGCTTTTGGTCAAATCCCATCATGACCAAGGTAGCTACCCCCAGGTAATATAGTTACTATGAGCCAGGTCCTGTTTTAAGTATATATATTAATTCACTTAAATATCCTCATTATATCATTAAAATTTCTAAGAAGCTGCCAGGTGAAGCCAATACTGCTAGTCTTGGGACCAACTTTGAGATATTTCATTATAAACACTAGAAATACTGGGATTAAAAACCCCTGGATCTAAAATGATAATGACAAAGTTATAGCAAACATAATAGCTCTGCTGGTTCACACCTTTACAGTTTGCAAAGTCTTTTTGCTGAAGAGGAGTTGGAAGCTTAGACAGGTATTATTAACCCCCCTTTACACAGGAGGAAACAGGCTCAGAGAGGTTACATAACTTTCTTAAGATCACAAAGCTGATCAGTGGCAGAGCCTGGATTTGAACCCAGACAGTCTGACTTCAGAGTCATAAAAATGCATTATTACTGGCACCTGCATAACACTTTTAACATTCTGTAGTTCCACGTTAATTTTATCTGTTCGTTGTGTCACTCACAGAAATGTAAGCATCTTGACAGGAGGTGATTTGTCTGTCTTATTTATATTGTATCCCCAATACCTAGAAAAGTGCCTGAAAGTGAAAGTGAAGTCGCTCAGTCGTGTCTGACTCTTTGCGACCCCGTGGACTGTAGCCCACCAGGCTCCTCCATCCATGGGATTCTCCAGGCAAGAATACTGGAGTGGGTTGCCATTTCCTTCTCCAGGGGATCTTCCCAATCCAGGGATTGAACCCAGGTCTCCCAGATTGCGGGCAGATGCTTTAACCTCTGAGCCATCTGGGAAGCCAGAAAAGTGCCTAACAAGTAGCAATAAATATTTGCTGAATGAATGGGTAATACTAGCAGTAGACTCTCTTTTCAGGGCTATTTATCACAAAGTTATAGAGTCCTCATCATCTTGCAACAGTTGCTGTAAACTTGGGACCAGTTAAGAGCAAACCCAGACCTCATGGAGTGCTGACCGGCTGGGCTGCCTCACTAGGCTTGTTCACACCATGCTGAAGCTAACTTTGGCTCAGGACGAGAGACAGAACCAGCAGTGAACCTTTGAGATCATTTGTTAAAACCACCCTGGCTTAGAGTTTGCTATACTGAGTATGCACTCCATATTGGGCATTCAATTAGATGTTTGGGCCGCAAAGACGGATACAAAGGTGCAAGACAAATGAGACACAGTTGTGTGGGGACACAGAGGCTGGGGCAACGAATTCCGCTTTGGGGCGGGTGGCTGTGCATCGGGGTCATCGGGTCATATAAATGGCCTAATTCTGAAGATGAGGCTTGAATGAATGGGATTTTGCCAGGTGAGTAAGTGTTCTGAGGAAGCAAACCTAACTTGTGTGGAAGAGCTAACATTTGTATAATCTTCAACATCCTGTCTGGAATGCAAAAGTAGGAAGTCAAGAGATACCTGGAGTAACATGCAGATTTGGCCTTGGAGTACAAAATGGAGTAGGCTAACAGAGTTTTGCCAAGAGAACCCACTGGCCAGAGCAAACACCCTCTTCCAACAAGAGAAGACTCTACACATGGACATCACCAGATGGTCAATACCGAAATCAGATTGATTATATTCTTTACAGCCAAAGGTGGAGAAGCTCCGTACAGTCAGCAAAAATAAGACCAGGAGCTGACTGTGGCTCAGATCATGAACTCTGTATTGTAAAATTCAGACTTAAATTGAAGAAAGTAGGGAAAACCACTAGACCATTCAGGTATGAACTAAATCAAATCCCTTATGATTATTTGTAAGGGATTTGACAAACAGATTCCAGGGATTAGATCTGATAGAGTGCCTGAAGAACTATGGACGGAGGTTTGTGACATTGTACAGGAGGAAGTGATCAAGACCGTCCCCAAGAGAAAGAAATGCAAAAAGGCAAAATGACTGTCTGAGGAGGCCTTACAAATAGCTGTGAAAAGAAAAGCTAAAGGCAAAGGAGAAAAGGAAAAATATACCCATTTGAATGCAGAGTTCCAAAGAATAGCAAGGAGAGATAAGACTTTCTAAGTGATCAGTGCAAAGAAACAGAGGAAGACAATAGAATGGGAAAGACTAGAGATCTATTCAAGGAAATTAGAGATACCAAGGGAACATTTCATGCAAAGATGGGCACAATAAAGAACAGAAATGGTATGGACTTAACAGAAGCAGAAGATATTAAGAGATGGCAAGAATATACAGAAGAACTATACAAAAAAGATCTTAATGTCCCGGATAACCACCATGGGGTGATCACTCACCTAGAACCAGTCATCCTGGAATGTGAAGTCAAGTGGACCTTAGGAAGCATCTCTACGAACAAAGCTACTGGAGGTGATGGAATTCCAGATGCTACTGCTGCTGCTGTGAAAGTGTTGCACTGAATATGCCAGTAAATTTGGAAAACTTGACAGTGGCCACAGGACTGGAAAAGGTCAGTTTTCATCCCAGAAGGACTGATGCTGAAGCTGAACCTCCAGTACTTTGGCTACCTGATGCAAAGAACCAACTCACTGGAAAAGACCCTGATGCTGGGAAAGATTGAGAGCAGGAGGAGAAGGGGGTAAAAGAGGATGAGATGGTTGGATGGTATCACCTATTCAATGGACATGAACTTGGGCAAACTCTGGGAGATGGTGAGGGACAGGGAGGCCTACTGTGCCACAGTCCATGGGGTCACAAAGAGTTGGCACAATTTGGTGACTGAATGTACACACATATAGTAATGAGAGAACACTGGTCTCAGGAGGAGCCTGAGTGGGGTTGTCAGAGAGAAGAGGAGTGGAGAGATGAGCACAGAAGGGATGGAGGTCAAGTCCTCCTGAAGGACTTGGGGGAACCTTCCGGAAAAAAGTTGGCTTTCAGCTGGCTTTGCTGAAGGGTTGGATTTCAAAAGTCTGAGTTGGGAATGTAGTTGATAAATAGCTTTCACAGGTGGTCAGCAACATGAGTACAGAAACTTGAAAATTTGCCATATGTTTGTAAACAAAGTGACTCTGGATCCATGAGCGTTCACGTGAAAGGTAAGTGTATCAAAGTCATACTAGGGAAAGAACACCAGGAGAACATCCTGTCTTCAATAGGCTTTCAGAATTCTCAAAATCTCAAGTTTGGGGGATAAATACACAGATGCCTATGAAATGCCTCAGAATATTCAGACTGCTCGCCATTGCCTATGGGTACCAACTGGAACAAAACGCATTTTTCCTCTTCAGCCCTGGGGATGGTTCCTCTTGCAATGCCCAAATCTGGACGTAGCTCTCTTCCACCTTGCCATTGCTCTCCTTCTTCAATAACAAGCTGAACTTCTTCCAAAGAAGTCCAGTCGGCAGCCTCCACTTTCCCTCCAGCCTCTCACTATACAACCCCTCGGAGGCCACATAGCTGACTAAAACAGTCATAGAGAAATTTAGAGCAGAGCCTCAGGTTTCTGTCCTACCTACGGCTTATTTGTGGGATCTTGAGGAAAAAATATTTAATCTCTGTCAACTTTGGTTTCCCTCTGTAAAAGGTGGGCAATGGAAACATCCCAGCTCTTGCTGAGAAAGTTAAACGATGTGCTCAGCCCAGCAGCTGTGACAGAGTAATCTCTTAATTCTTGCTACTTTTTCTTCTTGTCATTGTTAATTTTTTTCATTGTTCTCTGGCATCCACACTCACATTCATTTGGAACACCTTAGCTGAAGTTCAACAGTGATGCCAGGTCACAGGTCCGCAGTTTTCCCCTTCTGTCTCCAAGGCTGCATCCTTCCCAGACTCCTCCTGACGCTCCCCTCCACCTGCTAACTCCCCACCGTCAGAGTTTTCACTTCAACCTTCAAATATAGGGATCCTTTCTCTATAGACGCTGACTCTTCCTCTTGGTTCAAACTATGAATGTAACATGTACCTGTATAACCAAATCCCTTTGCTGTATACCCGAAACCAACACAACATTGTGAGTCAACTACTTGTTGTTGTTGCTCAGCCGCTAAGTCATGTCTGACTCAGTGGACTGCAGCACACCAGGCTTCCCTGTCGTTCACTATCTCCCGGGGTTTGCTCAAACTCACGTCCATTGGGTCGGCGATGCTATCTAACCATCTCATCTTCTGCCGCCCTCTTCTCCTTTTATCCTTTTGCTATTTGTTGTTGGTGGTGTTCAGTTGCCCAGTCCGACCCTATGGATGGCAGCATGCCAGGCCTCCCTGTCCCTCTTCATCTCCCGGAGTTTAACCAAGTTCATGTTCATGGCATCAGTGATGCCATCCAGCCATCTCATCCTCTAACACCCTCTTCTTCCTCTTCCCTAAATCTTTCCCAGCATCAGGGCCTTTTCCATGCGTCATCTGTTCACATCAGGTGACCAAAATACTGGAGCTTCAGCTTCATCATCAGTCCTTCCAGTGAATATTCAGGGTTTATCTCCCTTAAGAGTGACTGGTTTTTATCTTTTTGCTGCCCAAGGGACTCTCAGGAGTCTTCTCCAACACCACAGTTTGAAGGCGTCAATTCTTCGGTATTCTGCCTTCTTTACGGTCCAGCTGTCATGCTATACAAGACCACTGGGAAGACCATAGCCTTGATTATATATATGGACCTCTACTGGCAGAGTCATGTCTCTGCTTTTCAACACACTAAGTTTGTCATAACTTTCCTGCCATGAAGCAGTCATCTTCTGATTTCATGGCCTATCTTGATCCTTTTGCTATACTCCAACATAAAGTAAATTAAAAAACAAACTATGAATTGTGTACACTTACTATTCTAGCTCTTACTTTGCATTTCCAACCCCTTGCTGTGATATCTATCTAGTTCTGTTGGCAGAGGCTCAGCCTCAATGCCTGCAGTGGAATTTGTCTATATCCACACACCCTGTTCCTCCGCAGCAAACAGGAGGACCATCTTCTTGCCTCCAGGCTCCTATTATCCATCTTCCATCTCCGTCCCTCCTTGGAGCTAATGATCTGTCCAATCCCAGAGATCTTTTCCTTTTGGTGGACTGGCCCTTTCTCCTGGTCAGTTCCCCAGCACCTGAGTCAAGCACTCTCCCACCCACGTGTCCTATAACTTTGGTCTGAGATATACAGTTTAAGAGAAAACACTCTGGAATCATGCTATCTCAGCCATGAGTAACTGTCACGTGAAAGGCTCTGCACTGAATTACAAATGCTGCAGAGTCAGTTTCATTGCAGTGTTTCCAAACATCATAGTAATTTGAGCTGACTGTAGGTCACATAATTTTTGTGTTTTCAATCTAACACAAAATACTTCCAAAAACAATTTGTTACAACTTTTCTCCCTCAGCAAGGGCCAGATCTCCTCAGTTTTTGTTCATTTTTTAGTGCTAACAAACAAGGCTACACTCAGCAGCTGCAGAGTCAGTTTCATTGCAGTGTTTCCAAACATCATAGTAATTTGAGTCGACAGTAGGTCACATAATTTTTGTGTTTTCAATCTAACACAAAATACTTCCAAAAACAATTTGTTACAACTTTTCTCCCTCAGCAAGGGCCAGATCTCCTCAGTTTTTGTTCATTTTTTAGTGCTAACAAACAAGGCTACACTCAGCAGCAAGAAATAAAATGACTGAATGACCAGATACAATTTGAAGGGGCAGGAAATTTCTTCCTCACTGTCAACAAAGTATCATTTCCAAAGTTGTTCTCCCATGATCGTAACTATATTTGAAGAAATAAGCCAAAGAATGCTAATTTCAACAACTCATAAGAACAAAATAATGGACACAGTTTTAATGTCAAATAAATAATGGGTTATTTAAATTATTTAGGGTACAGCCATACAATACAGCCATGACTATCTGCATGTTTAAAGATATAAAATATATCATCATAAATTAAGAGGAATGATACAGTTTAAAATTTGCATACAGGATGATTTCATTTTGTTATATGAAGAATGTATCCCAAAATTAACAAAAGTTGTGTTGGAGAGATGGGATCATGGGATTTTTTTTCTCTTTGTTCAGCTACTTTCCATGTATTCTACAATGAAAATGTGTTAAATTACAAGAAAAGGGAAAAAAGAGTCTTATTACCATCAGAAATAATAGTAAAAAAATAATAATACTCATGCCTTGTTGTTATTTAGTTGCTAAGTCATATCTGACTCTTTTGCAACCCTATGAACTGTAGCCTGTCAGGCTCCTCTGTCCATGGGATTCTCCAGGCAAGAATATTGGAGTGGGTTGCCATTTCCTTCTCCAGGGGATCTTCCCGACCCAGGGATCAAACTCATGGCTCTTGCATCTCTTGCACTGACAGACATTCTTTGCCACTGAGCCACCAGGGAAGCCCAATATCCATGTCTTAAAAATAGCGTTTTATTGATAACATTTAGTGTTAATATAAATTAGGTTACCCAACATTTGTGGAAAGTATATATTGATGGAGTCTTAGAAAAGAGGAGATACGAATTTCTGAAGATACTAGGAGGAAAGGAAATATAACCACTAGTGACTGCATTAGTCAAAGAGAGAGGAAGATAAAAATACAGCTCTCCCACTTACCTAGAGAGAGCCTCACCTAGGTAATCTTACCTAGAGAGAGCCTGCCACCAAATACAGCTGCCAGTAAAGAAATGCAAAATTAGAGGTCTCTGCCAAGTGTACTGTTACTCCCTCAACATCCACAGTAGCTCACTTGCATATTAAAATAGGTCATGATGATTCACAGAGAAATCAAATTTATATTTTTGCCACGAGCATGTTCCTTGGTTTTAAGGCTCTCCAAACTTAGCCATGCACACAAGGCCAGCACAGCTCACAAATTTCAATAAGGGAAAGATAATTCCACAATTTGAAGCCAAGTTTAAGATGGCTATATTTAAGATAAATATAACATTTGAAATAAAAATCTAGGATCCCTACATGTCAAACATGGTGTATAATCTCATGAACTATTTCTTGTTACATAAGCTCCGTATGAAACTTTTGTTTCTCATTTTCCTACTGCAGGTAGGAAGAAAGTTGATACACCTAAACTGGGCTGGAGAAGAACTTTTTCAAAAATAATTTTGTTTTGTAATTCTCTTTTGGCGGAGCAACTTGTAAGATCGTAGCTCCCTGACCAGGAATTGAATCCAAGCCCTCGGCAGTGAAAATGCAAAGTCCTAAGCACTGGGCTGCCAGGGGATTCCCAGGAAGAGCTTTTTCCAAAGAAATTTTTCAAATAGGAATCCTTGGTTCCCTGAATCCTTTCTGGCTGTTTCTTTCTACTATTTGTAGCATTGATCTCACTGATGTAACATCCCACTAAAGTCTGCACAGTGGAAGTCCAAATAAAGTAATGGTTTTCTCATGGTTACCAAAGGGGAGAGGAGGAGAGGGGGAAATTGGGCATTGAAGATTAAGAGATACATACTACCATGTACAAAGTAAACAACAAGATCTATGTATCGCACAGGAAACTATAGCCATCATCTAATAATCACCTATAATGGAAAAGAATCTGAAAAAGCATACATATATAGCAGTGAGTGGTCCGAGGTCAGGGCGGCGGCCGGGAGGAGCTGCCCCACTTCCGAGGCCAGTGGCGGCCGGGGGGAAACACCCCGCATCCGAGGTCAGGGGCAGTTGGGAGAAGCCACCTCGAGCTTGAGGCCAGGGGCGGTGACCCCGGGGAGCCACCACAAGCCCGAGGCCAGAGGTGGCAGCTGGGAGGGGCCACCTTGAGCCCGGAGCCAAGGGCGGTGACCCTGAGCCTGAGCCCGAGGCCAGAGGCGGCAGCTGGGAGGAGCCACCCATGCCCGAGGCCAGGGCCGGCGGCCGGAAAAGCGACCCAAGAATCAGTGGCTGCGCAGGCGCAGGAGGGCCTAGAGGATCTATCCCACGTTGAAGGTCAGGAACAGCCCCTCCTCCAAGGTAAGGAGCCGCGGCTGTGCTTTGCTGAAGCAGCTGTGAAGAGATGCCCCACACCCAAGGTAAGAGAAACCCAAGTAAGATGATAGGTGGTGCAAGAGGGCATCAGAGGGCGCTTATCTCACGTGCTAGCAAATTAATGCTCAAAATTCTCCAAGCCAGGCTGCAACAGTATGTGAACTGTGAACTTCCAGATGTTCAAGCTGGATTCAGAAAAGGCAGAGGAACCAGAGATCAAACTGCCAACATCTATTGACTCATCGAAAAAGCAAGAGAGTTCCAGAAAAACATCTACTTCTGCTTTATTGACTACACCAAAGCCTTTGACTATGTGAATCACAACAAACTGTGGCAAATTCTGAAAAAGATGGGAACACCAGACCACCTGACCTCCCTCCTGACAATTCTGTATGCAGGTCAAGAAGTGGCAGTTAGAAATGGACATGAAACAACAGACTGGTTCCAAATCAGAAAGGAGGACGTAAAGGCTGTATATTGTCACCCTGCTTATTTAACGTCTATGCAGAATACATCATGAGAACTGCTGGACTGGATGAAGCATAATTTGGAATCAGGATTTCCGGGAGAAATATCAATAACCTCAAATATGTAGATGAAACCACCCTATGGTAGAAAGCAAAGAACTAAAGAGCCTCTTGATGAAGGTGAAAGAGGAGAGTGAAAAAGTTGGCTTAAGCTCAACATTTAGAAAACTAACATGGCATCCAGTCCCATCACTTCATGGCAAATAGATGGGGAAACATTGTAGGGAGAGACTTTACTTTTTGGGCTCCAAAATCACTGCAGATGGTGACTGCAGCCATGAAATTAAAAGTCTTTTAATTTGGCCATGGCCAACCTAGACAGCATATTAAAAAGCAGAGACATTACTTTGCCAACAAAGGTCCGTCTAGTCAAAGCTATGGTTTTTCCAGTAGTCATGTGTGGATGTGAGAGTTGGACTATAAAGAAAGCTGAGTGTCGAAGAATTGATGCTTTTGAACTGTGGCGTTGGAGAAGACTCTTGAGAGTCCCTGGACTACAAGGAGATCCCAACCAGTCCATCCTAAAGGAAATCAGTCCTGAATATTCATTGGAAGGACTGATGTTGAAGCTGACAAACTCCAGCACTTTGGCCACCTCATGTGAAGAACTGACTCATTTGAAAAAACCCTGGTGCTGGAAAAAATTGAGGGCAGGAGGAGAAGGGGATGACAGAGGATGAGATGGTTGGATGGCATCACCGACACGATGGACGTGAGTTTGAGCAAGCTCCGGGGGTTGGTGATGGACTGGGAAGCCTGGTGTGCTACAACCCATGGGGTCGCAGAGTCAGACACGACTGAGTAACTGAACTGAACAAACATCCTGTCCTTAACTCTGACTAAAATCTATTCAAGTTTGAGTGACATCCACAATCATTCAGATGTTTCCATTTGTTGGAATTTTAATTTGGTCTGAAATGGTCTGATATTTGAGGTTACAAAAACAATGAAAAGACTGTGGAGATCAATTTTAAATCGTGATCTTGCATACATAGACAATCCAAAAGAATTTAACTTGAGAGAAAGAAAATGTAGAAGTGGACTCATGGGAAATAGTTTTCAGTGAGTGTGCTCTTATGTAGCAGGGAGCGTACAAAGCTATTAAGAAGAAAAATGATTTCTTCCAGGCACACAAAATCTACAAAAATGTTGTTATTCATCCAGAAGAAATAGTTCTTTAGCAGTTCATCTGTTTAAGCTGCATTGTTACACCCTAAACCAATGAGAAATTTCAAAAACCAACACTTGAAATAGCTTCTAATTTTAAAAATCTGGTTCTACTTTAAATAATGATTCATAGGCCTTTGGAAAGTTAAATTTTCATGAAATGTTAAGATAGAATTCAGTGATTCCATTAATTAGGATTCTATAAATACATAAAAATCATTTTTCCTGGCATGAAATTAAGCTGTAGGTTGCTGTATTACCTCATTTAAGGGTGGAGAGGATGTGAATGACAAGTCATCCAGGTTGATTGGAGAATTCATGGGAAGAGAGACAGCTGAAGTACATTTGCTTTTATTAATTTTCTCTTTAAAATCTTCAAGTAGCATCTCCAACTTGAAGATTTCACTGTCTACTTTTCTGGGTAAATATAAACAAACAGGCATCTTATTGGGTATGCAGTCCATATTCTTACTAGTAACAACTGTTCTTGAAAATAGCATTGATTTACATGTTTTAATGTGGTCTGTCTTCAGACAGGAAGGATGATGGACCCTGACAGACATTCTGTTTATAGTTTCGCTTCAAAGGCCTGGACTCTTGTTCTCTTTATTTTCTTCCAATTTTATTGAGATATAATTAACATACAGGACTGGATAAATTTAAGGTGTACAGCATAAAGATTTGACTTTCATCATGAAATAATTATCACAAGTTTAGTGAACATCCATCATCTCGTACAGATATAATATTAAAGAAATAAAAAATATTTTGTGTGTGTGATGAGAACTCTTAGGACTTACTCTCAACTTTCATATATAAATACAGAAGTGTTAATTATATTATGTTGTATATTTCTAATTCTTATTTTGTTATTCATTAGCTGTGTATCCTTGGGCAAATTATTTAATCTTTCTGTGTCTCAGCTATGAGATAATATCCTACTTATGTGGATCTGATTATTTTGAGGTCCCTTACAGTTCTAGGAGCTATAATTCTGGGAAAAAAAATGATTTATATCACTTGAAAAAGAATAACATGAGAAATCTGAATAATAAGCTCGATCCATAGGTATATGTACATGTAGGTATATGTGTATATATGTATAGTTTGGGGCTTCCCTGATGGCTCAGATGGTAAAGAATCTGCCTCCAAAGCAGGAGACTCCGTATGTACATACATATATAAGGATATATATTTTGCCCCCAAAGAATTAATTTTCCCCAAATTCATTAAAATTATTAAATTTTATCTATTACCCCCCAAAAAAAGTATCAATAAATTCAAAAACTTTAAAAATTATATCACAGCTGTCTCACTCACTAAGATCAAAAACAATGCAAAGGTGTTCCTTCTTACCACTGCTATTCAACACTGTACTGGAAGTCCTACCTAACGCAATAAGACAAGGAAGGGAAACAGAGTATACACATTGGAAAGGAAGAAATAAAATTGTCTATAGATGACATGATTGGGTAGAAAATTCAAGAGAACCAAAAAACTTTGAAACTAGTAAGCAATTATAGCGAAGTTGCAGGGTGTAAGGTTAGTATATGAAAGTCAATCACTTTCCTAAATATCTTTGATGAACAAGTGGAATTTGAAATTAAAAACATAGTATCATTTGCATTAAGATCCAAAAAATTAAATGTGGATTGGCCAGAAAGTTCATTTGGATTTTTCATATTATCTTACAGAAAAACCTGAAGGAACTTTTTGTCCAACTCAAAACTTAGGTATAAATCTAACAAAATGTGCACAAGATCATTATGGAGAAAACTACAATATTCTGGGTGAAATCACAAAAGCAAATAAATGGAGAGATGTTACACATTCATGGATTGAAAGACTTGATAGTATCAAGATGTCTGTTCTTCCCAACTTGGTCTTAACCAAGCCTAGTAAAAAAAAATGCTGGCAACTTCTTTTGTGGCTATTGACAAACTTGTATGTATGTATATTAGCCGCTCAGTCGTGTCTGACTCTTTGCGATCCCACGGACTGTAGCCCACCAGGCTTCTCTGTCCATGGAATTCTCCAGGCAAGAATACTGGAGTGGATTGCCATTCTTACTCTAAAGTTTATATGTGGAGACAAAAGACCTGAAACAGTCAACACAATACTGAAAGATAAGAACACAGTTGGAGGACTGACAGGACTCAGCCCCAAGACTTACTATAAAGCTGTAGAAATAAGGCAGTGTAGTATTGATGAAGCACAAGACAAACAGATCGACAGAACAGAAAGCCCATAAATAGACCCACATATAATTAGTCAACTGGTATTTGGCAAAGGAGTGAAGTCAATAGAATTGAGCAAAGATAATCTTTTCAACAAATGGTACTGGAACAATTGGACATTAATTACAAAAAATCAATCTAGATACAGACCTTATACTCTTCACAAAAATCAACTCAGAATGGATCATAGGCCAGGAATAGAAGGATCATGTTTAGGTATAGAATGAGTTAGGAAATTTTTCTTTTTTTTTTTTTTTTAATGTTCCAGGAGAGTTACCTAAAGTCTTTGTTGAACTCACCCATAATCCCACTTGGATTAGGTGTCTTTGGGAGATTTTTTGTTTCTAGAAACAAACTAGATCTTTTCTAGTTTCCTCTTGTTTTTAGTCTTTTGGAATTTCCTACCTCTTTTTAAGTAGATTTTAATAATTTATATTTTCCCAGAGATTTTCTATTTCAACCAGATTTTAAAATGTGTTGATAGGAAGTTGTTCAATCTCAGTCAATCTAAAATTTTTCTTCTGGTATTTTTTCTTTCTCATTCTTAATGTTATTTATGCTTTCCACTCCAACTTTCCATTGGCTATTTTATAGATACTTTCAAAGAAACTATTTTATTTTATTGATCAAATTATTGTAAATTGTATTATTGCTTTTTATGAATCTCTTCCTTTTGGAAGTTTATTTTATTGTTCTTTTTCTGCTTTCCTGGTTTGAGTACTTAGTTTATTGATTTTGAACTTACCCATATTAAATACATTTTAAAACTATATTTTCTTCAAAATATTGTTTTTTTTAGCTACAATACATAGGTTTTCATATGTGATTTTCTCATTTATTATTAACTTGTAGATTAGTCCTAATATCGATTTTTATTTAATGCAATAATTATTTAGATGTGTTAATATTTTCCCAGTTAATACTTTTTTTTAGAGCAGTTTTAGCTTCTCAGCAAAATTGAGAGGAAGATACAAAGATTTCCCATATATTCTCTGCCTCTACACACGCATAGCCTTCACCATTATTGATGTCCACTCAAGGAGGTACCTGTGCTATAACTGATGAACCTACATTGACACACCATAATCACTCAAAGTCTATAGTTTTACATTGGGATTCACTCTTGGTGTTGTATATTCTGTATGTTTGAACAAATGTATAATATGTATCCATCTTTATGATATCATGTAGAGTGTTTTCACTGCCCTGAAAATCCTTTGTACTCCACTTATTCAAACTTCCACCTATCCCAACTGCCAGCAACCACTGATATTTTTATTGTTGCCATAGTCTTTCCTTTTCCAGATAATTGGAATCATGCAATATATAGCCTTTTCAGATCAGCTTTTTTCTCAGTATTAAGCATTTAGGTTTTCTCCATGTCTTTGCTAACTTGATAGATCATTTCCTTTTAGCTCAAATGATGTCCCATTGTCAGAATATACTGTAGTTATTAGTATAGTCCATCTATTGAAGGACATCTTGGTTGCTTCCAAGTTTTGACAATTCTAAATACAGCTGCTTGAAACATTTGTGTGCATGTTTTTGGACATAAGTTTTTATCTCTTTTGTGTAAGTACCAAGGAGTGTGATTGCTAGATCATATGGTAAGAGTATGTTTAGTTTTGAAAAAAACCACCAAATTGTCTTCCAAAGTGGCTACAGCATTTTGCATTCCCACCAGCAATAAAGGAGAGTTCCTATTGTACTACATGCTCACCAGCATTTGGTGTTTTTAGCATTCCAGATTCGGGGCACTGTAATAGTGTGTGTAATAGTGTGTAATCTCCGGAGAAGGCAATGGCATCCCACTCCAGTACTCTTGCCTGGAAACTCCCATGGATGGAGGAGCCTGGTAGGCTGCAGTCCATGGGGTCGCTGAGTCAGACACGACTGAGCGACTTCACTTTCACGCATTAGAGAAGGAAATGGAAACCCACTCCAGTGTTCTTGCCTGGAGAATCCCAGGGATGGTGGAGCCCAATGGGCTGCCATCTGTGGGGTCGCACAGAGTCGGACACGACTGAAGCGACTTAGCAGCAGCAGCAGTTGTATCTCATTGTTTTAATTTGCATTTCCATGATATACAGTATGGAACATCTTTTCATATGTGTTTTTGCCGTCTTTTACATATGCTTATTTCCCTTTTTCGTATTTTCTTCAGTGAGGTGTTAAGATCTTTAGCACTTTTTTATTGGGTTGTTTGTTTCCTTATTGTTGTAAGAGTTCTTTGTGTGTTTTGGATGACTATCCTTTATCAGAAGTGGCTTTTGCCAATATTTTCTCCCAGTTACTGTCTTCTCTTCTCATTCCTTTTACATAGTCTTTCACAGAGCACACCTTTTAAATTTTAATGAAGTCTAGCTTATCAATTATTTATTTTACAGAAGGTGCCTTTGATGTTGTATCTCAAAAATAATCACCATAACAAAGGTCATCCAGGTATTCTCCTGTGTTATCTCTTTTAGGGTTTTACGGTTTTGCCTTCTCAAAGGCCCCAAATCCAAGTGGGATTATATGAGACTTCAACAAAGATGTTAAGTAATGCTTCTGGAGTACAAAAAGAAAAGGGAAAATATCCCAACTCACTCTATAGATAAATATTAGGATATTTATTAATATATTTCATTATATTAATAGATTAAAGGAGATTAAATAGATTTCTAAATCCCATGGATTAAACTTTTTCCTAAATTAAAAAAAAAAAATCTCATTTTAGTAATAGAGGAATAGAAGGAAACTTTCTTGATAAAGCTTATCTACTTGAACCTACAGCAATCCTCATACCCAGTAACATTTGGAAGAATTCCCAATACCATTAGGAATATGACAAGAATGATTGCTTTCACTAGTATTGTGATTATTCAGTACTGTTTTGGAAAAAATAGCAAATGAAGTAAAGAAATGTGATATAGAAAAGTTGGAGAGAAGGAAAGATATATAAATATTTAAGGAGAAAAGGGAAGATGAGGGGACCTATCATTTGCAGATGCTACGATTGTCATACCTAAAAACTAAGACAATCAACTGAAAATCAGTGAAATACTGAGAACAGAATTGCATCAGGTAGCCCCACATAAGTTAAATTTACAATTTTGTTTATTTCCTGTGTGTGAATTACAGAAAACATCTATTAACAACACAGAGAAAAGTCTAAAATAGCTAAGAACAAATTTAACAAAACGTGTATAAAATCTACATGAAAAAAACTTGCTGGAGATGTTTTCATGGGAATAGGATGAGAATACTCATTGCAAAGATTTTAACTTTTCCTGAACTAATCTATAAATTCAGTGAAATCCTAAACAAAATTCAAATGGAATTTTATTAAAGAAAATTGGTTCCTAAAATTATATTTCTCAATAAAAGTGACTATCAATGGAAAAATAAATTTGAGCTGATTATGAAGTTAATTAGTAAGAAGAATGAATAAGAATAGCTAAAGAAAGTTTAAAAAAGGAGAAACATTAAAAAATATACTTAACCTATAGTAATTTAGAACTATGTGGTTAATGCAGAAATAGAAACATAGATCAGTGGGGAGAATAAAACCAATCCCAAAACTGGGCTTCCTGGGTGGTACTAGTGGTAAAGAAAAAAAACCCACCTGCCAATGCAGCAGACATAAGAGACGTGGGATCGATCCCTGGGTTGGGAAGATCCCCTGAAGGAGGGCATGGCAACCCACTCCAATATTCTTGCCTGGAGAATCCCATGGGCAGAGGGGCCTGGCGGGCTATAGTCCATAGAATCACAAAGAGTCAGACAATACCAAAATGACTGAGCACGCTGCATGTGTATGTGTATTAATACACATGCGGGTTTTGTACATGATTAAAGTGGCTTTACACTGGTAAGAAAAGGCTGCCCTGTTTAGTGAGTATTGGGACAAAGATCTAAGCATGGAAAGCAGACTGATAAATAAAATATAGGAAAATGTGCTCTAGTCTGGAAGAAGAAAATTCAGCAGGTGGCAAAGGACACTAAAGATTTAAAGGAAATGAAATGATGGAACAAACTCTCAAGGTAGCAGGAAGAGATGGGCTCAAGGATGGGCTCAACCTGTAGAGGTTGGAAGGTGAATGAAGAAAGAGGAGGTGACAACATGCAGATCCAGAAGTAGAGAAAAGACATTTTTTTAGTAATTTGTGATATTTTCTGTAAAATAGAAGACAAGAGTATATGCAGATAATATCAAAGAAAAGAATTGATGGAGATAGAGCTTCATTTCTTAACTCCTTGGTTTCTGGTGCTAGTGTGTAAAAGAATCAAATATCTATCAGACTACATTCTGACAAACAAGATGGATTAAATCCAAGTGTTTTTGAATGTTACCTTTCAAAGACAGCAATAAGAAGGTGTTAAGTTGGCTTAAAGCTCAACATTCAGAAAACTAAAATCATGCCATCCAGTCCCATCACTTCATGGCAAGTAGATGGGGAAATAGTGGAAACAGTGGCTGACTTTATTTTGGGGGGCTCCAAAATCACTGCAGATGGTGATTGCAGCCATGAAATTAAGACGCTTACTCCTTGGAAGGAAAGTTATGACCAACCTAGACAGCATAATAAAAAGCAGAGACATTACTTTGCCAACAGAGGTCTGTCTAGTCAGTCCAGTTCAGTCACTCAGTCAAGTCCAACTTTTTGTGACCACATGAACCGCAGCACACCAGGCCTCCCTGTCCATCACCAACTCCTGGAGTCCACTCAAACCCATGTCCATTGAGTCAGTGATGCCATCCAACCATCTCATCCTTTGTCATCCCCTTCTTCTCCTGCCCTCCATCCTTCCCAGCATCAGGGTCTTTTCAAATAAGTCAACTCTTCGCATCAGGTGGCCAAAGTATTGGAGTTTCAGCTTCAGTATCAATCCTTTCAATGAACAACCAGGACTGATCTCCTTTAGGATAGACTGGTTGGATCTCCTTGCAGTCCAAGGGACTCTCAAGAGTCTTCTCCAACACCACAGTTCAAAAGCATCAATTCTTTGGCACTCAGCTTTCTTTATAGTCCAACTCTCACATCCGTACATGACCACTGGAAAAACTATAGCCTTGACTAGATGGACCTTTGTTGGCAAAGTAATGTCTCTGCTTTTTAATATGCTATCTAGGTTCGTCATAACTTCCCTTCCAAGGAGTAACCATCTTTTAATTTCATGGCTGCAGTCACCATCTGCAGTGATTTTGGAGCCCAGAAAAATAAACTCAGCCACTGTTTCCCCATCTATTTGCCATGAAGTGATGGGACTGGATGCCATGATCTTCATTTTCTGAATGTTGAGTTTAAGCCAACTTTTTCACTCTCCTCTTTCACTTTCATCAAGAGGTTCTTTAGTTTCTCTTCACTTTCTGCCATAAGGGTGGTGTCATCTGCATATCTGAGGTTATTGATATTTCTCCCAGCAATCTTGATTCCAGCCTGTGCTTCCTCCAGGCCAGTATTTCTCATGATGTACTCTGCTGCTAAGTCACTTCAGTCGTGTCTGACTCCATGCAACCCCATAGACGGCAGTCCACCAGGCTCCCCCGTCCCTGGGATTCTCCAGGCAAGAACACTGGAGTGGGTATGATGTACTCTGCACGTCAGGCTGTATATTGTCACCCTGCTTATTTAACTTATATGATGTACTCTGCATATAAGCTAAATAAGCAGGGTGACAATATACAGCCTCGATATACTCCTTTTCCTATTTGGAACCAGGCTGTTGTTCCATGTCCAGTTCTAACTGTTGCTTCCTTGCCTGCATATAGGCTTCTCAAGAGGCAGATCAGGTGGTCTGGTATTCCCATCTCTTTCAGAATTTTCCACAGTTTATTGTGATCCACACAGTCAAAGGCTTTGGCATAGTCAGTAAAGCAGAAATAGATGTTTTTCTGGAACTCTCTTGGTTTTTCAATGATCCAGTGGATGTTGGCAGTTTGATCTCTGGTTCCTCTGCCTTTTCTGAATCCAGCTTGAACACCTGGAAGTTCATGTTCACGTATTGCTGAAGCCTGGCTTGGAGAATTTTGAGCATTACTTGACTAGCATGTGAGACGAGTGCCATTGTGCGGTAGTTTGAGCATTCTTTGGCATTGCCTTTCTTTGGGATTGGAATGAAAACTGACCTTTTCCAGTCCTGTGGCCACTGCTGAATTTTCCAAATTTGTTGGTATATTGAGTGCAGCACTTTCACAGTGTCATCTTTCAGGATTTGAAATAGCTCAACTGGAATTCCATCACCTCTACTAGCTTTGTTCGTAATGATGCTTCCTAAAGCCAACTTAACTTCACATTCCAGGATGTCTGGCTCTAGGTGAATGATCACACCATTGTCATTATCTACGTCGTGAAGCTCTTTTTTGTACAGTTCTTCTGTGTATTCTTGCCACCTCTTCTTAATATCTTTTGCTTCTGTTAGGTCCCTACCATTTCTGTCCTTTATTGTGCCCATCTTTGCATGAAATGTTCCCTTGGTATCTCTAATTTTCTTGAAGAGATCTCTAGTCTTTCCCATTCTGTTGTTTTCCTCTATTTCTTTGCACTGATTGCTGAGGAAGGCTTTCTTATCTCTCCTTGCTATTCTTTGGAACTCTGCATTCAAATGGGTATATCTTTCCTTTTCTCCTTTGCTTTTCACTTCCGTTCTTTTCACAGCTATTTGTAAGGCCCACTCAGACAGCCATTTTGCCTTTTTCCATTTCTTTTTCTAGGGGATGGTCTTGATTCCTGTTTCCTGTACAGTGTCACAAACCTGTCTAGTCAAGGCTATGGTTTTTCCAGTGGTCATGTATGGATGTGAGTTGGACTATAAAGAAAGCTGAGCACTGAAGAATTGAGGCTTTTGAACTGTGGTGTTTGAGAAGACTCTTGAGAGTCCCTTGGACTGCAAGGAGATCCAACCAGTCCATCCTAAAGGAGATCAGTCCTGGGGGTTCATTGAAAGGACTGATGTTGAAGCTGAAACTCCAATACTTTGGCCACCTCATGCGAAGAGCTGACTTATTTGAAAAGACTCTGATGCTAGGAAAGATTGAAGGCAGGAGGAGAAGGGGACGACAGAAGATGAGATGGTTGAATGGCATCACTGACTCGATGGACATTGGTTTGGGTGGCCTCTGGAAGTTGGTGATGGACAGGGAGGCCTTGTGTGCTGCGGTTCATGGGGTCGCAGAGTTGGACACGACTGAGCGACTGAATTGAACTGAATAAGCACACAATAGCTGACTTAAGCAGTTTGTCCATTAATTTGCAGAATTCTTTTGCTTACAGAAAGCCATTGACAGTGGCCTTTGTAGCCATCATTTAGAAGGTTCTCAACATGGCAAGACGTTGAGGTTGGACTGGGTTCTGCTTTTTGCCCGTTGAGAACAAGAGAAGCTGACCACGTTTGGCTTCCTCTGAGGGGAGTTTTGGGAGAGGCCAAGTATTTTTCTTGCCCCAGTGTTGAAAGCTTTTCCTGTATATGGGATATAACTGCAGTTGAAACACTTTTGATTTATACCAGGGCCAGGCACAGTGTGGGTGTAACTAGGATATAAATAAGGCCTTGCATAGTTTTGGTCTTAATGCGCACAGAGGCCTGTCTTTAAAATGACTGCCAAAACAAGTGGGATTTCTTGGAAAATAAATATCCTCACTCTATTAGTTTTTAAACAAATAGTGAAAGCATGTGGAGATCTTTTTTTCCAAGAGAAAAAAAGCCTTTGGGGGGAAAAAAATCAATATTAAAACCACATCTTTGCTGTCTAATTACTCAGTATTGAAATAACCATAGACAGAGATGTCATTCATTTTGAAGAAGTAAGATTGTACTTTGGGAAAATTACCTCAGGACACTAGTGCCAAAATATAAGCCATTAAAATATTTTGGCATCAAGAATGAATTTGTGTTAAAATACTATGAATAGAAAGAGCTGAATCTACAAATATGAAGCCTACTAAATGAGTTCTTTAGATTCATACCAGGAAATTGCATGGAACCAACCCTAGCCTTGAGTCCTAGAATATATCTTTTAAAACTATTTGGATTGGAGAGAGCAGAGCATGGGGCCATCAAAATGGCCAGCTGGAATCCTCAGTATGCTTGTGTGCTCAAGTTTCTAATGTGAATTAATTCAGGAGTCGTTTGACTTCAGGTTTTAACATTTTGCCTTTATCAGGATTTGTGGGTCCCTCACCCCAACATTAACCAGCCTAACAGTGATTCTTTCCTGCCTGCTATCCCTTGGGTATTGTCTGTGGATAGGGGAAAAGAGGGACAGAAAAGAGTTAGGCAGGGGAAATAAAGGCAGGAATGAGGTTAAGGAGAGGGCAGGGCGGGGGGAACCTGGGGAGGAGAGGGTCCCCCGGGCTTAGCAGATGAGCGTTGCTGCTGTTTCCTTGTGCTCTTCTGGGTCTCGGGACCAGTTATCATGACATCCAGCAAAATGCAAGGCAGTGACAATGTCTCCTCCAGGGGACAACTCTTCATTTGGGACACTCAATCTGGGTTGGTTCCCCCCACAGGACCCTACACAGAGCAGGAATTTCACACTGCTCGCTGCATGGGCTGACACCAGTTCAATGGTGACATGTTTCTGCTGACCTGAGAGCAGTAGCTCTCCAAGCGCTAGGCCAGCAGCCCCAGCAGAGTCCCTCTTGAAGGAGCTCACCTCTGACACTTCCACCCCACAGAGGTGAAGCCTGCCCTACCTTTCTGGATCAGTGTTCTTGGCGGCTGGGCATTTGTGCCTGGGGACTTGCTCCTTCAATGTCAGGTGCTTCTCTTTGTTGGCCAGAAACTCCTGCTCCAGCAGTTCGAGGCGTCCCTGCAGTTTCTCCAGGACCTGTAGCAGTGACACACAGGAATCATTCACGTGTAAGCCCGTGTGTGTAGCAGTAGTTTTTTCTCCAAAACACAATGAGAGTGTACCCTACAGGAGTGTTAAAATGAAGCCACCATTCTTCTCCTGGCAATTGTTTTGTTTCAGAGTCTGACATCTAAAATATAGACAACCCAAGAGCCATCTTAACATTTACAACACCCCCACAGCACATAGCTGAGACTTATGGTGACTTCTCATTTCGTTCCTAGCACTCACTCAGAGGCCTTTGAATTTTGTTAATGGGACGTTAATAATCCTACATATTTGCAGAATAATTTTTAGCTTATAGAGCACTTTTCCATTCATTATCTTATTTAATCCACTATCAGGGTTATAAATGTCACAAAGTAGGTTTATTATCCCAGTTTTATAGAGGAGGAAATTGAAGCTCTAGAAAGTATGTCAGAAGCCACAGAGAACTTAGAAACCATAAATGCTTGAGAAGGGCAGAGAAAAGGAAATGCTCTTGGTGGGAATGCAGACTGACACAGCCACTATGGAGAACAGTATGGCAGTTCATTGAAAAACTAAAGCTAGAGCTGCCATATGACACAGCAACCCCATGACTGGGCATAAATCCTGAGAAAACCATAATTCAAAAAGACGCGCGCACTCCAACGTTCACTGCGGCACTCTTTATAATAGCCAGGACATGGAAGCAACCTAAATGTCCATCAGCCAATGGATAGATAAAGAAGATATGATGCATATTAACAATAGAATATTACTCAACCATAAAAAGGAATAACTTGGGTCATTTGCAGAGATGTGGATGGACCTAGAATCTGTCATACAGAATGAAGTAATGTCAGAAAAACAAATATTGATGCGTGTGTGTGGAATCTAGAAAAACGGTACAGACGAACCTACTTGCAGGGCAGGAATAGAGACGCAGAAATAGAGAATGACGATGTGGATACGGCAGAGGGATGAACTGGGAGATTGGGATTGACGTGTGAACTGCCATGTGTAAAACAGATCGCTCCTGGGAACCTACTGTATATCACAGCGAGCTCAGCTCAGTGTTTTGTGATGAGCTAGTTGGATGCGATGTGGGGAAGTGGGAGGAAGGTCGAAGAGGGAGGTTCAGTTCATTCAGTTACTTAGTCATGTTCAACTCTGTGACCCCATGGACTGCAGCATGCCAGGCCTCCCTGTCCATCACCAACTCCAGGAATTTACTCAGACTCATGTCCACTGAGTCGGTGATGCCATCCAACCATCTCATCCTCTGTTGTCCCCTTCTTCTCCCGCCTTCAATCTTTCCCAGCATCAGGGTCTTTTCAACTGAGTCAGTTCTTCACATCAGGTGGCCAAAGTATTGGAGTTTCAGCCTCAACATCAGTCCTTCCAGTGAATATTCAGGACTGATTTCCCTTAGGATGGACTGGTTTGATCTCCTTGAGTCTTCTCCAACACCACAGTTCAAAAGCTTCAATTCTTTGGCACTCAGCTTTCTTTATAGTCCAACTCTCACATCCATACATGACTACTGGAAAACAAAAGCCTTGACTAGATGGACCTTTGTGGGCAAAGTAATGTCTCCGCTTTTTAGTATGCTATCTAGGTTGGTCATAACTTTCCTTCCAAGAAGTAAGCGTCTTTTCATTTCATTGCTGCAAAGCCATCTGCAGTGATTTTGGAGCATCCCAAAATAAAGTCAGCCACTGTTTCCACTGTTTCCCCATCTATCTGCCATGAAGTGATGGGACCAGATGCCATGATCTTAGTTTTCTGAATGTTGAGCTTTAAGCCAACTTTTTCACTCTCCTCTTTCACTTTCATCAAGAGGCTCTTTAGTTCCTTGCTTTCTGCCGTAAGGGTGGTGTCATCTACATATCTGAGGTTATTGACATTTCTCCTGGCAATCTTGATTCCAGCTTGTGCTTCTTCCAGCTAGCATTTCTCATGATGTACTCTGCATGTAAGTTAAATAAGCAAGGTGACAATATACAGTCTTGACGTACTCCTTTTCCTACTTGGAACCTGTCTGTTGTTCCTGTCTGGTTCTAACTGTTGCTTCCTGACCTGCATACAGATTTCTCAAGAGGCAGGTCAGGTGGTCTGGTATTCCCATCTCTTTCAGAATTTTCCACAGTTTATTGTGATCCACACAAAGGCTTTGGCATAGTCAATAAAGCAGAAATAGATGTTTTTCTCGAACTAACTCTCTTGCTTTTTCAATGATATTTTTTTTTTGTACAGTTCTTCTGTGTATTCTTGCCACCTCTTCTTAATATCTTCTGCTTCTGTTAGGTCCATACCATTTCTGTCCTTTATCGAGCCCATCTTTGCATGAAATGTTCCCCTGGTATCTCTAATTTTCTTGAAGAGATCTCTAGTCTTTTCCATTCTATTGTTTTCCTCTATTTCTTTGCATTGATCACTGAGGAAGACTTTCTTATCTCTCCTTGCTATCCTTTGGAACTCTGCATTCAAATGGATATTTTTCCCTTTCTTCTTTGCTTTTCGCTACTCTTCTTTTCTCAGCTATTTGTAAGGCCTCCTCAGACAGCCATTTTGCTTTTTGCATTTCTTTTTCTTGGGGATGGTCTTGATCCCTGTCTCCTGTATAATGTCACAAACTTCTGTCCATAGTTCATCAGGCACTCTATCTATCAGATCTAGTCCCTTAAATCTATTTCTTACTCCCACTGTATAATTGTAAGGGATTTGATTTAGGTCATACTTGAATGGTCTAGTGGTTTTTCCTTCTTTCTTCAATATAAGTCTGAATTTGGTAATAAGGAGTTCATGATCTGAGCCACAGTCAGCTTCCAGTCTTGTTTTTGCTGATAGTGTAGAGCTTGTCTATCTTTGGCTGCGAAGAATATAATCAATCTGATTTTGGTGTTGATCATCTGGTGATGTCCACGTGTAGAGTCTTCTCTTGTGTTGTTGAAAGAGGGCTTTTGCTATGACCAGTGTGTTCTCTTGGCAAAACTCTATTAGCCTTTGCCCTGCTTCATTCCGCATTCCAAGGACAAATTTACCTGTTACTCCAGGGGTTTCTTGACTTCCTATTTTTGCATTCCAGGCCCCTATAATGAAAAGGACATCTTTTTTGAGTATTAGTTCTAGAAGGTCTTGTAGGTCTTCATAGGACCGTTCAACTTCAGCTTCTTCAGCATTACTGGTTGGAGCATAGACTTGGATTACTGTGATATTGAATGGTTTGCCTTGGAAGTGAACAGAGATTATTCTGTCGTTTTTGAGATTGCATCCAAGTACAGCATTTCGGACTCTTTTGTTGACCATGATGGCTACTCTATTTCTTCTAAGGGATTCCTGCCCACAGTAGTAGATATAATGGTCATCTGAGTTAAATTCACCCAATCCAGTCCATTTTAGTTCACTGATTCCTAGAATGCTGACGGTCACTCTTGCCATCTCCTGTTTCACCACTTTAAGAGGGAGGAGATATGTGTATACATATAGCTGATTCACTTCGTTGTACTCCAGAAACTAACACAACTTGGTAAAGCAATGATAATAAAAAAGATAAATTAATAATCCAATTAAAAAATTGAAGTTAAAGGACCTGGGATTGAATGGTTTGGAGGACGTGATGGAGCAGAAATATCAGGAAATTTAGCCAGAAGCTTTGAGTAAGTCCTCCAGATGTAGCTCATGCAGATGAATATTTAAACTGTGCAGGTCAGGGTCTTGATGTATAGAGGCTACAGCTGTGCAGCCCCAGTCGCTAAGCATTCCCTGAACGCTGCCCATGTTTAGTCCTGTGCCCAGAGTGTGAGAGACACAAAAGTTGTATCAGGCACAGTCTCTTGTCTCAGAGATTTTATTCCAGTTGGGAATAGAGACTGTGGAATAGAATACTTTGCCATGGCTCAATGGAAGAAGTGAGACTTAACTCAGCTTAAAGGATGCTCAAGAGGGCTTGGACCAGGCAGTACCAGTGAAAATGGAGAGGAAAGGATGAATTGGAGAGAGATTACCAAAGGCAAAAATGCTGCATCGTGGGGTTAGAGAATCAGAAACACCAGAGTTCAAGTTCAGATTATTACCTACTAATTGTATTTCAGTCACCTTGAACTCTAAGCTTCAGTTTTTGCATTTGAGAGCATAATAGCCCTCACCTCATATTGTGAAAATTAAATGAGATACTGCTTAGCACCAGGAGCATGGTACACACTCAATAAATGGTAACTATCATCTTCATTATTACTTTTACTATTATTAAAATAAATAAACTAGTTTAGAAGCATATTGTCCAAAGGGCATAAAAAATGGCAAGAGTGGTGCATGTTTTCCATTTTCCTCCAGATCTATCCTCCATCTTTCTCTGTGCTCTAGCCAGGAGGCTGGCCTTCAGTGGAGTGTACCAACAGGTTCCAGTGCCCTTGGCTTTGGTTGGTTTCAGTCAATGGAAGGCAACTGCAGGAGAGGAATTGAAGAAGGATGAGGTAGGGTATTTATTTCCTTGATTCCTCCTGCCTGTATTAACATGGATTGGCTGTGTCTTTACCAAAAGCCATGGAGCTTGTCAGCTACTCCTGTAACTACTGCTACCCTCCTCATGCACCTTTATCTGTTCTTCCTCCATCCCTCTACCCCACTGTTCCTTCCATGAGATCCTTTCTGTGCCTTAATTGGTTATAAAATAATACCTTCCTAAACCCTCCTCAGTTCCTCCATTGGAGTAAGTCATCTCTTTCTTGCCAGGACCCTGACTGGCACTATAAATCTCACAGACAGTACGCAGATTCCTAGCTTGGGAGGTAGGAAGAATGTGAACCCCCTGACAAAAACAAGGAATTTGAAAAGGCTAACAAGTTTGAATGAAGGTGTCAATGTTGGACAAGGTACAATGTTCAGTGAGAGCAGGAGATCCAGAGGAAAATCAGGACCAGCATGTGGCCCTATAGGTGAGAAGTGAGGACTAGTCTTTGGGAATTGGCAGCATGGAAATGGTGGTTAAAGCCAGGAGAAGGAATGAGGTGTTCAAAGGAAAGAGAAAAGTGAAGAAAGCCAATTATGAATTACAATTTGGAATCTCAGAATTTTAATTGTGTTCTACTCTCAGAAGAAGTTAGGACATAGTTTTCTTACCATACATGTACTTCATTTAACTCACTTGACTCTGAGATGGGCAGGTATGTGAAAGATTTAAGCTTGTACAGTCAACACACAGAACCAGGATGTCTGCTCCAAAATCCAGATGCTTTCTACATATGCTGCTCATGCTGAGAAGGTTAGTTTTAGCCCTGTCTGGCCTTCCTTCACTGAACCAAATGGGCCTAGAAATCTCAGGCCAAGGTTAACACTGTCAGAGATCACCTCTCCTCTTCTCTGGGTCCCAATACCAATCCCCACACTGCCTCTAACATAGGAAGAAACTTCCTGAACCGAGGCCTCAGAAGGCTAGTGCCTCGAACCACTTTCCTCTGCTTTGCTTGGCCCTTTAAAAATTTATGTCCTCCCAGTTTCTGAAAGCCTGGGTTTTAGGAGGGCTTCCCTGATAGCTCAGTTGGTCAAGAATCTGCCTGCAATGCAGGAGACCCTGGTTCAATTCCTGGGTCAGGAAGATCTGCTGGTGAAGGGATAGTCTACCCACACCAGTATTCTTGGGGTTCCCTGGTGGCTCAGCTGGTAAAGAATCCACCTGCAATGTGGGAGACCTGGGTTCGATCCCTGGGTTGGGAAGATTCCCTGGAGAAGGGAAAGGCTACCCACTCCAGTATTTGGCCTGGATAATTCAGGACTATACAGCCCATGGGGTTGCAAAGAGTTGGACATGACTGAGCCACTTTTCACTCACTTTACTCGTCTATCATTTATTCCTTAACTCCTGCGATCTGGCTTTGGTAGATCCACCTCTTCATTGAAATCAGGGCTGCCGAGGTCCCTCATGATCTCTCAGTGGCCAAATCCAATGCACATCTTGCTTTCCTTCCTTCTTTGAAGACGATGGTGTGGCCCACTCCCCCTTCTCAGAGCCTCTTTTCTCTTGGCTTTTGCAGCTCTGCCGCTTCCAGGTCTGTCTTGACCAATCCAGTTTCTCCTTATCGATCTCTTACCTGCCCCTGGTTGCTGTTTCCCATGACTCTACCTTGAATTTCTTCACTGCTTACTCCACTTGTTTGCCTGAGCAGTCTCTATACTGCACAGCTTCAACCTACAGCTGTACCCAAATTTACATGTCTGACCCAAACACATCCTTTGAAGTTCAGATCCGTGGCTCTAATTGCCTACTGGACCCCTCCAATTGGATGTCCTACGGGTGCCTCAAAATGTCCCAACTGAACTTGACATCTGGCCTCCTGCCTGCCTCCCACACCCATTCTTAACCGGATCCTCCACTTTTATTCCTGACCTTGGTTAGCCAAGCTAGAAATCTGGCATGCATCCAAGCCTCCTCCCTCCCTTTATTTACCCTGTTCAGTCTGCCACCACTTCCTTAAACTCTTAGATTTGTCCCCCTCTTCATCCTTATTGCCAGCCTTGGTTTAGGACTTCATAATTTGTTACCTGGATTATAATTTTCTAGCCTATTTCCTACTGTCTTGCCCCTGTGGTGGTTGCTGTTTCTCAGCTTTAAACCCTCCAGTGTTGCCCCATCATGCCACCTCAAGATGAAGTTTATCTAGTCTCCTTAGCATAGCATGAAGGCTTTTCATGGTAGTCCTTATCTAAGGACCTCTCTCCAGTCTCCTCCCTTCCCTGTGAGTTCCATCTGGTCAATTATACTGCCACACGGTTCCTCATACTCTCAGCACTGTCTTGCCCCTGTGCCTTTGCACCTGCTGATTCCTTTTCCTGGAACACCCATTTGCCCTACTCGGCCATATTCTTCCTACACTGCCCAGTCCAGAAATCCCTTCCAGGAAGCCTTCCAAGGCACTCTCCCACTGGTCAGGGTGAGCCTCTTCCGTGTTGCCATTAGCATTATATGTAATCATAGGTAACCTTTCCATGCTGCATGTTACTTGTGGATTTACTGGTCTGTTGTTCCCAGGAGTCTATAATTCACTTGAAAAAGGGATGGTTTCTTTGTCTTCAAATTCCTGGTGCCTGTTGCAGAGTCTGAGTCATAGGGAGTACCCCACAAATGTTGTTGAATGAATGTGAGTTATTTAATTCATATGATGAAAGAATAATGAACTGTGTCTTAGCATTTGAATCTTCCTAGTTTTTTGTCTGTCTGGCTTCTGAAGCACGGCCTGTCCTGACCTTTGCCCGTGTCCTTTGTGTCAGGACATCTGACCACCCATCTCACTGCTGGCCCAATGGCCTAAAAACTACAGCTTCAATGTCACACATCCCTGGTTCTAGCGGTCTCAGCTTTTGCCCCATTGCCACGCTTCACCTCTACTTCATACGAACCTGACACTGATGGGTTCCAATGTAAAGTAGTGATTTGATGAAATGTGACAAAAAGCAAGGATGTAAAAGCCAAAGATTTTGATCCGAAAAGCATGTATTCAAGATTGACTTTTAGGTTTTTTAAGTTTTATATATTGAGTTTGCAGATACTGGCAATTTTTATAGCCTGTGTCCCCCAGGCCCATCAAATCTGGTTGTGCTTGCCCTTTACAATAGCTGACATATTGTTTTCTTGAAACTACCATGGTTTCCGATTTATTATGGGATGACTGCTGAGGAAAAACAGCCATACAGATCCCCCTGAGAAGGAAAAGGGGCTAAATATATGTTGAAATAGAAAGCTCTACTCTCTTTTACTCCTTGTAAGACAAAGATAGCTCAATCTTCAGCAAAATTTTTCTTACCAGAACATTCCTACCCCCAGCAGTGTAGAGAAAATATGATGCTATAAAGTAATTTATGTCATATTTTTACGTGTCAAATTCCCTAATAAAGATTTTTGAAATGTGATAAAATTCATTACCAGCCTTCTGTGTTGAAAATGATAGGGAGAATCCTGTGCTATGCATTTGGAAAATTCTTGTACCTGCAGTGAAAAAAATGCAATATTTCATTAAGGGCCTGACGTCTTATATTTGAATTTGGTTACTTCTATTTTTCATAATCTTTAAAAGTATTACTTTAGCCTTCAGTTGATCAGTCTGTTCTTTTAACTTCTGACACATCTGCTCCCCCTGGGATATCTTTTGAAATATGTAAGAAGAACTCAAGGAAGGGTCTTCCTGAGAAGTCGATGGCAACTTAGAGAGACTTGGCTCAGATTCTATTCCTATATAAGAAACAATAAATTTTGGCTACCATTCATCTCAACTGCATTGCAGTTTTGTTAAGTACTAAAAACAGAAGTCTGTGGCAATCACCACCATTTGCTATTTAAAAAATCTCTTTTCAAAAGGTGTATCTAAGCCAAAGAGGTTTAAAAATGCTAGTACCTGCGAGATGTTCTTGGTGGATATGTACTGTGGGCTCCATCTGCACAAGGGAAGGATAAGAAAACATTACTGTTGATATTAACCAATGACACCATTATGCAGGATGACCCAATGTGTTCTGGTCATCTTGGAGGCCACCCAGGGTTATGTCAAGAGCTGAGGCCCTGATGCCAAGGTTGAATTCCACTCTGACACTTATCTGCCGGGTGATCCAGAGCAATTATGTCATTGCTATAAACCTCAAATTCCTCTGCAATAAAATGGGGATAGTAACAGAACCTACTTCATAGTGTCATGATGAGAATTAAATGTTACCATAGTCTGGCACATGGTAAATATTCAGTATATGTTAGCTGTTACTGTTATCATGTTTGATACTATTATATGGAATACTCAAACCCTTCTCCTAGAGTTCGACCACGAGCTCCACCAGGGCAGGGACCTCTGTTGGTCTCGTCACTGACTCTGTCGCTGGGGCTCTCACTAACACCAGATACATGGTGGCTAGTGTCTGGGAGCAGATAGTGACTTCACACAGGACATTCCCTTTTCTACTCACCAGAGGCTAACTGGATAAGAGTTCAAATTCCAGAGTGATTCACCTTGATCATCTTCCCATTGTTCCCAACACACACAGCTCACAAACACACTAGAGACAGAGAGCCAATGTTGTGGTCAAACTAGACTGTGGTTATTAGGAATATCTCGGGTATACGATGGCTATGGAAACTACAGAGTCCAGTTCGCCAACCTGAATGGACATGACAAGAGAAAAGATGCCCCACTTCAGACTGCCATTACCAGAGACAGATGAACTTGAGATTCGTTCTGCCCCTACTACCCACAGGGCACTGAGAACTGTGCCCACCCAAGAGTGTTCTTCTGCAAGCAGAATGAGGAATGTGGAGACTTCTCAGTGTCACAGGGGTACAGATTTCTCTAAGACTGAGAGAAGCATCCCGGTCACGGCCAAGTATGGGGGGGGGGTGGGTGTGGGTGTGTGTGTGTGTGCACACGTGCGTGCACGTGTGTTGCAAGGGATAAGGGAGGTTCTATTCAAATTCCCCAGAAGTTTCAGTTAAAAGAAAAGGTGGACGAAGGGGTGGAAATAGGGACAGGCAGAGAATGTTCAGGCAGGGTGCCCTTCATAGACTGCTTAAAAGAAAGATCACACAGTCCTGGCAAAGTACCGGAGAACTGAAGTGTTTACTTTGATCATTAATGTGAACTTATTTAACTACAGAACCTCAAATAGTCAATGAGATCCTCAGCCTCAGCATTTGGGAAGGTGGGTGGAAGGATGGAGAGATGGGGAAAGGGGAAAAAGTATAGATTAAATGTTAATTGTTGTACTAAATAGTTACCAGTATAACAATCTTGAAATATGTTATCAAAGATCGTAATTTAAGTTAGCATTCATAACCAAGGGCATAATATATGCAAACACCTGGCCAGGGCTCGGGGAATTGGGTGATGGAAAGATGAAGACGAGGCAGCTGCCTCCAGAGCCTTGAAATCTGGTCGAAGGAACAGATGTTTGGAAATCGTAATGATGCAAGCAGGCTGAGATAAGCTCTGACAGAATATTTAAGAAACACGGATGCAAAAGACTGGCTGTGGGATTCTGAAAAGTCCTATGGCCAGTGTGGAGTTGAAGGAGACCATGAAAATGAGCAGGGGTTTGATAAGCAGAGGTGGGATGTTCCCGGTAAGGCAGGAGCTCAGAGAAGGTGGGGCCAGCCCATTAACTGAGGATGATTTCTGGGAGAGGGGAGCTGAGTTCAGAAGGCTAGCATGACAGGAAAAATGGGGACATGCAAATTCCTGGTTGAAGAATTTGGATTTTATTCTGTGTTATTGTTAGTTCAGTTCCAGATTCTTATGAGGACACCCACTGCGCTCCTGAAAGGTCAGGGTACCAGACTAGAACTAGAATTCAGAACCTCAGAACTACAGCTTAGTTCTCTGCACCTTCTGAAGACCCACACTCATATGGATGAGCAGCAGTCCTGGGGGTGTGTTTCCTGAAGACTGCTTTCACTTACCTCTACCAGTTGTGAAGGTTCAGTAGTTTCCCACTTCTGCTCTTGTTTTTCAACATAATTTGATCTAGATGTGCTTTCTGAAGTATCTTGCCCAACAGCTGACTTCTCTCTCAATTCAGGAGAAAAGCTGGCTTGTGGATCTGTTATAAATGGTTTGTCAATTATGTAATTTTTAGGAATTTTCACTTTGGGAGCAACCTTAGAGTAATTAGAGAACCAGTAATAAATTTGACTATGGCCATATTTGAACTTGTTGCCAGAGTTTGCTTTTTCGGCCTGTTTATGTGGTGTCTGCCATAGGCAACTTTTTTGTTTATCACATAGACTCTTGATTTTAGATAGAAAATTTGAATTTTCCTCATGGCTGCTTTCTCCAGCAGCCACTAACTCGTCTGAATCAGAAGTGTTTTCTTCTGTCACGGTCAGAGAACTGGGCTTATTGCTATTTTCATCATCGCTTTTGGAGTTGAGTTGGTCAGTGAGTTCTGAGGATTTTTCTGTCGGCCAAGAATTCTTAACATGCCACACAATAATATTTTTAATAATAGCTTCATCAAAACTGTCATTATTAGAGATCTCTGGGAGAGTTTCACAATTAATGCCTTGATCTTTGGAGAATTCTTCTTTGCAAAGGTGATGGAGTAAGATATCAGAAATGTTTGAAGTGTCTTCCTGATTAGCTGGAATAGGAAGATTTATGGTGCGTTGATTCTCTTTATCACATGTTTCGCTGACAGCATTTTCAGTCTTTTTATCCAAAGTCATGGTCATATCTGCCTCTTGGCAAGTCTCTCTATGTGTAGCCTTTTCTTGAGACTCATCTTCTGTTAAATTCGTTTGATCTGAGACATCAAGGATGTCATATCTTGAGGCAAGATTATAACCATGGTATATCTTAACTTGGAAGAAACCCTCATCATAAGGCAAATCCTCCTGTTGCTTAGAAGTTGTGTCTTCCAGGAAATAGGCTTTGTCCATGTATGTGCAGCGCGACCTCCTTTATCAGTTGCTCCCGATCTTGATGTTCTTAATTACAGCAATAGATCATCTAGTTTTCATTAATTGTCTTCACTGTGTGTCCTCATCTGTGCAAAATGAAAAGAACATCATTGTTAAATATAATTTATGTAATGTATGAAACTATGCTTATCAAAGTGGATGCAGATCATTTTTATGCAGATCAAAGTGGGTGTTTTCCATTTAGAGAAATGCAGTTATAAACGTGAAGGCAGAAAGCTCTGCCAAGAGGAATTGATCCTAAATATTACATTAACATAACTGATGGTATATAATCAAGGAATTAGAAAGGAGGGGGAGGCTAAATATTTCACTCATTAAACATTGAGGAAGACATCATTTCCAGTTAATGACCAAATGTTTATCAACTTCTCTTAGGAAGTACTATTTGAAATTTGTGATCCCAAAACAGCAGCTTGGGATGCAAGTAAGGGATTGATTTTTTTTTTTTTTTAAGTACTATGGCTGTCCCTTGTCCACATACCACTGATAAGCCTCAGTGTGTGGAACTGAGAGCTGGATCAGCTCAAACAAACCACCGACTTTCTCTGTTTTAGTGCTTTTTCATCTGTCTCCCCCTAGACATTCTGGTCCCGTTCTTCTGGTTTTCCCTCGTATGTTGGTGAAAGGCAGAGAATGACTGACAGAAATATGAACAAGGAAGAAAAAGGTCTTTTGAACACCTGGAGGCTAGTCTGCCGTCAAGCATTCCTCTTCTGATTAGAATCCAGACAGAATCCAGTTCAGGAGGCTGCCTTGCTCTGAGAATGAACTTATGGTTGCCAGAGAGGAAGAATGGGGGGAAGGGGTACTTAGGGGGCTTAGGATCGACTTGTACACACTGCTACATTTTAAATGGATAACCTACAAGGTCCTACTGTATAGCACAGGGAACCCTGCTCGGTGTTCTGTGGCAGCCTGGACGGGAGGGGAGTTTGGGGGAGACTAGATACATGTGTGTGGATGGCTGAGTCCTTTTGCTGTCCACCTGAAACTATCACAACATTGTTAATCAGCCATACTTCAATATAAAATAAAAAGTTTTTTTAAAAGTCTGCAAATAGCCAATGTTGACAAGGATGTGGAGAACACTTCACCTTTGTGCCATTAGTGGGAATGTAAATTGGGCAGCCACTATGGAAAACAGTATGTAAATACAACTACCATATGATCCAGCACTTCCACTTTGGAGTATATATCTGAAAATAAAATATCAATTCAAAAAGATAAATGAACCCCAAACGTCACAGCAGCATTATTTGCAAGAACCAAGATATGGAAGCAACCCAGGTGTCAACAAATGAATAGATAATGAAAATGCAGTGTATATATATATATATACATATATGTATCTATAGATCTATAGATACATATATATAAGCTCAGACAGTTAACAAATCTGCCTACAATACAGGAGACCCAGGTTCAATCCCTGGGTCAGGAAGATCCCCTGGAGAAGGAAATGGTAACCCACTCTAGTATTCTTGCCTGAAGATTTCCATGGACAGAGGAGCCTGGTGGGCTATAGTTCATGGGCTTGCAAAGAGTCGGACACGACCAAGTGACTAACACACACAATACACAGTGGAATATTCAGTTCAATTCAGTCACTCAGTCATATCCAACTCTTTGCGACCCCATGAATCGCAGCACGCCAGGCCTCCCTGTCCATCACCAACTCCCAGAGTTCACTCAGATTCACATCCATCAAGTCAGTGATGCCATCCAGCCATCTCATCCTCTGTCGTCCCCTTCTCCTCCTGCCCCCAATCCCTCCCAGCATCAGAGTCTTTTCCAATGAGTCAACTCTTCGCATGAGGTGGCCAAAGTACTGGAGTTTCAGCTTTAGCATCATTCCTTCCAAAGAAATCCCAGGGCTAATCTCCTTCAGAATGGACTGGTTGGATCTCCTTTCAGTCCAAGGGACTCTCAAGAGTCTTCTCCAACACCATAGTTAAAAAGCATCAATTCTTCAGCGCTCAGCCTTCTTCACAGTCCAACTCTCACATCCATACATGACCACAGGAAAAACCATAGCCTTGACTAGATGGACCTTAGTCGGCAAAGTAATGTCTCTGCTTTTGAATATGCTATCTAGGGTTGGTCATAACTTTCCTTCCAAGTGGAATATTAGTCAGCTGTAAAAGTTAAATTCTACTTTTTTCAACAACATGGATGGACATAGAGTTTATTGTGTTTAATGAAATAAGTCAAAGATAACTGTTATCATTTATATGTAGAATCTAAAAAATGAAACAAAAACAGAAACAGACTCACATATATAGAAAACAATCTAGTGATTATCAGCAAGAAGAAAGAAAGGGAAAGGGTCAAATTAGCAGTGAGAACTAAGAGACACCGACTACTGTGTATAAAATAAATAAGTTACAAGGATCTGTTATACAGCACAGCAAATAGAACCAATATATTATGATAACTTTAAATGGAATGTGTAAAAATATTGAATTACTATGTTATATGCCTGAAGCTTGGAGAAGGCAATGGCAACCCACTCCAGTACTCTTGCCTGGAAAATCCCATGGACGGAGGAGCCTGGTAGGCTGCAAAATCTAAAAAATGAAACAAAAACAGAAACAGACTCACATATATAGAAAACAATCTAGTGATTATCAGCAAGAAGAAAGAAAGGGAAAGGGTCAAATTAGCAGTGAGAACTAAGAGACACCGACTACTGTGTATAAAATAAATAAGTTACAAGGATCTGTTATACAGCACAGCAAATAGAACCAATATATTATGATAACTTTAAATGGAATGTGTAAAAATATTGAATTACTATGTTATATGCCTGAAGCTTGGAGAAGGCAATGGCAACCCACTCCAGTACTCTTGCCTGGAAAATCCCATGGACGGAGGAGCCTGGTAGGCTGCAGTCCATGGGGTCGCTGAGGGTCGGACATGACTGAGCGACTTCACTTTCCCTTTTCACTTTCATGCATTGGAGAAGGAAATGGCAACCCACTCCAGTGTTCTTGCCTGGAGAATCCCAGGGATGGGGGATCCTGGTGGGCTGCTGTCTATGGGGTCGCACAGAGTTGGACACGACTGAAGCGAATTAGCAGCAGCATGCCTGAAGCTAAAATAAATTTGTAAGTCAACAGCAACGAAGAAGAGTCTAGCAGTCCTGTCAAGCTGCCACAGTCTGGTGGTGGTAGCACGTCTTAGGGATACTCCTGAAAATGTTCAGAGCAAAACCAGCTGCCATCTGGTATGAGTCTTTTATTCTTTTGGGGAGCTTCCCTAGTGGCTCATATGGTAAAAAATCTGCCCGCAATGCAGGAGACCTGGATTCAGTCCCTGGGTCAGGAAGATCCTCTGGAGAAGGGATTGGCTACCCACTCCAGTATTTTTTTTTTTTTTTTAATCTATGTATTTATTGGCTGTGGCAGGACTTCGATGATATTCAGGCTTTCTCTAGCTGCGGTGAGCAAGGCCTTCTCTTCGTTGCGGCGTGTGGGCTTCTCATCGTGGGGGCTTCTCTTGGGGAGCACAGGCTCCAGGGCACATGCGCTTCAGTAGTTTCAGCCAGCAGGCTCAGTAGCTGTGGCGCAGGGGCTTGGTTTCTGCCTGGCATGTGGGATCTTCCCAGACCTGGTATCAAACCAATGTCCTTTGCATTGCAAGGTGGATTCTTAACCACTGGACCACCAGGGAAGCCCCACTCCAGTGTTCTTGCCTGGAGAATTCCATGGACAGAGGAGCCTGGCGGGCTGCAGTCCAGGGGGTCACGAAGAGTCAGACACGACTGAGTGACTAACACTTTCGCTATATTCTTTTAAATAAAATTGAAAGCATCCATTTAAATATCTCTTCTTGATTTATAAACTTTTGGGATAACTTTATAGAAGTAGTCAAATTGCCTCCAGTTTTAGCTGGAATAACTGAAGCTCTGAGTCAACTAAGAGGCCACAGCCACTGGCCGGCCTCCCTTGCCCATATAATGACGGGGTTGGAGAAGCAGATCTCTGAGGTCTTCTCCCCTACCTAAATTTTTATGAGTCTATAACTTGTGCTTTATTTATATAACCTAAAAAGCTCAAGGAATATGTTTGACCAAAAAAAGTGAGCTAAATTTTCTGAGGGGGAAAAGAAAAAGGACTAAAAATAAAATGTGGTAAAGATATCTATAAAACATTGTACAAAAATTTGAATTTATAGATAGGTGTCAATGTTATAGTATTCAAATAAACGTATTTTGTTTAAAGAGAGAAATAGAAAGAAAAAGAACCATCATCATCACTTCAGGATTACTTTGGCAGTCTAACATTTACTGTAAAGTGAGGTGTATGAACAGAATTACAGGCTACTGCCACTGAACTTGAAGAACAAGGGAAATGCTTCCCAGGAAGGTCAAAAGCATGGAGGGAAAGTACGGAAAGTACAAATTCAAAGACCAGGATTTGAATTCTGGCGGCTCTACTCATTAGCTCTATGCCATCAGGCAAGTTACTTCACTTTTCTGAGTTTTAGTTTCCTCTTCTGAAAAATAATAATAATAGCTAGGTCACAGGATTGCTAGATGAATGTGAGATAAGGTATACAAAGTTCTGACATGGTGTTTGGCACAGAGTGAGCAATCAATAAGGGTAGTTTTAAAATGAAAAACAGACCCAGTCTCAGTTTTGGAGTGCTAAAGAATGCCCAGTACAAAAAGCTAGGTACTCTATCTGTGGCATATTGGCAGGATAAAGGAAGAAATGGCCTATATGAGACACGATCTCCATAGTGGTCTCAAAACTACTTTAAAAAAATCTACCTTTAAGTGAATTTATTGTTTGATGGTGAAAACCAATACAAAATAATTTTAGATAAAGCATTGTCTAAGTTACCCTGATAACTCAGGGGTAAAGAATCTGCCTGCCAATGCAGGAGACACAGGTTTGACCCCTGGGTCAGGAAGATCCCCCAGAGAAGAAAATAACAACCCACTCCAGTATTCTTGCTGGGAAATCCCACGGACAGAGGAGCCTGGCGGGCTACAGTCCATGGGGTCACAGAGTCAGACACGACATAGTGACTGAACAACAGCAACGAAGTTTTTGCCTTCTGTGTATACTAGCCTGCATACGCCAGTCTCAGACTCCTCACCTGCCCTTCTCGCCTCCCCTCGGCCACCGCAAGCCTGTCCGCTATGTCGGTGAGTCTGCTTCTGACTCATAAATAAGCTAATTTGTGTCATATTTTAGATTCCACGTATGTGACATCATATGATATTTGCCTTTCTCCTTCTGACTCACTTCACTTCGTACGATCATCTCTAGGGCCAACCAGGTTGCTGCAAACAGCATTATTTCGTTTATGGCTGAGTAGTATTCCACTGTATATACACACCATATCTTCTTTATCCATTTATCTGGCAGTGGACATTTAGGTTGTTTCTGTGCCTTGATTACTGTGAATAGTGTTCATAATTAATATGAACATAAGGGTTCGTGTATGGAAGATGTCATATATACATATATAGATACACATATGTATATAATAAAGAATGACTCCTGCCATATATATATGTATATAAGAAAGAATGACATCCTGCCATTTACCATAACATTAATGGACCTTGAGTACATTATGCTAAGTGAAATAAGTCAGACAGAAAAAAGGCAAGTCCTGTATGATATAACTTATATGTGGAATCTAAAAACGCCAAATTCATACAAATAGTAGAATGGTGATTACCAGAGGGTGGCGGATGGAGGGGTAAGACATATGTTGTTTAAGGGTACAAACTTGCAACAGGCCATAAGTAAGCCCTAGAGATCTAAAGTAAAGTATAAGGAATACAGACAACAAGATTATAATCATCAAACTTTCTAAGAGACTAGAACTTAATTATTCCAACCACTAAATAAATGATCATTATGTAACATGACAGAGATCTAGTTATCACTACAATATATAAATGTATCAAATTAACATATTATATACCTTAAAATTATACTTTGTTATATGCCAAAGTATTTCAATTTTTAAAAGTTGTCTGATTTTTGAGAGGGAGAGCATCTTTAAATGCCTGAAAAGAAAGATGAATTCTAAGATTTGCAGGACTTTTCATGACCCAAACTGTGGCCCCCAAACTCATTCTCACGCCTTCTTTTTATCTTGAGGTGCTCATTGCTGGGGTCCAAGCCCTTCTTGCTGAAAAAGACCCTTGGTTAGCCAGATCCTAATTTCTAAAATACTGTTCTGCTTAAACTGATAAAATTTATTTTTTGCTATGACTCTTAAGGAAAAGAAAGAAGAGCAACCACCAAGAGAAGCTAGAGGCCTGAGAAACTCTCCCATTACACACAGGAAAACTGCTTCTGTTATTATTACCATTATTTTTGTGTCTGCTTGCAAAATTTTAAAAAGATGTTTTTCTGCCAAAGGACAAGCTACATCCTTAGAATTGTAAAGGGCCCCTTACAGGTAGCTGGGAGGAAGTGGACCATCTTCCCATGTCAGTATTCAGCTCTGTCTTGAAATCCAAAGGCGTATCCAAGAGGTTCCGATCAGAACACAACAGAACATTTCTCTAGAACTCAATTTGATTTACTGAGTTCAGGCGAACCTGTGTGGGGCCGTGGCTGCTTTTGCAGCTATCCTAACCATTATGTGCTCAGCAATAGCTCACAAATCACCCTCTAAGTGAACAGTTTGAGCAAACGCAGCCAGCACCTCACTAAGGTGACCTGGCCCTGAGGAAACAGCTCAGTCATCCCCTAAGAGGGATGAGCAGCAAAGTGCTCACCATGCTGACATCTATTCCCTGTGTGGTTTACTTTATCATGAAGTCTGAATTTGGTGCCAAAGTGCTGGCCTGACCTCACTAATATCTCTAGTTTAAGAGAAGAAGATAGCCATGGCTGGGATGACTGTTAATCTGATGAAATCAATTTAGAATGTCTGTAGATGGAAAAACCAAGACTCCTTAGTGATGGAGTCCAAAGATGGTCACGGAATCGTTGTTTCTGGCTGGTAGGTGATGTTTGTTCTATTTACCAGGCCCATTTAGTGGTAAAACAGATGTTACACACGATGTTATGTATCAGAGGACTGTTTTCATCTTTGAAGAAAAACTGTGGGCCCATGTGGCTGTGTCAGTCTCTTAACCTCGTCCCCATTACCCTCTGGGTTTAGATCTCTGCTAGCCTCTATCAGGGTGCATCTGGCCCAGAGGCAGAGGAAAAACAGGCATTCTTGCCACCAACACTTCCCTGCCTCCTTCCACTAAGGACCTTACCACTCAAATCCTGAACCCCACTCTTCCAAGATCCACCCTACTGACTGGAATGAAAATAGGGGCTGAGTGTTGGAGGCAATGATGCAATAATCCAAAATCTTCTTACTTCTCTATATGTGTGTTGTTAAGAATGTGCCTAGATTACAGTTAGGAGCTTTAAGTACAAGATCCAATGATACTTTGAACCCATAAATCAATACTGTCTAAGTCTTCAAACGACACATTTTGCAGTTAACACGAAGCGATAAGATGACAGCAGTGGCAAAAGAAACTCACCTCCATCCTGGGATCTCTAGACATCAAGTAGTGAGCTGCTTGAAGGATCTAGCAATACAGATGAGTAATCCTGTTATTCTAAATCATCTTTCTTCTTTCCTCAATAGTTGAAAGTTGGCTGCAATTGAATAATAGAACAAAGTCTGAGCTTCAAAATCATGCCGTGTCTGCTGTTTCTGGGTCCCTTTGTCTATAAGAAATCAGCTTTGAAGACTACATGAGGAGCCTCTGATGTGATCTAAGCTTGTCATTTTTCGTTGTCTTTTAAAAGCATTCAAAAATACTTAGACTCTGTTTTAATTTTCAAATTTTCTCTATTCCTAGCTCAAGATTTCTATTTACCCAAAGCAAATAGGAAATATCTCGGAGTAGTATATCCCAAGCCATGCCTGGGATAGGTCAGGTAGTCATGGATTTTGTATCCAATGTATGGTGTTTCTAGATTAAAATATTTTCAAAGGTAATGTGATACAAGGCTCCCACTGCTCTGACTGCATTTGATTATGCTCTGGTAGTCCTTATCCGCTAACTCTATCTCAGAAATGTGGAGTGCTCACGAATGCAGTGTCTGTGGCTGTAACCACACACCATCCCGCATGGCCGTCCGGCTTCATCTTGCTATTGTCGAATGGCAGAAGGAGAACACTGCGACCAACCCTGTCCTCCCTCGAGAGCCGATGTATTATTCAGTCAGTCTTAGTGGTGTGGGCCTTCTATGAGTGTATGCGAATTTGATGACCAGCTGCTACAAGTTATTTATCCTGAAACTATTTTAAAAGAACAAAAAAAAAATCCCTCAAAACTGAGCAAACCTGCAGTATCTGCAGAAGCTTCCTGTTGGTGTTTACCAGTAGCCTTTGCTTGTTTTTCTTGCCCATTATGGGTGAGCGCAGTTTTTTATCTAATTTTCTCATTGACATAGCCATGTAATCATTATAGACTGTTGTTGATTTGTAAACAGTGGACCTTTGCTGTGCTTTCAGAATATTTAGAGAACTCTTGCCAGTTGATTTTCTAAAGATAATTCTCATGACAAATTTTAAAGCATACTTGATTTAAAGAAGTATAATATTTAAAAAAATATCTCATGCTTTCCCTAGACTTTCTAGCTGTAGTTTGGCAACCTCTACCTAGAGATAAAGAAGGGCCAGAGTATTTTAAGAAAATTCTTTATCATTTGTTTAAAGACTTAGCCTTCTTTTCCCCACCTTCCACCTACTTTCTCAAGGAAGAAAATTCACTTGAAATTATAAATGTTTTAAAGAATAAAATGTCAAATACCTTATGTACTAACACTTGATCTATGCTCCTGAAAATAATTTCTGAAAGTTATGATTTTGATGAAAAGTATAACCTTACATTTAAAAAAAATCTAAAGTATGAATACCAAAATCTCTATGTGGTAGGATTACAGGTAAATTTTATTTTCTTAATAGAGCAGTCCCTTCATTCCTTCTCTAGGGGATCTTCCCAACCGAACCCAGGTCTCCTGCATTGCAGACAGATTCTTTAGCATCTGAGCCACCAGGAAGCCCTTCACTTATTAAACAGATATTTATTGAAAGTATCTAGTAGGTGCAATGAACTATGCTAGGTCCTAGACTGAAAAGGAAATGTAGAAAATGATTGGATATGTAGATTTTGGCCCCTGACTGAGCCTGTAGCTAGACTCTGTTACTTATTAGCTGTGCAGCTTTGGAAAAGTTGCTTAACTTCTCTGTTCCTCAGTTTGTCCTCTGTAAAAAGGTGACATTAATAGCACAAGTAGGGTTGTGAGGATTGTGGGAGTTTTGTTTTTTTTAATCATCACTTACATAGTACTTATGTGCCTTATACTGCTCTAAGCACTTTACAAATACTAATTCATTAATCGCATGCAAAAGATTTAGAATATTTTGTGTTATAAGTGGTGATAAGTACTATGAAAGATAGGAAAAGAATGTAAGAAAGGACAACTTTCCTGAGATAAGATAGGCAGGGAAGAACTCTCTGAGAACATATTTTTCAAACTGGAGCCTGAAGGATGCAAAAGCAGCCATGCAGAGAGCGGGGGCAGAGTGTTCTGGGCACAGGGGAAATGTACGCAGAGACTAGAAGATGAAAAAAAAACTCTGTGTGCTGGGAAAGCTGAAAGGACCTAGCTTAGGTGATGAAAGTGAAGATGAAAGAAATAGATGTTTTCAAGACATAAGACATATTTGGGAGGAAAAATCAACAGAACCCAGCACTGTGCTTGTGAAGGTACTTGAAGGTGAGATAAGAATTTGAAATTTAAATCTGTTAAAAACTAAACGCTTGTAGAAAAATAATAGCGCTATTTCCTTTACCCTTTTCTTATACTGATTAAAAGCACAAAGCTTTTATTTTAAAAAAATATTTATTTTTGGCTGTGCTGCATGAGGGCCTTTTCTGGTTGCCAGGAGTGGGGCTACTCTCGGTGCAGGGCATGGCTTCTCATCACAGGGGCTTCTCTTGTTGTGGAGCACAGGCTTGAGAGCACGGGTGCAGTAGTTGCGGCTCATGGGCTTAGTTTTACCAAGGCCTGTGGGATCTTCCTGGACCAGGAATAGAACCCTTGTCCCATGCATTGGCAGGCAGATTCTTAACCACAGGAACACCAGGAAAGCTCACAAAGCTCTTTAAATAGTTCTCAATTAGACTTCCCCCAAGTAAAGTAAATATTGCCTAATCCAATGTTAAAATGCCAACTTGTATTGGGCAGTTTTAGTTGCTATATTAAAATACTGGAAGTGACACCATATACAAAGTAAATAATACTCAACATTTAGCTTTTTATGATAGGCTTGTGTAGGCTTGAAAAGTGAAAAATGTTAATTAAGACTCACAACACTCAGGTGATGGATCTTGTCACCCTCTCAAGTAATATCATTATCTCAGAAATGGAACTTTAGTATAGTGCTGAACAATTTAGGACAGGAAATAATTGCCTACTCAAAAGATAACAGAACTTTACATCTAAATAATACTTTTTAATCGAGAGTATCTAGCCACATTACAAACTCTAAGAGACTTCATAAACACTCTTGGAGATTTAACAGGTATCTTCCTTTAACCTCATGGAATAGGTTGAAGGAGAAGAAGCAGTTTAGCCAAAATTCACAGCACGTCATTAGTAAGAGAATTTAGTTTCTTCAATCAAGTTAGGCGGGAAGTAAAGAAAATGATTATTTATTGAGGGTATACTATGTGCTGGGCCCTTTGTGTATGTTGTTCAGTTGCTAAGTCATGTCTCTTTGCGACCCCATGGATGCAGCACGCCAGCCTCCCCTGTCATTCACTGTCTTCCGGGGTTTTCTCAAATTCATGTCCATTGAGTTGGTGACGCTACTTAGCCATATCCTCTGCAGCTCCCTTATTTTGCCTTCAATCTTTTCCAGCTTCAGGGTCTTTTACAATGAATCTGCTCTTCACATCAGCTGGCTGAAGTACTGGAACTTCAGCTTTAGCATCAGTCCCTCTAATGAATATTCAGGGTTGATTGCCTTCAGGACTGACTGTTTTGATCTCCTTGCAGTCCAAGGGACTCTCAAGAGTCTTCTCCAGCACCATAACTTGAAAGCATCAATTCTTCAGTGCTTAGCTTTCTTTATGGTACAACTCTCACATCCATGCATGACTGCTGGAAAAGCCATAGCTTTGACTAGACAGATCTTTGTCGACAAAGTGATGTCTCTGCTTTTTAATATGCTATCTAGGTTGGTCATGGAGAAGGCAATGGCACCCCACTCCAGTACTCTTGCTTGGAAAATTCCATGGGCGGAGGAGCCCGGTGGGCTGCAGTCCATGGGGTGGCTAAGAGTCGGACACGACTGAGCGACTTCACTTTCACTTTTCACTTTCATGCACTGGAGAAGGAAATGGCAACCCACTCCAGTGTTCTTGCCTGGAGAGTCCCAGGGATGGAGGAGCCCGGTGGGCTGCCGTCTATGGGATCGCACAGAGTCGGACACGACTGAAGCGACTTAGCAGCAGCAGGTTGGTCATAGCTTTCCTTCCAAGAAGCAAGCGTCTTTTAATTTCATGGCTGCAGTCACCGTCCACAGTGATTTTGGACCCCCAAAATAAAATCTGCCACTGCTTCCACTTTTTCCCCTCTATTTGCCATGAAGTAATGGGACTAGATGCCATAATCTTAGTTTTCTGAATGTTGAGTTTTAAGCCAGCTTTATCGGTCGCCTCTTTCACCTTCATCAAGAGGCTCTTTAGTTCCTCTTCACTTGTATCTGAGGTTATTGATATATCTCCTGGCAATCTTGATTCTAGCTTGTGATTCATCCAGCCAAGAATTTCCAATGGTATACTCTGCATGCAAGTTAAATAAGCAGAGTGACAATATACAGCCTTGTCGTACTTCTTTCCCAATTTTGAACCAGTTGTTCTATGTCCAGTTCTAAATGCTGCTTCTTGACCCACATACAAGTTTCTCATAAGACAGGTAAGGTGGTCTGGTATTCCCACTTCTTGAAGAATTTTCCACAATTTGTTGTGATCCACACAAAGGCTTTAGTTTAGTCAATGAAGCAGAAGTAGATATTTTTCTGGAATTCTCTTGCTTTTTCTATGATCCAGCGGATGTTGGCAGTTTGATCTCTGGTTCCTCTGACTGTTCAAAACTCAACTTAAACATCTGGAATTTCTCAGTCCACGTGTTATTGAAGCCTAGCTTGAAGGGTTTTGAGCATAACCTTACTTACTAGCATGTGAAATATCATTTGTGTATATCATCTCATCAATTCTTTCTATGCCTCCCAAAGATAAATACTGCATCTCCCCTCCTTAGGATGAGGAAATGAGCTCAGAGGAGCAGCTGTGATACATCAGTCTGATTCCAAATCCATCCTGCTTCCGCTCCTATTAGACCACGTGTCACAAAAATGGAAGAGAAAAGAGAAGTGGTCAGATTCAGCATTTAAAAAAAATTTTTTTAACATGAATTAGCCATAGGTGTACATAGTCTCCTCCCTCTTGAACCTCCTTCCTACCTCCCACCCTTTCCCACCCCTCTAGGTTGTGACAGAGAGACTTGGCGTTTTAAGAAACAGGATTGGTATTTTTATCAGTTTCCTATTGCTGCTATAACAAATTTTCACAAATGTAGTGGCTTAAAGCAACAAAAATTTCTTATCTTTTGATTCTAAAAGACAGAAGTCTAAGAATAGGTGTCTCTGGGCGAAAATCAAGGTCAGCAGGCTGTATTCCTTCTACAGGCTCTAGGGGGGAATCCTTTCCGTTGCCTTTCCCAGCTTCTTAAGGCTGTCTACATTCCTTGGCCTGTGACCCCTTCCTCCATCTTCAAAGCCAACATCAAAGCATCTTCAGCCCCTTTTTGACTCTGTTCCTCTTGCCTCTCTCTTCCCTTACAAGAACCCCCGTGATTATAAAAGGACCCCACTCAGATAACCCAAGAGAGTCTTCTCACTTCAAAAGCCCTATCTTAATCACATTTATAAAATCCTTTTGACATGTATTTTCAAGGTTCTAGGGACAAAGATGTGGACATATTTTGGTTCCATTATTTTGCTTATTACAGTACTCATATTTGGGAGAATTCTTAGAAAACTAGGATCTATGCCTCATCATTTCTTCCTTAAGCAGTATCTCATAGTTCCAGGGGGCGTTATCATCCCCAAAGCATCTCCTAATGTGAAGCAAATTTGTTATCCCATGGAGCAAATTTGTGGAGATACAGTAAATACTATAGGAGGACATAGCTCAAAGTGGAAAGTTTTTTTAAAAAAATAAAAAATGATAACTATTGATACATGAAATCACATGGATGAATCTCAAAATAATTATGCTATTTGAAAGAAGCAAGTGGCATTAGTAGTAAAGAATCCCTTTTGCCAATGCTGCTGCTGGTACTGCTGCTAAGTCGCTTCAGTCGTGTCCGACTCTGTGCGACCCCGTAGATGGCAGCCCACCAGGCTCTGCCATCCCTGGGATTCTCCAGGCAAGAACACTGGAGTAGGTTGCCATTTACTTCTCCAATGCATGAAAGTGAAAAGTGAAAGTGAATTTGCTCAGTTGTGTCCAACTCTTAGCGACCCCATGCAGGAGATGTAGAAGACTTGGGTTCAATCCCTGGGTTGGGAAGATCCCCTAGAGGAGGGCATGGCAACCCATTCCAGTACTCTTGGCTGGAGAATCCCTGTGGACAGAGGAGCCTGGCAGGCTACAGTCCATGGGGTTGCAGAGTCTGACATGACTGAGCATCTGAGCACCAGCACCAGACCAAAATTTAAAAGAAAAGAGTACATATTTATATAAAATTCTACAGAAAGCTAACTAATCTATGGTGACAGAAAGCATATCAGTGGTTGCCTGGGTTTGAGATGGAGGTTGGGGGAGGGATTTCCAAGGAGCACGAGGAAATCTTTATGGGTGAATATGATGACTGTATTGATAGTTTCATAAATGTATATGTATGTCATATAAACATCAGACTTTGCACTCAAAGTGTGTGCTGTTTATTATTTGTCAGCTATACCTCAATAAAGCTGTTTACAAAATTCATGAAAAGAAACTTTAAAATCTAGCAAGGCACACAGGAACTTCATAAGTGAGGTTAGAGAGTCAGAGAGAAACTGTGTCACACTGCCATGACCTTATCTATACAGCTCTTTAGAAAATTTTTTTAAAAAGTTTGGTGAGTGAATGAACGATCGAACAGATTTTCTGGAAGCTACATTTTATTTATTATTATTTTTTGGTCATGATGTATGGCAAGTGGAATCTTATTTCCCTGACTGGGGATTGAACCTGTATTCCCCACATTCGAAGTGTGGAGTCTTAACTAATGGACTGGCAGGGAAGTCCCTAGAAAATGTAAACATCACATTCAGATGTTGTCATTTCAGGATGATTGAGAATTTGCAAGTATACCACATTTAGGAGTTTATTTTGCATGTTCTCTCAGCTCCTAATCATGGCATGCGAGGCCCTTGGTGAACTGTGGCTGCCCTTCTCTCCAACTGGTCTTCCTGCCACACCTTGACTTGAAATTCATGCTTCAACAATGCCAAGCTCTTTACAGCTGCCTCGCTTACTGGGTATATTATGTCTCCATAAAATGTGCTGCTGCCTCCTCAACCTGTAAAATGTCCTTCCTCCCTGGCCTTGTGGGCCAGGAGGGGTCATCACTTCCTCCTCTGCCTCCGTGTTCCTTGTGTAAGCTTTCTTACTGTGCTTTCCCACTGTATGGTCAGGTATTGTTTCACATCTGTCTGTCTCTAGCCTATCTGTACTCCCAACCTTGATATATAGCAAACTCCACAGTTACTGCATGGAATTAAAATGCCCCCAGGAGGCTTCCCTTGTGATTCAGTGGCTAAGATTCCATACTTGCAATGCAGGGGCCCTGGATTCCATCCTTGGTCAGGGAACTAAGAGTTCTGCATTCCACAACTAAAGATCCCACATGCTGAAACTAAGACCTGGCAGAGCCAAATAAATAAATAACTTTTTTAAAAAACACTCCCAATATGTCATAGAGACAAACATCAGCGCCATTAGAATGTCTGTAGGAAGGACATCTCGCAGAAGAGGAGTTTGGATGTTGAGAGAGGAAAAGATAAAGAAGTCATGAAGTTGGTGGCAATGATTCTTGCAGCCCAAACTGGAGAAAAATTTTCTCCACAGGAGGCAGAACCACTCAGGAAGTTTCAGAAATCTGTGGGGGTATTTGGGGTCATCATAGTGTCTGGACTATTATCTGGAAAAGTGAAAGTGAAGTCACTCAGTCATGTCCGACTCTTTGTGAAAAAAAATAAAAAATGATAACTATTGATACATGAAATCACATGGATGAATCTCAAAATAATTATGCTATTTGAAAGAAGCAAGTGGCATTAGTAGTAAAGAATCCCTTTTGCCAATGCTGCTGCTGGTACTGCTGCTAAGTCGCTTCAGTCGTGTCCGACTCTGTGCGACCCCGTAGATGGCAGCCCACCAGGCTCTGCCATCCCTGGGATTCTCCAGGCAAGAACACTGGAGTAGGTTGCCATTTACTTCTCCAATGCATGAAAGTGAAAAGTGAAAGTGAATTTGCTCAGTTGTGTCCAACTCTTAGCGACCCCATGCAGGAGATGTAGAAGACTTGGGTTCAATCCCTGGGTTGGGAAGATCCCCTAGAGGAGGGCATGGCAACCCATTCCAGTACTCTTGGCTGGAGAATCCCTGTGGACAGAGGAGCCTGGCAGGCTACAGTCCATGGGGTTGCAGAGTCTGACATGACTGAGCATCTGAGCACCAGCACCAGACCAAAATTTAAAAGAAAAGAGTACATATTTATATAAAATTCTACAGAAAGCTAACTAATCTATGGTGACAGAAAGCATATCAGTGGTTGCCTGGGTTTGAGATGGAGGTTGGGGGAGGGATTTCCAAGGAGCACGAGGAAATCTTTATGGGTGAATATGATGACTGTATTGATAGTTTCATAAATGTATATGTATGTCATATAAACATCAGACTTTGCACTCAAAGTGTGTGCTGTTTATTATTTGTCAGCTATACCTCAATAAAGCTGTTTACAAAATTCATGAAAAGAAACTTTAAAATCTAGCAAGGCACACAGGAACTTCATAAGTGAGGTTAGAGAGTCAGAGAGAAACTGTGTCACACTGCCATGACCTTATCTATACAGCTCTTTAGAAAATTTTTTTAAAAAGTTTGGTGAGTGAATGAACGATCGAACAGATTTTCTGGAAGCTACATTTTATTTATTATTATTTTTTGGTCATGATGTATGGCAAGTGGAATCTTATTTCCCTGACTGGGGATTGAACCTGTATTCCCCACATTCGAAGTGTGGAGTCTTAACTAATGGACTGGCAGGGAAGTCCCTAGAAAATGTAAACATCACATTCAGATGTTGTCATTTCAGGATGATTGAGAATTTGCAAGTATACCACATTTAGGAGTTTATTTTGCATGTTCTCTCAGCTCCTAATCATGGCATGCGAGGCCCTTGGTGAACTGTGGCTGCCCTTCTCTCCAACTGGTCTTCCTGCCACACCTTGACTTGAAATTCATGCTTCAACAATGCCAAGCTCTTTACAGCTGCCTCGCTTACTGGGTATATTATGTCTCCATAAAATGTGCTGCTGCCTCCTCAACCTGTAAAATGTCCTTCCTCCCTGGCCTTGTGGGCCAGGAGGGGTCATCACTTCCTCCTCTGCCTCCGTGTTCCTTGTGTAAGCTTTCTTACTGTGCTTTCCCACTGTATGGTCAGGTATTGTTTCACATCTGTCTGTCTCTAGCCTATCTGTACTCCCAACCTTGATATATAGCAAACTCCACAGTTACTGCATGGAATTAAAATGCCCCCAGGAGGCTTCCCTTGTGATTCAGTGGCTAAGATTCCATACTTGCAATGCAGGGGCCCTGGATTCCATCCTTGGTCAGGGAACTAAGAGTTCTGCATTCCACAACTAAAGATCCCACATGCTGAAACTAAGACCTGGCAGAGCCAAATAAATAAATAACTTTTTTAAAAAACACTCCCAATATGTCATAGAGACAAACATCAGCGCCATTAGAATGTCTGTAGGAAGGACATCTCGCAGAAGAGGAGTTTGGATGTTGAGAGAGGAAAAGATAAAGAAGTCATGAAGTTGGTGGCAATGATTCTTGCAGCCCAAACTGGAGAAAAATTTTCTCCACAGGAGGCAGAACCACTCAGGAAGTTTCAGAAATCTGTGGGGGTATTTGGGGTCATCATAGTGTCTGGACTATTATCTGGAAAAGTGAAAGTGAAGTCACTCAGTCATGTCCGACTCTTTGTGACCCCATTGACTGTAGCCTACCAGGCTCCTCAGTCCATGGAATTTTCCAGGCAAGAGTACTGGAGTGGGTTGCCATTTCCTTCTCCAGGGGATCTTCCCAACCCAGGGATTGAACCCGGGTCTCCCGCAGTACAGGCACACGCTTTACCATCTGAGCCACCAGGGAAGCCCTTGTTACCTGGAGACCAGTCTGAAAGAAAGGGACAGAGCAGTCTCATACATAGATGAGTCACATCCAGTGCCGATAGGGCCTTCGTTAAGAAACACTACTCCAAAGGTAAAAGTGTTTTCTTGGTGAAGACTGAAAATACTCCTCTTCCTTAGTGCTTTGGGTCAGAGTGAAATGATTCAGTGAAGGACAGGATCCTCTCCCCCAGCTACAAGCACTCACTTTCCTTGGCCCCCGTCTGCCTCGCGGACTGCTGGGCACCACTCTGCCCTCATACCCCTGCACTTCATTTCTTCTGCTCCTCCAACAGCCCCACTCCTTTCCACCTTGGGGACTTCCCTTCATGCTGTTCATTCTACTTAGAAAGTGTCTGTTCCACCTTCCTTCTTTCCACCTGCTGCTTTCTTTTTTAAAAGAATGTTTATTCTGTACTGGAGCATAGTTGATTAACAATGTGTGTTAGTTTCAGGCATACAGCAAAGAGATTCAGTTATACATTCAAATTCCTTCCCCATTTAGATTATTACAGAATATTGTTCTGTAATATTCCATTTCCTGTGCTATACAGTAGATTTTTCTACCTGCATATTTCTTACTGGTCTCTTAGCATTCCTCTTCCTCCAGAACCTTCCCTCATATCCTGTAGTAGTTCTGGTCCATGTGATCTGAGCCTTCAGAGCACTCTGTGTGAAACCATTTGGATGGTGTTTTGGTGGCCCCAAGAGCTCTGGTACCATAGTCCTTTATGTCTCAGTGGGGATAAAATTCAGCGAGAGGTAAAGTGATCGATAAGAAGGGATCTGTTAGAATTGGATGCTTGTGAAGCTTAAAAGCAGTCTTTTTCACGGTCAAAGGAAAAGTAGGGAGGGGGAGAAAAACTCTTTGAGTAGACATCATGCTTCCATTATCAGCTCCTCCTGCAGGCTGAGCAGGACAGTTTTCTTGTCTCTTCATGGTCAAGCTAGGTCCACAAATTGTTTTTTATGTGTTCAGAGGGCATGTCCTAGGGATCATTAACTTAGCTCACTGAGCAGGATGTGCCTCTCATGCCACCATCGTTTTATTGTTTGGGGGCATGCCTTGTGCCTCTGCTGCCTCGTTTTGTCGCTTAGCAAGCCTGCTTGGTTGTGTGTGCCTCTCTTGAGTAATCATTAACTTATAGGGTCTCCCATAATTTTTCTACTTACAATACCCTAGTGGGATTAACTATGTAATAACCTACTTTATCCCTTTACTCTGTCCCTCTCGTATCTCTTTAATGACATTTATCACAATTATGAAATATTGGTGGAAGAAAGGAGGCGGAGTGAGGAGGAGGAGGGGAAGGAAGGAAGGAGAAAGACCCATTTGGCTGTTTGATAAGAGGGGAAAGAGCACACATGTTAAGAAAAAAACCAGACTCTTAGCTCAG